>CM026298.1:6663193-6730109 GCA_014851415.1 Cnaphalocrocis medinalis | reverse complement strand
AAACACCAGAATCGAGCAATCTTCAATATGTTTCTTAAATTGAGAGGTCTTTTGATTAACACATATTTGTTTTTGTCAAATACCCTATTCGCGATTATACGATCCGGCTGCGACATCTATATATGGTTAGGCAACAAGTTTGCTCGTTTGTCCAGATGGAGCGGGCGCGAGTGCGCGTGTCGGCGGCGGCGGCGCGCGGCCTGCGTGTGTACGGCGTACCGCCGCGTGTCCGACGCCTGCTCCGACGACCGGTAAGCTCATTACATCATAAAAAAAAATCGTTTTATTCTCTTAAAAAACATAATTATAAGGGGCCATTCAAGTATTACGTAAGCAGATTTTTTGGGAAATTTAACCCCCTCCCCCCCTTGTCAGCAAAAATTGGCGATAAAATATAATTTTTCTTCCTAGCATAGACAAGACCCCCCCCCCCCTCCTCCATCGTTGCTTACGTAATAATTGAATGGTCCCTAAGTACATACATTAGTTGAGAAAGAACAAATTTGAGACAAAGGGACGAAGTTCAGCTCACGCTGCCTCGAGTGTACACCCTCGGCCAGCGCTGGTTTTCAACTTCTCCCGGCTCTCTAAGGCGGAATTTGAGAGCCTATGGTTTAGCTGGTTGACATCTAACTACATAAGTATCTACATCTTACATCTGAACTAGGTAAGTATAAATTAACTTGTTACTTCATTATTATATCATTATTATACATCATCAGGTATAGGACGCCTACTGCTGAACATAGACAGGAAAGAAGACACAGTTTAAGGGAGATAAAAAAAACTATACCTACTAATAGGCGAGACGGCTGGTCCTAAAATTTTATGAAATTGTTTGATGTTAAATGATAGATTTGAAATCGAAAATAAGTCTGTGCTAGATAAAATTTAAAAAATACTAGCTACCGCCCGCGACTTCGTCCGCGTGGAAAAGTAACTTTTTACCCCCCTTTCAACCCCTTACAACCCCCTTTTCGCAATAAAAAGTAGCCTATGTCCTTTCTCAGGGTCTAGATTATCTGTATACCAAATTGCATTTTAATCCGTTGAGTAGTTTTGGCGTGTAAGAGTAGCAGACAGACAGACAGAGTTACTTTCGCATTTATAATATTATAGTATGGATTCCATGTATCTGTCTGTCTGTACGATCGTTGAAATGTGGACGTTATAAGTCGATTATAAAGTGTTTAATTATCCAAAATCCGGTTATCATTGGATAGCCCATCAAATTTAGAGTACCTTGTCCTTACCTACCTACCTTTAAGTAGTACCTTTAAGTGTCTTGAATTTAAATGAAAAAAAGTTAATAAAATTATTTTTTTAACTTATAGAAATTACATCAGCGAGTGTTTTTAGAAAAAAGGGGTATACTGTGGTACGATCATTTTATTGCAGTAGCAACATAGATTTTTTGGTCTTGAATTCCAGTTTTGGGTATAGTCTAAAATAAATTAATTTTATTTATTTATTGTTTTGCAGGTTGGCAGCAGTGCTGACGCTGGGCGCGAGAGACCTGCGCGCGAGCTCGACGCGATTGTCATAAACACAGGTTAGTTAAAGCTGGCGGCACGAAAGTATAGCGATGACCGTTATTTTGCGCACTTGTAAAAAAGAAGACTTTCTATCAAAATTGGTTTCTGCGCACTTAACCATTAACCAGGCTAAGTACCATATAAGACCACCAGATTTTGAACTTTATGCAGTTATGATAAGGTTGAAAACCAATGAAAAAAAAATATGTCTAGTTGCCTGGTTAAGGGTTAAGGTCATAACTACACTTTCTTGCCTCGGACTATACCATCGTTTCTACAATAGGCGTGACGAATGATCCGAAGATATACAGGGTCTATCTGTGAACAATGGGGGCTATTGCGTGTGGAAAATCCGTTAGATGGCGTTACTTGTATACTAAGGTCCTACTGCAACATTATTGGTCGTTTAGTGAAATTTTTCATGCTACAATACGATATTTTTGAAGAAAATAAAACATTGCAGACTTAGATTCAAGTAAATTGGATTTTTCAAGATGCAACACAATATTTCTAACAAGGGCCAAGTAACAATAATGTTAATTATTGCTAAAAACGGTTACTTTTAGCAATAATTAACATTATTGTTACTTGTCGCGTGTTTTATATATTGTATTGCATCTTGAAAATTTTAATTTACTTTTATCTAAGTCTGTAATGTTTTGCTTTCTTAAAAAATATCTTCTTTTCGCCACAATGAGTGTAAATAGGTTGGCGGCGCTAGTTTTATTCGTGTAGCCCAAGCGTGCGGATAAAGAATGGAATCAGAAATAACGGCGAATGTATTCACTTCTCGCTCGCACACTATTTGCAGTATAGACGGAAATATTACTACGCAGACGAACAGACCATTATCGCGTGATGTTATTTTTGACAATTTTCAGTTTGAAGTCCATACAAAACATTTATGAATGTCAAATATTAATTTACTTGATTGGTTGCAGACGGCGACGCGTCGCGGGAGAACGGCGAGCCCGCCGAGGTGTACGTGCTGTCCGTAGCGCCGCGACCGTGAGTACCCTCCTAATGTTACTTACTGCCGCACTCAGAGACGTCAATTAAATTAGTGTTTAGTATTATAGATACTCTATGCGTATTAAAATATAGATAGATAGATACTCTTTATTGAACAACACATTTCAGAACTTAATGCTAATAGTAATTTCCAAATACAATATCGGCGGCCTTGACAACCGAAAACAACAACAGAAATTATGTCAATGTAGGACCCAAAAGCCTTTTCAAAGTCATAAAACAACATTAAACAATTGATTTTCCATTGCGTTTGCTGTCTGGGCCTTACGACGTTCAGAGATAATGAGGCTTTTTCAAAAAAAAAAGAAGAAAACAGTTCCAAAACGCTTACTAGATGGCGTGAAAGTCTACCTGTCAAACTGTTGGTTAAAAACTGCGTGTTGTGGCATTTTTATTAATTGCGTGCTCAGTCATTTCTGCTATGGAATAAGGCTAAATATAGCATATCATGACGAAATATTGAATTTGTGATAAAAAATGTTGCAAAGACAACATTTTTTACATAGTCTTTGGTAGTAGTAATGGAATTTACATTGACAGAACTATTTTCACCTGCTAAGCTCATAAAGAGAGTATCTTAGGCGCCATCTATTGAGATAATATTTTATAACCTTTTTATTTTTTTAAGAAAACGCCTCAATATTTGACAATTAAATTTATAATACAGGGTGTATCTGTAAACATTTACATCCCTTTAACCACGTGTTCTATCAACCCCTTTGAACAACATTTGTTCAACAACTTTTCTAAATTCTTCGAAAAAAATTTCGACTCCCCATACAAAATGACCAAGTCACGTGACCGACTTTGTATGGAAAGATGAAATATTTTATGCCAATTGTCAAATGTCATAGAATAAAATGTTGTTTAGAATGGTTGGTAGAACACGTGGTTAAAGGGATGTAAATGTTCACAGATACACCCTGTATAACGTGACTTAACATGTCTGACGTAAAAGAATAATAATAAAATTATTAAAGTCTAACAGAAATAACATTACACAGGATTATCTTATGGATTCACAGTAAAATAAACCTAAAACATAACCGTAAAATTAATCAAAATAGTCTTTATTTGCATACAGGGTGTATCCGTGAACATTTACATCCCTTTAACCACGTGCTCTACCAACAATTCTAAACAACATTTGTTCTACGACTTTTTGAAAATTCGCATAAAAAAAAACATCTCTCCATACAATAAAGTCGGTCACGTGACTTGGTCATTTTGTATGGGGAGTCGAAATTTTTTTCGAAGAATTTAGAAAAGTTGTTGAACAAATGTTGTTCAGAATGGTTGATAGAACACGTGGTTAAAGGGATGTAAATGTTCACAGATACACCCTGTATGTGTTAATTTTGATTTGATTGTAACGTGTCGCTTCCAGCGCGGACGGCGAGCCCAGCCTGGAGGGCCGCGGGGAGCTGGCGCCGCCGCCCGACGGCTC
This sequence comes from Cnaphalocrocis medinalis, assembly GCA_014851415.1. Classification (NCBI taxonomy): domain Eukaryota; kingdom Metazoa; phylum Arthropoda; class Insecta; order Lepidoptera; family Crambidae; genus Cnaphalocrocis; species Cnaphalocrocis medinalis. The sequence continues at coordinate 6,726,095 of CM026298.1, read as the reverse complement.
CATCCGACTGCACCCGCACTTCCAGGTATGACTATACTGGATTACCAACACGAGTTATAATTGTATTATTGTAATTGCTATTGTTTCATTTATATTTTAAATCGCTGTTGACATTATCTAATCTGACGCATTTTGGATTATCAACATGAGTTGTAATTGTATTATTGTAATTGCTATTGTTTCATTTATATTTTAAATCGCTGTTGACATTATCTAATCTGACGCATTTAGTGTTAAGGGTCGTTAAACTGCGGCCCGCGGTTGTTATTTGTGCGGCCCGCGATAAAGTAGATTTCTTTAATTAATAGTTAACAACATATCCATTTTTATCAAATTTCATGTAAATCAGTAGTTTTTTTTATAATAGATGGGTTTGCACTTGACCTCATCTCACCTGATGGAGAGTGACAATGAGGTCTAAGATGTAGCGTGCTTTCCCAGAAGAAGCCTATTCACTCTCGACTTAAAGACACCCAAATTGTTGTGGTTTTTGAGTAGACAAGTAATAGACATACATTTTCGCATTTATATGAATAGTATGGACTACTATGGATAAAGTATCCAAAAGCTCTTGAAACGCCTTCACATATACATAAAGCGAATCAGGGCCCGGCTCGCTCGCTCGCTCACATTGTTATATGCGGCCCTTGAACAGAAAAGTCATTTGGAGAGGCCTATGTCCAGCAGTGGACTGTAACAGGCTGATGATGAACAGTAAAGTGTGACGACCGCTGGTATAGACTTTAATTTTAATTAATTAATTAATTTTATACAACATCTCATACATTGACCTGACTCCGTACTAAGTAGCTTATGCACTTGTGTTACAGATATCAGACAACAGAGGATCACAAATATAATACTTGAATACATATATAACACCCAGACACTGAACAAACACAAGTGTTCATCACACGAATGTTTGTCCAGAGTGGGGATCGAACCCACGACCTTTGGCGTATGAGGCAGGGTCACTACCATTGCGCCAACCGGCCAGCCAGACTGATACTTACTCCAACAAATGGGTATCAAATGAAAAAGCTTTTTGAGAGTAAGTTGATAAATGTTTGTTGTTGTTGCAGGTGGTGTGCGGGGGGGAGTTGAGGGCGTTGTTGTTGCGCGCGCCCGCGCCGCACGCCTTGCCGCAACACGCGCAACACACACATCCCGCCACCAAAGTGCACACGCAGGTATGTACCCACACTATACTGAGTGTATCTGTGAATATGTACCGACAGCCGCACATCAGGTTACTACAATCTGTCAAATTTACTCACTTGATATTCAACCTAATGTGTATGACAGTAAGATGAGAGTCGATTAAAGAAATTTGACAATTTTGTATACTTTGATGAGTGGCTGTACGAACAACCATCCTGGACATACTATGGTATTTTACGCCATTTTTTTTAATTGTATTTATTGTAAAGTTTTTGAAGTATGAATTAATCACAGCTCCCTTTTTATTTTTTATCTATCATCATTAGTTCCAAAAATATAGTGTTCCAAAGTTCTCAATCAGAAGAGGAGAGCGATACGCTATTAATGACGTCACTAGGCTTGTGCTAAAAAGGCAGATGCTGTTTAAGAAAGAGACAGGTATAACAAAAGTGTGTCTATGGCACGAAACAGCGGTTATGACCTTGAGATTATCTGCACGATATAAAGCATTGTACACATCATACTGTAACTGTAATCTTACTAATATTTTTTTATTATCAAAATGAAAATTGTAATGTAATGATCATAATTTGAAAAGAGTGACTACTGAGTTTCTTGCTGATTCTTCTCGGTAGAAATCGACTTACCGAATCAGCGGTAGCTTACATAATATTTGACATTCATAAATGTTCTATAGGGACTTAAATTGAATAAAGAATATTTCTATTTCTATTCTATTTCTATTTCTAGTGCGCAGAAACCAATTTTTATAGAAAGTCTTCTTTTTTACAAGTGCGAAAAATAACGGTCATCACCATACTTTCGTGCCGCCAGCTATACTCGTATAACTTTCTTGTATTCGAACTTTTCAAAAATGTTTCTTCAATAATCGTGCACTTGTACAGTAAATTATCGAGTCTAGGTATCGGATGTAGATCCCCCAAAATATCCCCCTCCCCCTGGCTACGATATGACAACATTTTTAAAATGGCAGGTGGACTACATCCACTGCCTGGTGCCGGACCTGCAGCAGATCACCGCCTGCTCGTTCTACTGGGGCAAGATGGACCGGTACGAGGCGGAGCGGCTACTGGACAACAAGCCTGAAGGTATAAAGACATTATGCCAGCGTAGCGGCTCATTATATCCATTAGGCTCGATATGACGAAAAACAGGACGATTTTTAACAAAACGAAATATAATACATAGAAAACACCCAGACCAATACAAACAAACATAAATGTTACATTATAGTTAATGGGTTAACCAATATAACAGTTTATTTTTTAAATTTAACACTTTCAAATCGACTTTCAGCGTCCTCATTTCGACGATCATACAGACAGTCTCCTACTACATACATGTCTTTGCTATGTTTTTCGCTGTGAAAAGTTTTCAGTGTTTGAATGAGGAAGACTGTCTTATTACTCTCATTCTTAGAGAAAGTATCAAAATAGAGTGGCTATGCGCGTATCACCGTAAGGGACAGATAGCTATATAACCCGGCCAAATGAAAAACAACTACAAAATGGCGGATCGATGTGACTGAAGATTACTTCAGTACGGTAGCCTGTTATCTCTTACTACGACCGAATTTGGTTGGTTGTTACGGTAGTAAAAATATGAACAAAAATCGCACTTAATTACTATGGGTTACTATGGCAACTAGATTTGCTGGGCGCAGTTTACAACTGACAGAACTGAGCCTATCAAAAAAAGTGGAACTCTGACAAAGACAAAAAATCAAGATTCTGTCTCTCTTAGCGTTAATCTTAGCGATTTCTGTATATTATTATAGTTGTTCCGTTTATACGAATATTATTATTCGCGTGTCCAGTCCATATAATACTTGGTCCTTGTTTATAATCATGTAAAGTAAACTGACAGATGAAAATGACAAGTTTCTATGCATCCTTCTATCCCGTTCATTGCTCAGTCAGGTGAGCGAGAAGAAAATTGTCTCGTGGCGCGCATAGCCCGTTTGGTTCAGTGGTAGTGAATGCTGCGTCTGGGCCAAGGGTTGCGGGTTCGATCCCCGCACAGTACAAACATTTGTGTGCATGAACATGTCTGTTTGTATTGGTCTGGGTGTTTTCTATGTATTATAAGTATGTATTTACAAAAGAAAAGTATTATACGTATATTTTATTAGACTATAGGCCAACACGCTTGACCACAATCGCACCTGATGGAAAGCGACGATGAGGTCTAGGATGACACGCGTTTGCCTAGAAGATGCCTGTTCACTCTTGCCTTAAAGATAGCCAAGTTATAGTGGTCGGGAAAACAGACCTCGGCAAGGAGTTCCACTCCTTAGCTGTCCGTATGTAAATGTGGAAGCGAATCGCTTCGCTTTCGAATATATTTGTAATGCCACTGTTGGTTCTGATATCTGTAACACAGGTGCTTGAGCTACCTATCTCAGAGTCAGACCAATGTATGTGATGTAGTGAAATATATTATATTTATATTATTATATCTTAGCCATACATAAGTCTCTCTCCTCTCGTCCCCCAGGCACGTTCCTCCTCCGCGATTCCGCTCAAGAGGAGCACCTGTTCTCCGTGTCGTTTCGAAAGTACGGGCGCTCGCTGCACGCGCGCATCGAGCACTACCAGCACCGGTTCAGCTTCGACTCGCACGACCCCGCCGTGTTCGCCGCGCCCACCGTCACCGGCCTCATAGAGCACTACAAGGTGGGTCACTAACAATGTAGGTGGTAGCCAACAAACCAACCAGCTGCTACTGTCACTGAGCTCAAAGCACACTATATGGTGAGTGTCTTAGGAGACTTATAGGGCTCATAGAGCATAAGGTGACCTAGTAGTATAGGGCTACAGACACTGGAACGATATCCAACGGTCTTCTTGGCTGTTTCCCATGGAGAAGACTTATAAGGTGAGTATCTAAGGAGACATACTGTGTAGGTTACTCCCAAGTATATAGATACAGGAACATAAGGGAGTCACTTGACGACTTGCGCAGGTTATGGCGCGACCATCAAGCGACAAGTCGCTTGATGCTCGCGAGTCTGACTCGCGCCTACGACAAGTCGCACGGCGCACATTTTTGCGACTAATCGCAGATTTTTGCGACTAGTCGCAGACATTTGCAGTGTCTTGCGACAAGTTCCGTGACACTTTCGACTAATCGCAGACTCTTGCGATTAGTCGTAGTGTCTAGCGACAAGTCCCATGGCACTTGATGACACTTGCGACTAATCGCAGAAACATGCGATTAGTCGCAGACTTTTTCTATAAGTCCCATGGTACTAGCATCTAATCGCAGACACTTGCGACTAATCGCAGTCACTTGCGACTAATCGCTAATTTATGCGACTAGTCCCATGGCACTAGATGCCACTTGCGACTAATCGCAGACTTTTGCGATTAGTCGCACCTTTTTGCAACAAGTCCCATGGCACTAGCGACTAATCGCAGTCACTTGCGACTAATCGCAGACTTTTGCGATTAGTCGCAGACCTTTTTGATAAGTCCCATGGCACTTAATGACACTTGCGACTAATCGCAGACACATGCGACTAATCGCAGACACATGCGACTAATCGCATACTTTTGCGATTAGTCGCAGTGTCTTGTATCTAGTCGCAGTGTCCCTCGGGTCCAGTCGCGGGGTGTCCCCGGGCGGGAGGCGCCTGGTCCGCGTCGCCCCGCAGTACGGGCGCTCGCTGCACGCGCGCGTCGAGCACTACCAGCACCGGTTCAGCTTCGACTCGCACGACCCCGCCGTGTTCGCCGCGCCCACCGTCACCGGCCTCATAGAGCACTACAAGGTGGGTCACTAACAGTTATAGGTGGCCAACAAACCAACCAGCTGCTGTGGGTGTCTTAGTAGTATAGGGCTACAGACATTGGAACGATATCCAACGGTCTTCTTGGCTGTTTCCCATGGAGAAGACTTATAAGGTGAGTATCTAAGGAGACATACTGTGTAGGTTACTCCCAAGTAGGTATATAGATACAGGAACAGAAGGGAGTCACTTGACGACTGGCGCAGGTTATGGCGCGCGCGACCATCAAGCGACAAGTCGCTGTTGAGGTAAATTTTAGTTAGACCTTATTTATATGAATTGGTCTATGAGTGACACCTAGCTATGTGTCAAGTCGACTTATGTTGTCAGTGTCATTTGTTGTCATGAAAATAAAATTGGTTTTTTTAGTTCTGAACTCTAGTTTATCTTTAATAAAACCGAACAGTCGCTTGATGCTCGCGAGTCTGACTCGCGCCTGCGACAAGTCGCTAGGCGTATAAGGTGGGTGTCTTAGGAGACTTATAGGGCTCATAGAGCATAAGGTGAGTGTACAGACACTGGATGATTCTACGGTCAACAGCACACTATAAGTACACAGTATGTCTTAGGAGACCTCTTTGACTAGTCCCATGGCATTTAATGACACCTGCGACTAATCGCAGTCACTTGCGACTAATCGCAGCTCTTTGAGACACGTCCTATGGCACTTGATGACACGCATCAAGCGACTTGCGGCAAGTCGCAAGACACTTGCGACTAGTCGCATGCTTTTGCGATTAATCGCACATTTTTGCGACTGGTCGCACACTTTTGCCACAAGTTCCATGACACTTGCGACTAGTCGCATACTTTTGCGATTAGTCGCAAGATTAGTTAATTTTTGGCATAGTAGTTGTGGCAGCCGATGCAGGTGATAAGGAATTTTTGCAGTCATTACAACGCCACGAGGATCTTCGCTCTCCAAGTTTACGAAAGTTGGTTTCGAATATGCCTGCACAGGGGAAATCAAACTGACGTTTGCACAAAGTGCATGTCGGCCCATCAGAGACATTGTTTTTACATCGCGCGCACGTAAACATTTCGAGAAGAGATAAAAAATGGAAATGGTATTAGGCGATGCGACCCCGCGGTTGCGATTCCCTGGTTAATGGTAGACGAGCGTAAGCGTGCACCCTTGAACGCGTCTGAGAGACAACTGTCGCAAGAGTCTGCGATTAGTCTTTCGACTAATCGCAGACTCTTGCGACTAATCGCAGATTGTTGCGACAGGTCCCATGTCACTTGCGACAAGTCCCATTTCTCTCTAGTCTTAACACTTGCGAATAATAATCATCTAACCTAATTTGCTCTCTCTCCAGGACCCGGCGTGCGTGATGTTCTTCGAGCCGATGCTGACGGCGCCGCTGCCGCGGGCCTCTCCCTTCTCGCTGCAGCAGCTCGCGCGTGCTGTCATAGTCTCGCACACCACCTATGACGGTGAGTTTTAACATTTAACTGTCAAATATTATACCTACCTACCAGCCTATACAGGGCATCTCACGGCCATGCCACATAAAGGGGAAATTACAATCAACCATGGACTTATGCCCCCCCCCCATTGAGGCCTGGTTTGACATAAGGTTGAATCGGCTATAGCCAAGGGCGACTTAATTAAGGGGTCGGCAAGGTTGGTGGCAGGCCGTGATCTCGGGGTCCCGGGTTCGAACATAGCTCGGGTTTGTGATCACCAATCCACATTAGGCAAGCGTGGTGATTAAGCCTAATCCCATCATGGTAGTGATAACATGATTTCTATGATTTCTTTTTTTGGGCGGTAGGAGCAGAAAAGTCAAAAGCGAAAATTTCGGCTCTATATTTAATAAATGATTAATAATACTTATTAACATTTAAAACACATGGTTTAGTACATACCACGCTTCTACCTGCCAGCACTTCACACACTATCGTTTTCCAATAAAAAGCTACACATTTCACTGGACTAGCACCAAAGAACAGGATGGCCCACATTGCAGCACAGCTCCAGGCAACCCAGGCGGATATTGAAGATCGCCTTATGAAGAGGATGGCTGATTTTGAATCCCAACTGCAAGCTTCTCCAGCAGCGTCAGATGTAAGCAGGTTGGCGTCGGAATTCCACAGCTTCCGGGATATTGTGTGGGAGGTTGTGCGTCATCTCAGGAAGCAGATTGCTGATTGCCTGCTTGCAGTGGACACTATGGAGATGCGGCACCGCAGGAAATGCATTCTCGTATCTGGAGTTCCTGAATCTGCCGAGGATGTGTCAGGTGTTGTTGCAGGGATCATCCGGGATAAATTGCAACTGCCCGAAGTGGCTGCGCGCATGGAGCAGTGTCATCGCCTGGGCGATAAAGTTTCTTCTCGTCCTAGATCTGTGCTCGTACGATTTGATCGTCTCAATGACAAATCAGCCGTTTGGCGGAAGAAAACTCTGCTCAAGGGAACATCCTTTGCTGTGTGTGAATTCTTGACCAAAAGCAGACAGAGCGTTTTCATTGCTGCCCGGGCGCATTACGGGATGAGAAACTGCTGGTCTCAGGATGGTGTCATCACCATCAAACTACCGGATGGTTCAAGACGCAAGATCACCACGAAAAATGAGTTGGACGAGCTTGTAAAACTGTCCCCTAGTACAGTCTCCGGGGCCCAGCAGATCGTAGGACCCTCCCGGCAGATCACACCGGTTCAGAAGCCATCCGCAGCGTCGCAGGCCCCACGTAAACCGGAGACGAGAAAGCAGGCAGCAAAAGGCAAATAGTTTTAGTTTGTGCCCGTGTTATATTGCCACTTGAAACATTCTGCAGTTAATTTAGGGTATGCATAAGTTATTTTTAATTACTTTACTTCTACTACCTCAGTTATTTTCTTAATTTTAATTTTTTTCTCGTAATCTATTCTACGGTACCTATTTATTTTATTTTACATCTGAATGTCAATGTCAGTTGTCAGTAACTACAAATGTTCATGGCTTTGGATTTTTCGTTTAGCCATCTGACATAATCTCGTGCGTTTCGTTATTCAAGGAATTTCGTAATAACTTTTTTTTTTTTTTTTTTTCTTATCAAGTAACGGCACTGACACTGAATGTTTCAAGCGGCACATTGCAGTTTATTAGTAGTTCAGATCTTTGTTCTTCTGATAGGTATATATCTTAGTGTTTTATAATTTTTATCTGTTGTCACTCTAAATGCTTATTATTATTTTTAAGTTTTCTCAATATTGTACACAGTCGGCTGGCGGGTGATGCACATAATAAGTACTATTTCTAGGTATTAAATATTTTATTAGTTACATATAGGTATTAGATATTATTAATTTATTTACATATATATTATAAAACCAAATATTCTTAGCAATTATGTCAGATAATGAGTCCTTCACTTCTATTCAGAATTCTTCTTCATCTTTCTTCTCATGCCATGACTCCTCGGGGTGCTCGAATACTGAAACCCTTGGCGACCAGCTTCACTCCTGCTTTCTCACGAAGAAGAGGAATTTAAACATCTGCCATGTGAACGCACAGAGCATCCCAAGGCACTACAGTGACCTACTAGAGAGTTTTAAATCCGACCATATAAGTGCTATTCTCATCTCAGAGTCGTGGTTAAAACCCTGTTTGCCCTCTGCTGCCTATTGCCTGCCAGGTTTTGTTCTTATTCGCAATGACCGCACCGGTAAGGGTGGGGGTGGTGTGGCTATCTATCTTCGTGCCGACATTCCTTTTAAAATTATTGCTTCTTCACCGTCGACCTATTCAGCCTCTCCCGAGTATCTCTGTATTGAAATATCTGTTGGTGGCACTAAAGCTGTGCTCGGGGTCCTATACTGTCCACCCGCTATTAATTATTTCCCAAGTGTGGAACCCATTTTGGAATCTCTCTGTTCTGATTATTCACACATCATAATAATGGGCGATCTGAATACAGACCTCGTAAAAGTTAACCCCCGCTCGCAGAAACTGCTGTCGTTGCTTAGGTCGACTGGTCTCCATCATCTTCAACTTTTTCCCACTCATCACAATATTGATTCGGATGATACATGGATCGATCATATTCTCACTACTTCCGTCCCTCTAGTCTCCGACCATGGTCAATTTCTGGCACCGGGTTTCTCTAGGCATGACCTCATCTATCTGTCTTACGCCCTCAGACCCCCGAAAAGGAGGTCTCGAACGGTCCAGTTAAGGAGTTACAATAAAATCAATCTTGAGAATCTGCGACGCGATGCATTACAGATAGACTGGTCGGCTTTAGTGGATGCAAATGATGTGAACGAAAAAGTAGAATTCTTTAATAGGCAAATCATCCAACTGTTTGACACACACGCGCCTTTACATTCAGTTCGCATCAGGCGACCTCCTGCTCCTTGGCTGACTCGCGGCATACGGATGGCTATGACTAGGCGTAATAGAGCTTTCCGTCAGTTCAAGAGAGATAGATCCGAAGAAAATTGGTTGCGGTACAAACTCGCTCGTAATCGGTGCAACCAGATGATACGGACAGCCAAACGTCGTTTTATTCATGACCGCATTTCACAATCTCCCGGTTCCCACGTCTGGAAATTTCTCAAATCTTTAGGCTTTGGTAAGTCCAAGTCGACAGATCTTCCAAATTCTCTCAGTCTTAATGACATTAACTCCCATTTTACTAATTTGCCCCACTTTGATTCACAAACGAAAACTAGAACCCTCGAGTATATTGCTTCTATTCCCCTACCCGGGTCAAATCCTTTTTCATTTTCCCCTGCTTCTCAGGACGAGATTAAAAAAATTATCATCTCCATCACGTCTAAGGCTACTGGTGTCGATGGTGTTAGCCGTCAAATGATTTTACTCCTGCTAGACCAGGTTTTACCTGTCTTAACTCATTTAATAAATTTCTCCCTTGACTGCGGACACTTCCCCGATACCTGGCGTAAAGCTCTTGTCCACCCACTTCCTAAGATCACAAATCCAACCCTACCTAATCACTTTCGTCCGATATCTATTTTGCCTTTCCTTTCTAAGGTCATCGAATCCTGCGTACTAAAACAACTTTCCGCTTATCTCAGTGACTTTAACTTACTTAACCCTTTGCAATCTGGATTTAGGCCTGCACATAGTACCACTTCAGCTCTTGTCAAAATTACTGATGACTTTAGGAAGGCAATGGAGGATGGAATGCTTACTATACTCGTCCTGATTGATTTCTCAAATGCGTTTAACACGGTTGATCACGATCTCCTCATCGCGACGTTAGAGTCTCTCAACGTATCCTCATCTGTCCTTGAATGGATTACCTCGTACTTATGTGATCGCCGTCAGTCTATAATTGCAAATTCCTCCAGCTCAGACTGGTATAATCTGACTTCCGGTGTACCCCAAGGAGGTATTCTTTCTCCCTTACTATTTTCTGTTTTCATCAATTTGATAACTCTCACTCTTAACTGTTCGTATCATTTGTACGCGGACGATTTGCAGCTCTATGCGAGTGCTGGAATACAGGAGCTACCAGAGATCATAAAACTTTAAATACTAATCTTGCTCACATTTGTAAATGGTCTCAAAACTTTGGTGTCTCAGTCAACCCAGCGAAATGCCAGGCCATCATTGTGGGTAGTGCGAGAACGATGACTAAAATTAATAGTGATAACCTTGCCTCCATTATGTTCGATGGAACACCCATCCCGTACTGCCCATCAGTACGAAACCTAGGCCTCTTTTTGGATTCGACTCTTAGCTGGACTGTTCATATCGCGGAGGTGAGTCGTAGGGTGTTGGCGTGCCTGAGGAGCCTGTATCGATTTAAATTTTTCCTACCATCTTCAACTAAACTCATTCTGGTTCACTCCTTAATAATCCCCATTATCGACTACGCTGATGTATGCTACCCCGATCTCACTGAGACACTGACCAATAAACTTGATCGTCTTCTCAATAACTGTATCCGTTTTATCTTTGGACTTCGAAAATACGATCATGTTTCCGCCTTCCGGGATCGCCTCAAATGGCTCCCTATACGTCAGCGTAGGAACTGTCGAATACTTTGTTTTCTCTTCAATATTCTCCACAACCCACTTTCACCGTCTTATCTTAAAGACCACTTTCAATTCCTTTGCCAATCTCATGACCGTTCCCTCCGTTCTTCCGAGAATCTTCGTCTCTACACACCGCGACACCACACCTCGTTTGTCACCAACTCTTACACCGTGCAGGCAATACGGCTCTGGAACTTGCTACCTATTGACATAAAATCCTCAACCAACAAAGATGCTTTCAAAAAAAGGGTTCGTGAGCACTTTTTACGATCACTCTCGATAAAATAAGATATAGTTGCTTATATATATATATCTTATATATCTCGCTATATTATTTTATGTATTTTATATAATATGTATCTTTATTATTAGTAGGTATTATTATAATTGTATTTAGGTATATACGTTTGTCTATAGTTACAGGTATTTATATTATATTAAATCATTATTCGTATGTAGTAACCATTTCTTTAATCTGTGAATTGCATTAAAACTTAAAGTCCTCCTTTCGCCGCACCTTTGCCCTTTCTGCTTGACCCAAAGGTTGACTGGTAGAGAATGCCTCTTGGCATTAAGTTCGCCTATTGTACGAAGTTTTGTGCAATAAAGTTTTAAATAAAATAAAATGATGGAGGCCTTTGCCCTGCAGTGGGACAGTATATAGGCTGATACTTAAGGTTGGTGGGGTAGCAAATTGTAGATAGCCCTGGGATGGCGAATCAACAAATCAACCTCACGTTCTTCATACGTCCGTGCAGTCAACCACACATCAGGTTACCACAATCTGTCAAATTCAACCGTGTGTGTTTGACAATAGATGAGAGTCGATTGAAGTGCCTTTAATATTGTAGATGGCACATTTTACTTAAACAAGATATTATATTAATTTCAAAAACAATTTGAACTGCATTCATACATTTTTACCGCCCGCTACACGAGAAAAAAAAACCCTGTAGCTTTATCACATTCACATCGATTGGAAGGCTTCATGATAAGAATGATTAAAAAAATGTTCCATCCACAATATTAAAGGTACTTTTCCTCATGTGGCATGGCCGTGGGACGCATGATTATTTTCGGAGATTGCAGCCTCTTAAGCCCTGCCTTCCCCCCCTAAATGGGGGGTAATTTACTGATGCCCCTGTTGTCTCCAGGCGTGGAGAAGCTGCCGCTTCCTGCTCGCCTCCGCCTCTACCTGAAAGAGTACCACTACCGCCAGCGGGTGCGCGTGCGACGCCTGGAGCCGGGGCTATACTCGCCCGCCTGCTGAGCGAGACGGCTGTATGTGTGTAGAGTGGGACGGAACTAGTGAGTGATGATACAACGTATATACTTCGATATAACTCTGATTTTTAATCATGTGGAGTAAACTGACAGATGCTAATGTCAAATTTGACATTTTGCATCTGTCAAATTGAGTCATGGACGTATATAAGGCCCATTGAGGCCTAGTTTGACATAAGGTTGAATCGGCTATAGCCAAGGGCGACTTAATTAAGGGGTCTGCAAGGTTGGTGGGGTAGCAAATTGTAGATAGCCCTGGGACGGCAAATCAACAAATCAGCTTCACGTTCTTTAAGAATGCGTCCATGTAATAACGCACGTTGGGTCCAGCCGGTCCTTGAATTGTACTTCGGGAGAGCCGCTTTAAAAATATTATTACAATTGGGGAAATTGTTAAATCCGAGCACGGGGGGGGGGGGGGGGGATTTTAATGTGGTGCAATGTGGGACACCCCCCTTGTCAAAGCTATATATACGTCCGTGAATTGAGTGATAATGTATGGGGATGACACATTGACATCTGTCAGTTTAGTCCACATGATTATAAATCAGATTTTAGTATCTAGGGAGTACGTGAGACATCGCCGGCGGTTATACTCGCCCGCCTGCTGAGCGAGACGGCATGTGTAGTGAGTGAGAGACAATACAAAGTATATATACTTTACCAGTATGTCGGGACTATGTGAGAGATCGCCAGCGAGTCGCCCCAAATTGGAAATTGTACTCCTATTAACTGAGTAAATACAACTATACTCTTGTTCATAATCATGTGTAGTAAACTGACACATGTCCATGTGTCATCCCCATACATTATCACTCAATTTGACAGGTGCAAAATGTCAAAATGTATAGAAACTTCACATTTGCATCTGTCAGTTTACTACCCCATGATTAAAAACCAGAGTATAGGATAACAGAAACCCTATACTCTGATTCATAATCATGTAAAGTAAACTGACAGATGAAAATGACAAGTTTCTATGCATTTTTACCACACGCAAGCGGCTGTCATTCCATCCTCATCATCTTGATGGTTGGCGATCTAGCACTGTGCGTTTTTCGAGGAATTTTCTCCCGCGAACCTCAGTCTTGTGGAATAGTTTACCTGCGGCAGTATTTCCTGACGGCTATGACTTAGGGACCTTCAAGAAACGAGCGTACTCCTTCTTAAGAGGCCGGCAACGCATCAGCGACCTCTCTGATCTCGCAGATGTTCATGGGCGGCGGTGATTACTTACCAGCAGGTGACCCGCTTGCTCGTTTGCCGCCTCTAGTATACAAAAAAAAATAAATGACATTTTGCATCTGTCAAATTGAGTGATAATGTATGGGGATGACACATTGACATCTGTCAGTTTACTTTACATGATTATGAATCAGAGTATAGATACAGCTGTTGTTGAAGACTCCACTCACAAATGTATGTACCTATGTATTAAATTTTTATGTGAAATAAGTTGTGCGAAAGAACACGGTAAAATTGGGAGTATATAAACCGGAATAGTGTCTTATGAATGTATAAAAAATTTATTGATGTCCTGTATAGTACGAATACAATGAAAAGTGGGGGCTATTGCATGGGAAACGCGCTAGATGGCGCTTTGTTGGATAAAGTAAAAATAAAGTTAAGTATCATCCTATACATCGTAATTTTTTTGTCGTTTTAACCCCGAGGAACCCCATAATAGGTAACACGATTGAAGCCCCTTTAGTATGTCAGTTTACCAAAATAAGCAAAATAAAAATCAGCTGTTCCATGTATTATTGTCTGGTAATTTGTATTTTTTTTTTGTAAGTCTTAAGCGACTTGTCGCAAGTGTTATACAACTTGTCGCAATTGTTATGTGACTTGTCGCAAGTGTTATATTACTTGTCGCAAGTCTTATACGATCTGTCTCAAGTGGTATGCATCTGGTCGCAAGTGGTATGCATCTGGTCGCAAGTGGTATGCATCTGGTCGCAAGTGTTATGTGACTTGTCGCAAGTGTTATGTTACTTCTCGCAAGTCTTATACGTTCTGTCGCAAGTGGTATGCATCTGGTCGCAAGTGTTATGTGACTTGTCGCAAATCTTATACGACTTGTTAGAAGTATTATGCGACTTGCCACGAGTCTTATGTGACTTGTCGCAAGTGTTATGCTACTTGTCACAAGGATTATACGACTTGTCGCAAGTGTTATTGCCAGGTGAATATTCTTTATTGTATGGAACAGTTGAATTTGACGACCCGTTTGGTTTAGTGGTAGTGAATGCTGCGTCTGGGCCAAGGGTTGCGGGTTCGATCCCCGCACAGTACAAACATTTGTGTGCATGAACATGTCTGTTTGTATTGGTCTGGGTGTTTTCTATGTATTATAAGTATGTATTTAGAAAAAGAAAAGTATTATACGTATATATTTGTAATTCCACTGTTGGTTCTGATATCTGTAACACAGGTGCTTCAGCTACCTATCTCAGAGTCAGGCCAATGTATGTGATGTAGTGAAATATTATTATTTTATTTTGCTTATTTTGTTGATCTAATATTCTAAAGGGGCGTTATTGTGTTACTTATTATGAGGGCGTCGGGTTTGAAACGACTGTAACATTTGTTGGCGTACAGGAACTTGTCTTCTGCCATTTTTTACACGCAATAGTCCCCATTGGTTTTGATGAAGGTGCGTTTAGGTATATTGCCTATTTGAGTGACTGTCGAATATGTTGCAAGCCTTAGATACGCTTATACAGAGTGTATCTGTGAACATTTACATCCCTTTAACCACGTTTTCTACCAATCATTCTGAACAACATTTGTTCTGCGATTTTTAAAAATTAGTCGTATAAGTTTTCGACTCCCCATACAAAATCAACAAGTCACGTGACCGACTTTGTATGAAAAGTTGAATCTTTTAATGCGAAAGTCGTAGAACAAATGTTCAGAATGATTGGTAGACGTGACTAAAGGGATGTAAATGTTCACAGATACATTATCTATACTCTGATTCATAATCATGTAAAGTAAACTGACAGATGAAAATGACAAGTTTCTATGCATTTTGACATTTTGCATGTGTCAAATTGAGTGATAATGTATGGGGATGACACATTGACATCTGTCAGTTTACTTTACATGATTATGAATCAGAGTGTAGTATCTGAGGTCCCACGAACATCTGCCATATTGTATGAGAAATGTATTAGGTTACGTTCTGTATAAATATTAATAATTACGTTCAGGGTTTTGGTGATGTTTTTCATTATTTATAGTGCGAACTGGGGTTTTGTTTTCATTATCCAAGAATCTTTGGTAGGGCACCATTTGCATAAAATTGCAATTACATTGTGTTATTACAATTATATTGTGTAATTACAATGACACTGTTTATTTAACAAGATTGATTTACAGATTCAAAGTACCCCAATTACAACCTTGATTACATTTAAATTGTGTAATCAATAACATATATTTATAGATTACATTGTGTAATCGACAATATTGATGTATAGATTTACAGTGTGTAATCAAATCAATATTTGATTTTTAATTTTTTGTAATCAATATTACAGAAAAGTAATCATGTTTTCATTAATTTGGTTAAAAGTAACCATGATTACATGGATAATATTTGAACGCCTATCGTGTATATGTTGTAATGATTCTAGGTATTATAAATTTGCATTCAAGTCCAAGACTTAGTTGAATGTTTGATAGAAAAGTCGAAATTTCCTTAAAAAAAATTAAATATCAAGTTTTATTTTGTCAGTAAGTTGGTGCTTTGACAAATATTCTAGAATATTGAAAGTAATCCAGCTTAGCTAATTTCTCAAATGTATAATGTTACTAATGTAAGATTCACTGCACGGACCTTACGAGCTAAGACAATATCACATGCATTGATCTCATACAAAAATGACTTTAAGATATACGAGATTATATATTTTATTAGCAATTCAACGAATTATTTCAAAGATTGGCTGGATAGCGCATTTGGTAGTGACCCTGCCTCATACGCCAAAGATCGTGGGTTCGATCCCTACCCTGGACGAACATTCGTGTAATGAACACTTGTGTTTGTTCAGTGTCTGGGTGTAATATATGTATTTAAGTATTGTATTTAGTTTCCTCTATTGTCTGATATCTGTAACACAAGTGATTAAGCTACTTGGCACAGAGTCAGGTCAATGTATGAGACGTTGTATGAATTTATAGTAACTGTGATTAAAAAGTATAGAAAATAATGAGTTGGATTGTTAATCGTCAGGGTCCATATCTGCTCTTCTAATAAACGTAATACAATTTTGAGAAGTGACAAAATTCAAACTTAAGAACATAGCAATAAGATTGTATTTTTTCACATCGCAAAATCTTATTGCGTATACGTGTAAAAAATATGCAATAATACTTAACGGTGTAAACATATACCGTGTAAAGACTTCACTGCCAAAATATGAGCATACAATGAGCGAAAAAAAATAGCTGTTTCATACATTATTTGATTGCCAGCTGAATATTTTGTAGGGAACATTTTTTCTCACATTAGATGCTCATATTTTGGTAAAGTCTACACGGTATATGTTTACACCGTAAAGCATTATTGCATATTTTTTTACACGTTGAATAGGAGGGCAGAAATGCTAAGGCATTCCAGGCAGTGAGTTTTCAACATTGATATAATGTTTAATTATATTTAATGATTTTGTAACTTCAAGTATTAAGAAAAACATCACAATGAACTAAATTATATTTTTTTGTAAATATTGTATCAATTAACTTTGGTTAAGTTTGTCGCCACAATGGCGTTGGTTATGTATTGGTATTACAGTCATCATATATAAAGTTACATCCGAAATGTCCAAATACATAGTAACATTCACGGTATGCAGATATATCAACACAGCCAACGTATCTAAATTTAACAGAGCATCCACAGTAGTCCAAAATATTGGAACATAAACGCCAATCGATTTGGCACATTCAAACCGTCCAAGATTGATTTTTGACCACGGTGAATGCTTTTTGAAATTTGGCTACGTTGGTTGTGTTGATATTAACGCATACCGTGAATGTCACGAAGTATTTGATCATCTTGGATGTAACTTTATATCTGACGCTGACTGTACAAAAGGGGGGGTTGACCGACACTATACCATTCCCACCACAAGGAGTTCACTGACTTTAAAATGTTGAAAAATTGTATGGCGTATTCTATGAGAGCTCGCTAAAATTGTAATTGAACTATTGTAAATGTACAGTGTATATATTGTTTTGAAAATGTAATTTTGTAAACATAAGTGTAATTTGCTGTCTAAAAAATGCTTTAAAAAGTCGTATCTTTATACACTCAGGGTAATAAAATAAATGTTAGTGTAATTAAGCTATTTATCTAAATTAATAATCTTTCTTTGGTTTGCTAAGTGTCGGTCAACAACCCATCATGGGTACAGATATTATATTATGTAATTTAGCAATGAAAAGCGCATAATATTACCTACTTAAATATATAAAAGTATTATTATAAACTGTGTTTGATTTTTTACTATATCCATGGGCGTACCCAGGGAGGGGGAAGGGGGGAGGCTGCCCCCCTGGATCATGTTGACGTCCCTACTAATTTAAGGGGCTATACGAATGAAACTAGCGCCGCCAACCTATTTACACTGATTGTGGCGAAAATACGATATTTTTTAAGAAAGCAAATCATTAGACTTAGATAAAAGTAAATTGAATTTTTCAAGATGCAATACAATATATAAAACACGCGACAAGTAACAATATGTCAATTATTGCTAAAAGTGGTCGTTTTTAGCAATAATTAACATTATTGTTACTCGTCGCGTTTTACAAATATTGTATTGCATCTTGAAAAATCCAATTTACTTGGAAAGAGAATTTCCAATGAAAGAGACAAAGGGATAGTTTTTGATAGCGAGGATAGTATTTCAAACTCATGGTAAGGCTACTGATGGAAATGGTAAAAGAAAACAAAATATCTAACATCCTCTTTTATTACATCAAATAAATTATAAAGGTCATAGACAATATTATTATCTTCATTATTATTTAATAAAAAGCGTTTGCGTACTGCCGACTTTCGTTCATACACACTCGGCTAAAACTGGTTTTATTATTCGCCATAATATAGACTATACTCTGATTCATAATCATGTAAAGTAAACTGACAGATGTCAATGTGTCATCCCCATACATTATCACTCAATTTGACACATGCAAAATGTCAAAATGCATAGAAACTTGTCATTTTCATCTGTCAGTTTACATGATTATGAATCAGAGTATAGTGACTGTCGAATGAATCGCGCTTGTTTCGCTTTTTGAAAATTGAACATTTTTGACATCGTTTGTATGACAATTAGCTAGTGGCCCGGTTTTTTGCTGCCAATTGCAATTCTCGAGCACTCGACATTGAACTCGAATTTAGAGATTTCATACATTTGTCCCAACAAATCTCTAACTCCACCTCAATGTCGAGTACGCGAGAATTGGCCCCCAGTGTAGTTTTACAAGATATCTAAACTCAGATTTTTTATTGTGTACTTGTCAGGCACTCCCATGTATTTTGATCTCTTTTGACAGATACACAATGTCAAAATGTATGGGAACTCGACATTTGTATCCATCAATATATACTCTGATTCATAATCATGTAAAGTAAACTGACAGATGTCAATGTGTCATCCCCATACATTATCACTCAATTTGACACATGAAAAATGTCAAAATGCATAGAAACTTGTCATTTTCATCTGTCAGTTTACTTGACATGATTATGAATCAGAGTTCTAATGCGAATAATAAAAACAGTCACGCCATACATTAACTTAAAGCTTACACGTTCAAGCTACAGACAGAAAACTACCATCTGCGTAATGAACACTTACAGTTAAGAATTTTAGAAAAATCTACCATTAACTTAAATATTTTTGATCTGGCAACAAAATTGGTAGATATGGCAGTGTCATGGCAGGGCTTTGATAGATTATTCTATTTTAAAAATTAAGAAATCATTAATACTGACTGACAATAAGTTTTATTTTTATTCAGTTGAAATTCTCAATCTATTTCTTTTTTAAATATTTTTATTGCTTACTCTTAAACATAATTTTATTTGTATCTACATTTTATGAAACGAATAAGTGAACCAAGGCGGATAATTCTTATAAACATTTGAAAAACAAAATTAGGTCGTTAAATCGCGTTGTCGTGTGTTACCATGTTAAATATCCTACCATTTGGTAGAAATTTGCAATAAATACGGAATGCATATTTTAATGTAAATTAACTTTACTTATAAATTAGTTATATCTTAAATTTTAAAAATTTACAATAACTCCTAAAGCTGTAGCAACGTAATGGCAATAAATATTACAATAATTATAATATTTTACAAACATATCTTAGGTAAGAAAATAACTTCAAAATTATTACCACTTACAAACTAAAATACATGGAAAAAATCTGTAAAAACATCTCGGATGTGCGGACTAATTTTTACTTAAATGTCTTAACATTTTCTACAAATGATGATGTTTCACAAATATGTTATAACACTTAATTGCCTCTGATAATATTTATTCATTTAGTGTTATATATTAAAAACATTTGAGATTGTCAGTATAAAGGTAATATCTATAGTCTATATAGGTATTTAAAATTAAAATATTAAGTTGGTAAAAATTACTGCTGGCAAGAAACAAATTACGTACACAATAAAATACTTGTTCAAATAGCCATATTTAGGACTGTAATTTCATATTATAGATATTTTTCATTAACCATACAATTTAGGCTGTGTGATCTTCGCCAAGAGGAATTTGATAATGCTTTCGTAAAGACTAAAAATAAAGAATTTGGGCAAATATGGCCTAAAAGAAAATAATCACGATTACAACCAAAGCTTATCGCTTAAAACTGACTCTTTAAAATACCTTAATTCTAGTTACATTAATTTACTACTAAATTAATAATACTAAAACATTAAAAATCTAGAAATAATAATAAATACTTTATAATAATTACAAAATTGAACACATACGTTTGTGATAAAAAATAAACAAAAGTTTGTATTTAAATTCTTAATAAATGCATTAAATTTACTTCATAATATTATTTGAGTATGAAATTTAAGCATACAATTATACTAGTGGGGTACATTTAGTACGATAAATACTCAATAGGTACTAGGTTTTTTTACAAAAGTTTTTTTTTATTAAAAAAGTGTAGGGATTTCCGTGTGTTAGCAAAAACAATTCCAGAAATTCGACATGTCTTTGAGATTTTCAAGATACTTTTTATTACAAATCGTGGTCTAAAGATAGTTATGATTTAAAACTGATGCTGTCACTTTCATAAAACTGACAAGACCATTTTTAAACCATGAGTAACTTTAGTCTCCATTTAGTAATAATAGGTTTTAAGTTTAACTATGATTTTCAATTTATATGGACCAAACTGAAAGATGTCTGTGTCAATCTCATATTTTTTTACCTCTTGCAGCATGGAAAATATCAAAAGGTCCATATTTAAATGTTTTGTTTGGTAAGTTTTATTTGGTGTGTAGGGTTTTTATTTGGTGAGTAGGGTTTTTATTTGGATGCTGTAGGGTTTTTGTTTGGTGAGTAGGGTTTTTTGCTTTTTGCGTTAATTATCCCAAAGTCATGTCAGATTTAGGTTCAAGCTTGTCAATAACGTCTATTAAGTCAAAAGTTTATACAAACAACTATATCTTAGGCCGTGACTACATCTGTATATACTTACTTCTCGTAAGGTAAATTCGTTACGTTATGGTCACCTACTAATAGTATGAGAGGTCACAGAAACGTGGCATATCTATAAAAATGTGGCAAAATATTTGATTCATAAATCTTTTTTTTTAACTTTGAATTATAATTTATCTTGAATGGGGCCGAAAAGTTGCATTTTTAAAATAGTCGAATTCGTTTAACAATCTGTAGAGAAATATCAAAGTTTCAAGCATTATTAGTGTTTTAATTTTTTTCTATGACCTCCCATATTACAATATCTTATGCTTATTTATCTTGTACATTTAAAAAACGGTATAATCCAAAAAGCAATGTTTTTACGGGGTCAAAATTATTGTCTATGGCATCTCGTTGGATCAAGCCCTGTTTAAAAACTACTATTTAGTAGATTTTAGTAGAAGAGTAGCGAATGGCAATACAGAAGCATTAAGTTCACGAATAGGTTTAGTTTAAATCAACGTAGGTTTTTGTTACAAAGTATGGCAACAAAATTTATGTTAGATTTTTCATTCGCAAAAAAGGTAAGATAAATATTTTTTATGAGCCCTTTTAAGTCTTGCAGTGGCCTGACTGACAAATTTTAAAGGAGATGGCGCCACTGTCTGAGAAAGCAAACTTGATAGAGAAACATTTGTATAACGCCCTCTAGATGAGGAATGAGGCAATTCGCGGAAAAAGGGCCGTGTTATTTCTTAAATCTGCAGATGTAGGCTGTGCCGTCCTGTGAAGGAGGAACAGGAGGCCGATTCTCGGTATTCGCCTTCTATGTCGAGTCGAATTCATGGAACGCATAGACCAAAAGGAGAACAAGATAAGGAATGTCGACTGTAATCTGTGTTATCCTATTGGTTGTGCGTTCCATAAAGTCGACTCGACATAGAAGGCGAAAACCGAGAATTGGCCTCCAGGGCGTGTTTTCCTCAGGATCTGTAGATGTAGACTGGGGTATCTTCTATACCCAAAACTGGAATTCGAGACCAAAAAATCTACTACAATGTTGCTAATGCAATAAAATGATCGTACCATAGTATACCCCTTTTTTCTAAAAACACTCGCTGATGTAATTTATTGGTAATTTTGATTCTATAATTAAAAAAAAATAATTTTATTTATTTTTTTTCACGTAAATATAAGACACTTGAATAAAAACTTAACCATCCGTAATTTTAGTTTTCAAAGATGGTATTGCGCTTGTTACACTTCAGGTGTTAATAACATTTGGTATCTAACCATAACATTTTAACAATGTATGGAAACTTGACATTTTAGTCTGCATAATAAGAAAAATAATGCCAAAAAGGTGGGCGGAACCTAAAAACGTCACTTGAGAATGACATAAGTGACTTTAACAGATTTGACAGTGACGTATCTGCCGTAGATTTTTTGGTCTCGAATTACAGTTTAGAGTATAGTAGAGGAACAGGGTGGCTGTTCCTCAGGATCTATAGATGTAGACTGGTGCGTTCTCTAGTAGAGGAATGGGGCTTCTGTTCCTCAGAATCTGTAGATGTAGGACTGATGAGTCTCTAGTGGAGGAACGGGGGGGTTCCTAACGTTCTGTAGATGTAGACTGGGGTATCTTCTAGTAGAGGAACAGGGTGGCTGTTCCTCATGTTCTATAAATGTAGACTGGTGCGTTCTCTAGAAGAGGAACGGGGTGGCTGTTCCTCAGGATCTGTAGATGTAGACTTTGGCGCCCTCTAGTGGAGGAACGGCGCGGTTCGCGCACACTTCTTACCGCACGCGCACTTCCGGACTATTTCGATCTCTTTGGTGTAACGCGTACCGTCCGAACAGACCAGCCGGATCTGAAAGAAAAAAAAATTACATAATTAGCACAACATCTCATACATTGACCTGACTAAGGTTCTAAGAAGCATAACTTGTGTTACCGAAATAGCGAAACGGTTGTGTGAAGTAATCTATGCCCAACGCCATCTATTGCTTCAGTTTGGAACTAATGTCCCGAAACAAAGTGAGGGCGGTCTCCTAGGCGGCGCAAGGCGTAGCGATGTGGACTACCGCCTACGACACGCGGTACAAGGGCCTCAAAAAAATTTAAGCTCCTAAGGGGGACTCCTAGCGGCTTTATCGGTCATGATTGTCATAAAATCGACAGAACAGAAAATGGCCTTGCAAAATTAGTTTTGCCTACATTAAAAATAGATCTTGCCACGCCACTGAGCGGGCTACTAGTGGTTAAATAGTAGAGGTGGGCGTTGTATGAACGAACCGTTTACCTAAACTGTTTTTTGTACGTGAACGATTCAACTAGTTTATAGTTCACAGATAAACTAGTTTATTCGTCGACTGGTTGACGAGTCCGTTGTCGTGTCGCGAGCGTCTGGCCGTTCGTTCACGTTCACTAATCGTTTATGTGATGAAGTAGTCTTTTCGACGACGACGTAAACTAGTCGAAAATTAGACTGTTTTTTAAACTAGTTTATCGTCGACGGTAAACGGTCTCGTTGCGTCGACTGTAAAATCGTCGACGACCCACCACTAGCGACCGGCACGACACGTCGCGTGCGATCAGTCGCCAACGCGTTACTAACTGGTTAGTGACTAGTCGCGTCGTGTGCGAACCTGTATGGCAATGTATGGGCGGTGACGCTAAAAAAACTCGCTAGTAATTTGAGTTTGTGATTAGTTCCTTTTGAGTAGCTCCATGTGCGGAGGGCCTTACCATCAGATGGGCCGCATGCTCGTCTGCCTATTTCAGCAATAAAAAAATAAGTTGGTTTGTTTGCCTACCTTCCTCTTCTTAGTCTTCCGTGGCGCGCAGCAGTGGTTGCGCGCGCACGCGCCCCGCGCCGCCGAGCAGCGCGCGCCGCGCACCGCGCGCCGGCTGCGGCATGAACCTTCCGACACGAACTCGCGCGTCGCCTCCTGAGACAACATTCAACAGTTATACTTATCACATTCAGCGGAGCATAGTCACAAAATAAAGACCAGACACAGAATTCAAATCAATTCAATTCAATTCATTTATTGTCAATCATATGAGGCAAGATGTTACAGTTCGGCGTACATATGAACCCTGATGGGTGTGACAATTTTGGAACGACAGGCAAAAATTTATTATGCAATTTTATAAAAGGTGGGTATTAAAACAAAAACAAAAAAAAGAATTATAATAAATATTAGATTATGAATGAATGAATGTATGAATTAATGAATGCTGACTTAGCCTTGATTTTGAATTTAGAAGAGTTCGTTGACATATGCTAGGGTTGTTGCCCGGCATGAGTACATAAGCGCGCGGCCTCTACCAAAGACCTCGACAGTTCGACAATCTTATGTTAGGATTAATGTGGCCGAAAAGGCATATTTGCCCGTTAGTGCGCATGCGTGAGCAATACTTTCTGTGTCCTTTATATTTTGTGCTAGGGTGAGGTGGAGGTGGAGGTGTGGTGCCTCCTCAAGCGACCGTGCCTAAGCAGGCTAGTCAAAAGTCCTGTCTAGTCTCGGTGGTTTCTGGGCTTTTTTTTCCATAATAATATGATCCTTGTTTCTAGTAAAAAGCAAGTAGTGATCTCACCTTCCTGCACCCCCCGCTGGCGGGCCTCTAAGAGTCATAGGGCACCATACAACGGCAGGTCCCTTCCTTCCACATAGTCAAACTACACCGGTCAAAAGATTTTAAGTCGTTACTCTGATTCATAATCATGTAAAGTTAAACTGACAGATGTCAATGTGGTCATCCCCATACATTATCACTCAATTTGACACTGCAAAATGTCAAAATGCATAGAAAACTTGTCATTTTCATCTGTCAGTTTACTTTACATGATTATGAATCAGAGTACCTATAGATATGCCCTCATACTTTTATCGCGGCCATATGAGTTCAACCTCAAATAACCTAGTGCCTCTCAACTGGGATAAGTTGTCATTTGGACACGGTGACAGTTGTACAATACAGCTAACTGGATCTTGAAAAGAAAAAAACACTCAAAATGCCTTCTTGTGTCTTTTTGTTGTGCGGGAAAAATACTACAAACTCAAATACAGCGAGTGGTGTAACCAAAGTATTTAGATTTCATCAATGATTTAATTTATTTTATTTTTTGACAAAACATTGAAGTCTGATCGGACAGCGCGTGACAGAGAGTGTAGTATTGGCAATTGCTGTAGACAAAAAGAGACAACATCATTATCTCATTATGTAGTATTGGCGTATAATAATAGGCCTTCGCCAATTTCTCTATAAATAACACCGATATAGGTATCGATACTATTGACATTTGTAATATTATCGAACTCCTGAAAAGTTTTCGAGGTCAACATCGATATTGAAACTATTGATAGTTCAGCAACACTAAATTAAATTTAACCTAGGAATGTAAATATTGAAAATCGAAATAAGATGGCCGAGGCAAAAAATATTGATATAGAGTACAATAAAAAATGCAAATAGTGCTCTCACCTTCCTGCACCCCCCGCTGGCGGGGGTGGGCGGGGCGGGGGCGTGCTCCGCGGGCAGCTGTTGCTTGTGCGCGGGCGCCGCTGCAACCACAATCATCATCATTTATTTATTCATAAACATGGGTATTACAAGATATTATTATAAACAATGTTAGGTACAGCCATGATTCACCGTAAAGGTATATGAAATGTTAATGTCACTTATGTCATTTTCAAGTGACGTTTTCAGGTTTCGCCAACCTTTTTGGCGTTATTTACTTTTTTTATTTTTGGTATAGCAATTCTTTGCAATTTATTCTTAAGTAAATATTGCACTTAAAAAAATCCTCGGAGGGCTCAGGTGGGACAGGTGGGTTTTATTATTTTTCTTATTATGCAGACTAAACTGTCTAGTTTTCATACATTGTTAAAATGTTGTGGGTAGATACCAAATGTTATTAACACCTGAAGTGTTACAAGCGCAATACCATCTTTGAAAACTAAAATTACGGATGGTTAAGTTTTTATTAAAGTGACTTGTATTTAAATGAAAAAAAGTTAATATTTTTTTTTTGAAATTATAGTATCGAAATGACCAATAAATAAATTACATCAGCAAGTGTTTTTAGAAAAAACCGGCCAAGTGCGAGTCGGGCTCGCGCACAAAGGGTTCCGTAGCAGCAAATATAATAAACTTAACCAAAATTACAGTTAAATCAACCTATCTCAAAAACTATAAGAGATACTTTGATCAAACCAAAAATCGTTGAAAGAGTTAATTAGCATGCATCACCTCTATTTTTTTTAGAATTTTATACCCCGTAGTTATAAAAATAGAGGGGGGGGGACATACTTTTTACGACTTTGAGAGCTGATATCTCAAAAACCGTTCACTTTAAGAAAAATGTTTTTTAGAAAACTTTATATCATTTTAAAAGACCTTTCCATTGATACCCCACACGGGTATGTACATCGAAAAAAAAAATTTCATCCCTCAGTTACATGTATGGGGGGCCCCACCCCCAATTCTTTTTTTTACTATTTAGTGTCATATTTTTGTAGCGGTTCATACAACACATATTCCCATCAAATTTCATCACTGTAGTACTTATAGTTTCCGAGTAAATCGGCTGTGACAGACGGACAGACGGACAGACGGACAGACGGACATGACGAAACTATAAGGGTTCCGTTTTTGCCATTTTGGCTACGGAACCCTAAAAAGGAGTATACTATGGTACGATCATTTTATTGCAGTAGCAACATTGTAGTAGATTTATTGGTCTTGAATTCCAGTTTTGGGTATACATAAATGCTGAAGTAACTCTGTCTGTCTGTTACTCTTTCACGCCAAAACTACTGAGGGTATTTGAATGAAATTTGGTATACAGATGGTCTAGACCTTGAGAAAGACAACGGCTACTTTTTGATGCGAAAAGGGGGTTGGAAGGGGTTATAAGGGGGGTCAAAATTATTAATTAATTGTAAATGCTACCCAAAAATACTATTCCACGCGGACGAAGTCGCGGGTAACAGCTATATAGAAATAAGTGTGAATATTTTTGTCTGACGTGACATTAAGTAAATAAATGACTCTGAGTGGGGCAGTTAAAGTTGTATCTATTACCTGGCGAAGCTTGCACGTTGCTGATCATAGAGCTTTGCTGCTTTCGAGGCGGAAGCTTGCTTTGAGTGATGACAGGAGCGCCACCTGCCGATAGAAATTGATAATATTTTAAATGTACTTATACTATACTATCTTCTATACTATTTATAAAGAGATAACTTCTATAGACAACGACAAGGCTTATAGGTAAACCGAAAAAGCGAAACTCATACATGCGTGATGTAATCTATGCCCAGCGCTACCTATTGGTTAAATTTATCTATACCTACTATTTGTAAAGAGGTTAATCTCATATTCCACGCCAGGGCTTAGGTATAGCTAAACCGAAAACACGAAACACTTGCGCGATACAATCAACGCCAAGCGCCATCTATTGGCAGACAGCGGAACTACTGCGCCGAAACGAAGTGGGAGTGGGCCTCAGGACGAGCCAGCCCATTTATTCGGAGCTCACACTGTGGATCCTCTATGGTGGCGCGTCTGTAACCCCTGTAATCAAATGAGGGCCCCTACCGCCCTACCCCCTACTCACCAATAGAAGCCCTGAGCTCGCACTGCGGCCCCGTGGTCCCGGCGCGGCAGCGGCAGGTGTAGTCGGAGGAGGGGCCCTACCGCGTGAAGAGGCCCCCTACTCACCAATAGAAGCCCTGAGCTCACACTGTAGACCCATTAAGTGACCCCTGTAGTCATAAGAGGGCCCCTACAGCGTGAAGAGGCCCCCTACTCGCACTGTTGACCCTTTAAGTGACCGCTGCAGTCGGAAAAGGGGGCCTACCTGCTTGAAGAGGCCCCCTACTCACCAATTGTGACCCTGAGCTCGCAATGCGGCCCCTTTAAGTGACCCCTGTAGTCAGACAGGGCCCTACCGCGTGAAGAGGCCCCCTACTCATCAATAGAAGCCCGGAGCTCGCACTGCGGACCCTTTATAGTGGCGCATCATTTACCCCTGTAATCAAATGAGGGGCCCTACCGCGTAAAGAGGCCCCCTACTCACCAATAGAAGCCCTGAGCTCGCACTGTAGACCCGTTAAGTGACCCCTGTAGTCAGATGAGGGGCTCTACCTAATTTTTTGTGTATTTCAATTTGGTACCTGATATCTATTGTAATCTTTGTGTTGTTGAATTTTCTATTCTATTCTACTCACCAATAGAAGCCCTGAGCTCGCACTGGGGCCCCGTGGTCCCGGCGCGGCAGCGGCAGGTGTAGTCGGACGAGGAGCCCTCCTCGCGCACGCAGCGGCCCCCTCGAGCGCAGGGGTTGGGCACGCAGGGGTCCTGTGGGGGGAACATACAGTTGCTTACTTGCTTACAGATAGGTTAATTTTATACTAATTTTAAGGGATGGTCAACTCTGCAGAAGGTTTTCGACGGTTGCGTGCGTTTGCACACAAAAGGCTTGACTAATGTCGAGGATGTTCCTAATGGAAGGAGTTCAATTGATGTGGAACTGCCCGAGCGCGAGTCGCTTGTGCTGTGTTTCACGCCCCATTTGGGGAGAAGTGACATTGAGATGGGCTAAAGACACAGACTTTGTAGAGAGTGAAGAAACGCACCGGGGAAAGAGCCCTTAGCAAGTACCTGGTGAGCGTCTCCCAAGATTCGGTCCGTATGCCGAGACGGTAGGAAGGACCATGGGCTGGTGGAGGGACCTGTCAACCTGTGTCTATTATACTAATTATAAAGAGGTAAATATCCTGACATGGGCGTACCCAGGGGAGAGGGGGGGGGGGCATGGGGGGTCAGGAAAGGTCAGCTGCCCCTTCTAGCGCAGGGGTTGGGCACGCAGGGGTCCTGTGGGGGGAAATGGCAGTTGCTTACTTGCTTACAGATAGGTATAAAATAATCTATACTATTTATAAAGAGATAACTTCAATAGACAACGACAAGGCTTATAGGTAAACCGAAAACACGAAACGCTTGCGCGATGTAATTGGACACAGCGCCATCTATTGGTTCATTTCTGAATTTCGGCCCCGAAGCGAAGTGAGGGCGGGCCACTAGTGTATAAATAAAAAAATAAAATAAATGCGCCAGACAATCACACCAATCAACTTGGTCTCAACCTAGGGCAACCCCTGTACTATGAGTGACCCCTGTACCAGGTGACGATAATTAACACGTCAACCCAGAACACCCAGACCCAAGACAACTTCGAAAATGTAGTTTCCTAAATTGACTTGACCGGGAATCGAACCCGGGACCTTTCGGGCGAACACCTTAGCCACTGCGCCATCGAGGCCAGAGTAATGTATGCACGAGGAAGGCGGCCATCAGAGAAGAGTGGCGGCGTGTTGTTGCTTGCCACCAATACCTGAAGTGATATGACCACGACCACTCTGTCAAGAGTGATGCCGACTTCGAAGAAGAAGGCTTATTTTAGTGGAAAAATATTTTTGGGACCACTTTTTTTTTAACGGTGGTAGACGAGGAGAGGTCGTGCTCCCCGTAGCAGTGGTGTCTGTGTCTAATTGTGTCCGTGTCCAGTTGTGTCTGCGTCCATCTGGTTGTGCCTGTGTCTATTTTGTCTGTGTCCACCTGGTTGTGTCTGTGTCTACTTAGTTGTGTCTGTGTCCACCTGGCTGTGTATGTGTCCACTTGGCTGTGTCTGTGTCCACCTGGCTGTGTCTGTGTCCACCTGGCTGTCTGTGTCCACCTGGTTGTGTCTGTGTCTGTGTCCACCTGGCTGTGTCTGTGTCTACCTGGCTGTGTCTGTGTCCACCTGGCTGTGTCTGTGTCCACCTGGTTGTGTCTGTGTCCACCTGGCTGTGTCTGTCTACCTGGTTGTGTCTGTGTCCACCTGGCTGTGTCTGTGTCTACCTGGTTGTGTCGCGTGGCGTCCTCCTGCACGGCGGAGGGGGGCGGCGGCGCGGGCGGCTCGTCCTCCCCGCAGCAGTTGTGTCTGTGTCTAGTTGTGTCTGTGTCCACCTGGCTGTGTCTGTGTCTACCTGGTTGTGTCGCGTGGCGTCCTCCTGCACGGCGGAGGGGGGCGGCGGCGCGGGCGGCTCGTCCTCCCCGCAGCAGTTGTGTCTGTGTCTAACTGTGTCTGTGTCCACCTGGCTGTGTCTGTGTCTACCTGGTTGTGTCGCGTGGCGTCCTCCTGCACGGCGGAGGGGGGCGGCGGCGCGGGCGGCTCGTCCTCCCCGCAGCCGGCGGCGTGGCGCTGCATGCGCACTGCGTTGCCGAAGTCTACGCGTTTGTGGTTGATCCAAGCCTCTTTTAGGCATCCTGGGGAAATCGAAGACAGATAAATAAATATATTGACACAACATGTCATACCTACATTGACCTGATTCCTTACTGAGTAGCTTAAGGGGCTATACGAATGAAACTAGCGCCGCCAACCTATTTACACTGATTGTGGCGACAGTAAAAATGTAAGTAAGTTGGGTTTTTCGAGATGCAATACAATATAATTTATTATTGACATTGTAAAAACGGCCACTTTTAGCAATAATTAACATTATTGTTACTTGTCGCGTGTTAGAAATTAATATTGTATTGCATCTTGAAAAATCCAATTTACATTGGATCTAAGTCTGTAATGTTTTATTTTCTTCAAAATATCATATTTTCGCCACAATCAGTGTAAATAGGTTGGCGGCGCTAGTTTCATTCGTATAGCCCCTTAAGAGGCTACAATGACGAAACTAGCGCCGCCAACCTATTTACACTGATTACAATATAATTAATAAGTTTGATATTTTTTAAGAAAGTAAGACTTTACAAACTTAGATGCAAGTAAATTGGATTTTTCGAGATGCAATACAATATTTTGACCACGTTTTCTACCAATGCATGCATAAAAGCATTAAATTTCATCTTTCCATACAAAGTTGGTCACGTGACTTGGGCATTAAGTAATGGGGAGTCGAATAAAATTTGTCGATGAATTTCCAAAAGTCGTTGAACAATTAATGTTGTTCAGAATGGTTGAAAGAACACCTGGTTAAAGGGATGTTCACAGATACAACTCAGACAATGAACAAACACAAGTGTTCATCACACGAATATTAGTCCAGGGTGGGGATCGAACCCACGCACGACCTTTGATGTTGTTGCCTGTGTCATATTGTCATATTGTGACCACTTAAATTCATTTTTTTTATTATTTCTATTTTTAATTTGTTTTTTTTTTTACTTCAACGTTCAGATACTTGACAGATGCATTCCTGAGTACTATTGTATGCTACAAATTGAGTCGCGGGTCTGCTCACTTCTGATAATGTCAGTTTTGAGCAGAGCGCGGCCCCAAAAGCGGGTTCCGGTGAAACACAGCGCCCTGGCCGGCCTCAGGAAGACCAGGGCAACATGCTGAGCGGGCACCTATTTGGCAGTACCTAAATAATAAGATCTTGTACTCTATTTTATTTTTGTATTTACCAATGTTCTTTTTTTCTGTATGTTATTTTTATTATGCCAAATAAATCATTTACTTACTTACTATGATATTATGCATAGCAAATTTAAGTGTTACCTTTGAAACTGGTGACGTTCCTAAGATGCCAGCGGCCGAAGGCGACTCTCGCGACGTCTTCAGGGACTCCGCCCAGGTACATAGGGCTCTCTAGGCGGAGGTACTCCTTGCTGCCTGCAACGGAAGACCAAATGTTTAGATGAAGGTATTTTAAAGACGGCAATAAGAAAATAAATCTATGTACCTGTACTTAGTTCAAATTCTTTCCTAAATAGTTTAAAGTACCTAAATACCAGTGTTTTAAATCTTACTTGTTATGATAACGAAGAGCGAGGCTATTCCAATAGAAGTACTTATCGCTTTAATAACTTTTGGAAAGCCCCAGCCCCGGAAATTTGTAAAAGATTTTGTGAAATACTTAAACGCATTTTTATTTTTTAGTATTTTATGTATATTAGATAAGAGAAAAAAAATTACGACCTCTGGACCAGATTGTGACTTTAGTATATATTAAACTAGCGGCCGCCCGCGACTTCGTCCGCGTGGAAAAGTAACTTTTTACCCCCCTTTCAGCCCCTTACAACCCCCTTTTCGCAATAAAAGTAGCCTATGTCCTTTCTCAGGGTCTAGATTATCTGTATACCAAATTTCATTTAAATCCGTTCAGTAGTTTTGGCGTGAAAGAGTAACAGAGAGACAGACAGACAGACAGAGTTACTTTCGCATTTATAATATTAGTATGGAATGAATATATTGTTATTAGGATTATATGATTTTAAAGTATGAACGTGTCAATCTCATATTTGGATCTCACGGCCGCTTACCATCTTGCCTTCACCGCTTGATTCTTCTTGATTGTCCTCAATATAAAAAAACTTTTACAAATAATTTTACTTGTCAACGGTGAAGTTATTCTCACAGGTGGAACTTACCCTCATTGATGATGGAGCGCGCTGGTCCGTCATCCACCCTCAGGGTGAAGTTCTTCTTGACAGCCAGCAGCTCGGCCTTGTGGTAGTTTCCATCTGATACCATCTCGAAGCTGCAACGATAAGGGAATTTTCAGTTTTTTTTTATGTGATACCATGCCTGTCCCACTCCGCGTGTAAGTATCAAACTTGCAAGTACATGCGGCGTCCCCTCCGGAGGGCTAAATTAGTAGAAAATCACGAACGAGCGGCGACGCACGCGCGACAGTTGCTTGCGATAGAAAGAGAACGCACTTCTAGGTATGAATAATGGTAGGCATTGAACGCTGGGCGGTCGGAATAATTTAGCTATCCAGGGCAGAAACTATTTAGCCGCATTGGGCGGAGACTATTTAGCCGCACAGGGCGGAGACTATTTAGCCGCACAGGGCGGAAGACCATTTAGTCGCCCAGGGTGAAAGACTATTTTACCGTTTGGGCGGAAGACTATTTAGCCGGATGGGGCGGAGGACTATTTCACCGCCCTGCTTTCTTCCTCGACCCACCACCCTTTTGGACGCCTTCTAAAACTAAAATGCCGCCGCAGCTTCACCAGTACAGAGATGTAAAGGTATTACTTATTGCTATCCGTTTTTGCCGCCTCCCTTAAAAGTGGCAGCTGACCCCTGACCCCTGCCGTTGATCAATGTGCACTAGTGTTCGGACGCACACTTGTCCACATACTGTACATGGTGGAAGTGGGGTGGTTCCCCACGTCGTAGCTGACGCGGACCCGTCCATTGAACAGCTCCACGGCCAAGTGTTCGTTGTCTCCGAAGTACATGAGCACGCCGTGGTGTTGGGCTGTGCTGAACACTGAAACAAAATCACCAAAAATGTTATCTATCTAATCTAAACTGTTCATAAAGAGCGAGTGAGGGTACCGGAGGCCCACCCGGGGGGAAGGGGATAAAAGGTTGGCAGCGCACTTGTAACTCCACTGGTGTTGCAAGTGTCCATGAGCGGCGGCAATTGCTTACCATCAGGTGATCCGCCTGCTCGTCTGCTACCTATCGCATAAAAAAAAAGAGGTTAAATCTCATAGACCACGTCCAGGCTTATAGGTAAACCGAAAACACGAAACACTTGCGTGATTTAATCGCCTCCTAGCGCCATCTATTGGTAGTGGTCTAAGTTAAGTAATGAAACGAAGTGAGTGCGGGCCACTAGTTATAAAAAATTCAATACTTCGCTCATTTATTTTAAGGGCGTCACGTCGTCAAGGGGTTTTCTAACAGCCCAGCCGGGCTAACATGCGCACCACGAGATAATTTGTCGACACTCGTATTTTGTCGGCACAAGTGCGTCTCGCTCACCTGACTGAGCGATGAGCGGGATAGAAGGATGCGCTCTCGCGAACGAGAGTCGACAAAATTTTGTCGCGGTACGCATGTTAGGCCTACAGGTGTAGCTTCACGGCGGTCTTTTGTGAGTCTGTGGAATAACTCTGGTCGTGCCGGCCTACTCATGCCAAAGCGTTGGCTCTTGGAACATTATTAAATAGGTATTAAATGTTTTTATACGGTTTAAGTCCTTTACATAACATTTATGAATGTCAAATTTTGTAATCTACCGAGAGCGAGAAGAATCAGCAAGAAACTCAGTAGAACTTTTACTCTTTTCAAATTTGTAATCATTACAATAACTACATAATTATGGATAGATTGGTACTCACCCAGAGTGATATTGGCTTGAGGAACTGTCCGAAGCGGCTCCAGTTCTACCCAGGAATCGTTATGGCTGAACGTGAGAGAAGTCAGATACTCGCAGAACCTCCCTGAACAAATACAATAAAAAACTGTTTTATTCAAGTTAAGTAAGTAACAATAAATTAAATAAACAATTAAATAAGAATACACACACACACTTCCTAAATACTTTACTTTTTAATATCTCTCAATTAAAAGGCTATACGAATGAAACTAGCGCCGCCAACCTATTTACATTGATTGTGGCGAAAATATGATATTTTTGAAGAAAATAAAACATTACAGACTTAGGTCCAAGTAAATTGGATTTTTCAAGATGCAATGCAACATTTCTAACACGTGACAAGTAACAATAATGTTAATTATTGCTAAAAACGGCTACTTTTAGCAATAATTGACATTATTGTTACTTGTCGCGTGTTTTATATATTGTATTGCATCTTGCAAAATTCAATTTACTTTTATCTAAGTCTGTAGGTAATGTTATGCATTCTTAAAAAATATCGTACTTATTTTCACCACAATCAGTGTAAATAGGTTGGCGGCGCTAGTTTCATTCGTATAGCCCCTTAAGTGAAACTGAGACAACGTCACATATCTAAATTAAATAATGAAATACTTAGAAAATTACATTGTAATAAGTAGGTAATTCTTACCGGAATATCCTGGAGCGCACTTGCAAAGATAATCTCCTGCGTGCGGTGACCTCTCCATTATGATGTCGTCCTGAAATTCAAACAATAAGGTAAATCACACGTATTAATATAGTGTCTGGGTGTAATTTATCTAGTTATTTGTGTTTCCTCTGTTGTCTGAAATCTGTAACACAAGTGCTTAAGCTACTCAGTACGGAGTCTGGTCAATGTATGAGATGTTGAGTGAATTTATTATTATCAATAAGGGATTTGCGAATGCAAAATGCGATAGATGGCGTTACGTTGACGTCAGGTCTAATTTTGACGACATTGGTTGTTTCATAACATCTACATAATTTTGACATGATACGTCAAAATGTAACCAATCCACTCGTTGTTGGATCTGACATCAACGTAACGCCATCTATCAGATTTTTAATTTGCTGAAACTCTAATTGAACCGTCATCATCATCATCATCATCATCAGCCTGTATCAGTCCACTGCTGGACATAGGCCTCCCCGAATGTTCGCCATTTCACCCTGTCTTCGGCGAGACGCATCCAGTCTATACCAACGGCTGTTCGCAAATCGTCACTCCATCTAGCCGGGGGCCGTCCCACACTACGCTTCCCGAGTCGCGGTCTCCACTCAAGAACTTTTTTACCCCAACGGTTGTCAGTTCTTCGACAGATATGGCCAGCCCATTGCCACTTTAGCGTGCTGATTCGATACACTATGTCGGTCACTTTAGTCTTTTGTCGGATAACCTCGATATTTTTTAGTTTGCATGCCAGATTCTGGTGAAATATGAGATCATCATCATCATGTGAATCATTTAGTATCATCTTTTTATGTACCATCACGCTAATAAATGATATTCTATTCTATTCTATTCTATCAGCTACCTGTGGCCGCCCCGGCGGAGGCAGGTAGCACACTCCATGCACGCAGTCGTGGTGCGCGCAGGGCGAGGTCCCCAGCGCGGCGTGAGGCGCCGCCTCGCAGTAGCGGCCGGCGTACCCCGCTGCGCACGCGCACTTGTACTCGTCGAGGCCGTCCACGCATGTTGCGCCGTTCTAGAAGAAAAAAGAATGAATGAATGAATATGCTTTTTATTGCACACAAAACAGAGGTATAAAACTTAAAAACTAGTATAATATTATGTTTGACAGTATCAGCCTATAATACTTTCCCACTGCAGGGCAAAGGCCTCCATCATAGAAGTCAAGTCATCGCTACTATGATGGGATTAGGCTTAATCACCACGCTTGCCTAATGCAGTACGGTGATCATAAAATTAAGCTAGTTATTTTCCAAAAAATCCAAACATTATTTTGCTTGACCCGGGAATCAAACCCGAGACCCCAAAATCACGGTACCGGTACCTAAACCAACGACCAACGACGTTTACAACGGTAGAAAGTTGCAGCTAAGTAAAAGTTTTTGCATTTTTTTTAAGAAAAGAAAAGATAAAAAAATATCTTGGCCAGCTACAACGGTTGGACTAAGAATAAATCATGGAGACACCTAAGTCAAATGTAATCGTTAGCTAAATGGTGTAACAAGGCCCTCTTTATCTCTATCACTGAAATAGGAGGAGGTGGGAGTGGTCAGATCAAAAATATGACCTGTCATATCTGTCACCACATGTCATGAAGACAGGACTGATGAGGGGAAAGATTTTTTCATTTTACAAGTTAAGACTATACTTTCACTAGCAACAAACAAACATACAATCATTTATTTGCTAAAATACGTGTGATACAGAAAGGTCTACAGGTAAAGATCTAAAGACCGCCAATATAGCTATTGGCGGTATATAATCGCTTACCATCAGGTGATCCGTCTGCTCGTAAGCCATTTATCACAAAAAAAAACCTTACTCAAACTAACCTGGCACATATGGCTGATGCAATCATCCGCGTTGACCGTACAGTTCTGCCCGGAGTAGCCTTTAGGACAAGCGCAGGTGTAGTGGCTCTTGTGGTCGGTGCAAACAGCCCCATTCGCACACGGGTTGAACTCCGCTGTGCAGAAGGGTATCTTCTTCTCGCAGAATTCGCCTGTAAAAAACCCGTAAAGTTTAGCAAGAAAACGATTGGACCTAGAATACTTCCTTGGGGTGCACCTTTTATTATAGGTAGTTCAGTTAGTAAACTTTCTAATTACAAGACTATGGGTTTGACAGATCTTTATAAGTACTAACAGGTGTCCTTATACACAAGCCCTATATCCGTGGACCGTTTCGGCTACCAAAGTAGGCGGAATCATAACAGTATCAAAAGCTTTAGTAAGATCTAAGAAAGATTGTATATGATTATTGATATGTTATCGTAACGATGACTCGATTACCATGACGGAGGCATTAGCCTTGAACACCCAGACCCAAGAAAACTTAGAAAATGTAGTTTTCTATTGACTTGACCGGGAATCGAACCCGGGGCCTTTCACGCTTCGGGCGAACACCTTAGCCACTGCGCCATCGAGGCCGTCGTAACTTTCTTGGATCAGTTATTGCCACTTTTCTGTACAAAATGCTTAGTTTTAAGATTAAAACAGTTTTTGCTTACCCATATAACCCGGCGCGCACTTGCAAGAGTACCCCTCAAGGTGGTCGATGCACGTGGCGTTGTTTTGGCAGCGGTGCGACGCGCAGTCGTCGATGTTAACCTCACATCGGACGCCCGTGTAGCCGGCCTGGCAGGAGCAACTGGAATGAAGAAAATGTTAAATAGAAATAGTTTTATTTTCCAAAGAACATGTAAAATTGCTTTTCCCAGTATTCTCCACACAGATCGGTCCTGTGCCACCCGTATCCAAGGATTACCTATGACTTTCACTAGAAAGAAAGAAATCGTTTTATTTTCCAAAGAACATGTAAAATTGATTTTCCCAGTGTTCTCCACACAGATCGATCCTGTGCCACCCGTATCCAAGGATTACCTATGACTTTCACTAGAAAGAAAGAAATCGTTTTATTTTCCAAAGAACATGTAAAATTGCTTTTCCCAGTATTCTCCACACAGATCGGTCCTGTGCCATCCGTATCCAAGGAATACCTATGACTTTCACTAGATTGTCGGTCCACCTTGTAGGCTACTTTCGCATTTCTAAATTAGTATCTCTCTAGTCGTTTACCGCCTTACCGTACTACACGCAATAAACTTGGATTCCATCCATACCATCCAGGACAACCGTTACCGTACGCTTTACTCGACACTTTCTGCCACGCACCTCCTCATTGTGGAATCATACGACATTCAAATCTTCAAGAAACGAGCCTATACCTTCCTAAGCTGGCAACGCATTCTTCTGGTGCAGCTGATGTCCATGGGCGGCGGTGTTCACTTACCATCAGGCGACCCGCTTGCTCGTTTGCCTTCCTATATTATAAAAAAAGTATGGTTTTTTGTATACTCACTGGAACCGCCCCTCTTCTAACAGCTGACAGCGCCCATTAGCGCAAGGAGCGCCATAACACGCGTCTATCTGGTGCTGGCACTGGTCGCCGTGGAAGCCTCTTGCGCACGCGCACTCGAAGCCGCCAGGTGGCGGTGGCGGAGCATGCGCCGCCGTGGAGGCACGGGTTGTTGTGGCAGCGGTCGCATTTTGATACCACTTCTGAGGGGGGCTTGCCTGGGAACGAAAATAATAATTAAAAAAAAACTAGTCGAAGTCAAAGTCAAAATATTCTTTATTTGCATAGGCTTGTACACAGCACTTACAAATCGTCATGTTTCGGAACTGACAGGCAACCACGTAAACAACTAACTGAACTAACTTTGCAATTTTGTAAACTTTCTAAAGCGTTCGATACTGTATCCATCTCAGCTTTTTTTAGATAAGCTTCATTGGATCAATGTTAAATTATATTACATGGAAGTGGTTTTAAGAGCTCTTAAATCGTCGAATTGTAATAAAGTCTATACGATATAATTCTACAGTGGATATTTTATATAAGTATGGTATACCTCAGGGCAGTATCTTCGGGCCAGTTTTGTTTCTTATTTAGGTAAATCAAACTTAGTAAAACTTTTTAGTAAATTTAGGATTTCCATTTGCGCAGGATTTGTAGTTATATCCATGTATCCTTTTTCTCTCACCTTTGCACACAAAAGCACTGGACTGCGTGCTAAGGACCAGCTTATCCCTCATCGGCGGCGGGTCCGCACAGCGAGCAATGCCAGGCTCGACATACTCGCCCGCGCTCTTCACCCACTCGGATAACCAGCGAGCGCTGCAGTCGCAGTAGAGGGGGTTGGAGCCGAGTGCACTGGAGGAAAAAAAGGCTTAAGAAATATCGGATGTATCATCATCATCATAGGCCTTCGCATTTTTAACAGATGATTTAAGCAGCATCACGCGGTGTGATGTATACTCTGGTTAATAATCATGTGTAGTAAACTGACAGATGTCCATGTGTCATCCCCATATATTATCACTAAATTTTGCCAAGATGTAAAATGTCAAAATGCATAGA
Organism: Cnaphalocrocis medinalis; assembly: GCA_014851415.1. Classification (NCBI taxonomy): domain Eukaryota; kingdom Metazoa; phylum Arthropoda; class Insecta; order Lepidoptera; family Crambidae; genus Cnaphalocrocis; species Cnaphalocrocis medinalis. Next base: position 6,686,844 of record CM026298.1, on the reverse strand, counting down.
AACTTGTCATTTTCATCTGTCAGTTCAGTTTACTACACATGTAGTCTATGTAGTTTTGATCACACCTCAACTTAAGGGTAAAATACACTTTAAGATGATTAAGGTACGGTAAAAAGTGGTTTGATTAAGACTGAGATTGTATATATCTCAAGGAACCTAAATGTTGTGGAAATTTTAAAATCGTAGACGTCGAAATACAAAAACATAAATTAACTATTTAGTACTTAGACGCCTCTGATCTTTCCGACAAAAGTCGTAATCAAGTTAAAAGAACTATAAAATGTTGTTCAGTAAGCCCAAAAAAATAAATAGTGTTGTAAATGTCAATATTAAACTTTCTAATATCTAGGTGTAAAATTACAAAGTATATTGACGTCACACATTTTGCGTCACTTTGCTTTTGTTGAGTCTTACATAATTATGTATCCAGATGTGACAAGGATGTCAATGCATGCAACTAGATACTAGTCCCACTTTTCAGATAATATACAGATACGGTTGCATGCAACTTACACATGGGATATAGACTCCAGATCTCTGAAGACGCCATCAGCTAAAATCGATATGTTGTTTCCATGGAGCGACAGAACACGGAGTTGAGTAAGGCCTTTGAGAGCGTCGCGCTGTAACAAATAAGGCTTTACAATGTTGTATAACTTTAGATAATATTTTCTTCTCCTGTATGTTTTGCTGTTTTTGGTAGTATTTGTAACATATCGTATCATATCATAACATAACTACTACGGTAAATAATTGTCAAACAATTCTACTCCGAGGAGTTTTACAAGGAGCTATGCTGGGTCCTTTACTATTTATCATTAAAATCATTAATATCTGACTTGCATAACCAAGCGTATTTAAGCTGTTGCTTTATTTTATAAAAGTATGAAATGCATTTTAATTTTCGAGAATAGATAGTAGTACCTTTATTAAGATTTCGTAGGTGTCGCTCAGGGTACAATTTTCGGGCCACGTTTATTTCAAGCTCGATATAAGGGTGTCCTGCAAGGGACTTATCTGGGTCTCCAATTATAAATAATAATTATACTTTTAATTAGCTAACCTGAACACATCTAAGCTTATTGTAGCTGACGATGAGGGTGGACAGCTTAGACAGCCCCTCGAAGGTGTCGTTGGCGAGCACGCTGATCCTGTTGTTGGAGAGGTCGAGGCGGGTCAGCTGCGTCAAGTGGCGGATGTGCTCGGGAGATATGCTCGTGATTTCGTTCGATTCTAGGTACCTGAGGACAAAGAAAGAATGATATAAATAGGATATTTAAATTGTAGCACTTATTCAACTTATATCAAGTGTTTGTATAATGCAACGCGAAAGTTTAAAAACATATAGGTACTTAAAGAAAAAGCGTGTAATGAATAGTAGTCCTTATTTTGTAAACAATTTGGTACTACAATTTAATCGATAGATTATTTCGCACGAAACAATGAAAGTTTTACCTACTATAACGTCGTAAGGCCCAGACAGCAGACACAATGGAAAATCAATTAAAATCAAAAGGTAGAACACCTTTTAAAAGGCTTTTGGGTCTTACGACGATGAAATAAAGTAAAGTGAGAGAAGCCTGCAATTTTAGGGTGATAATAATACAGAATGATTTTGAGTAACTTTTTGCAACTTATCTTCCAAAATTTTTCGGTCGTATTGAACTTGCTAATAGTAGGTGTCCTTCAGGGTACAATTCTGAAGCTACAAATTACAGGGGTCCCGCAAGGTACAATTTTAGGGCCACAATTATTTCTCCCTAGATGACAACTTACAGTTCAGTAGTCTGTCTCGGTATGTTTCTCGGAGGCGCCGTGAGCTGCGCGCGCGCACATCGGACAACTGTCCCGGTGCACGTGCACTGGGCGGGGCAGTAGTCTGGCGCTAGGCAGCCTTTGTCTTCAGCTGGAACAAAAAGGGTGTTATTTAAGACAAATTGTTTATTTTGATGATCATATAATAATGTCTTCCTGATCGATCACATTAGTCTTTTCAAAAAATCTTTTAGATAAGCAACGCATCCCACTACCCATCTGAAAAGTGTAGAGGGACTTGCAAAGAATTACTTAAACTCTTGTAATAATTTTGAGGATGCACCCTATCACGTATCACGCGTCAGGGTCAGGGTACAGGTCTTAAATTAAATACAGGTACAGGTCCTTTTTTTATGTGATAGGTAGCAAACGAGCAGGCGGATCACCTAATGGTAAGCAATTGCCGCCGCCCATGGACACTTGCAACACCAGTGGAGTTACACGTGCGTTGCCAACCTTAATCCCCTTCCCCTCCCCTTGGTGGGCCCTCCGGTACCCTCACTCACTCGGCGAACACTCACAGGGGATGCTTCACGCCGGTTTTCCTATATTAAATACAGGTACAGGTCCTAAATTAAATAAAGATACAGGTCCTAAATTAAATACAGGTACAGATCTTAAATGAAACTCACCCGAGCACTTAAAGTCACTGAGCTCCAAGTGATGAAGGTTGGCGTCTCTCAGCGCAGGCGGCGACCGACAGGTGGCGCCGGGGGACAGGCGGCGCGCGCGCAGCCACGACGACAGCCACGAGATGTGGCAGGTGCACTCTAGCGGATTGTTCTCTAGGTTCCTAGAGAATATAAGATATAGGTAAATAGGTGCGGTAATTTGAATTAAAAAAGATTTTGTATACATAGATAGATAGATATTCTTTATTGCACAAAAACAGAATACATGAGTGAAACAACAAATAAAAAAATAAAATAAAATAGTGAAATAGGTGCGGTAATTTGAAACTTATCCCCATGAGAAATTTATTTACTTAAAAAAATATGTAATTTAGGTTGGCAGCGCACTTGTAACTCCACTGGTGTTGCAAGTGTCCATGGGCGGCGGCAATTGCTTACCATCAGGTGATCCACCTGCTCGCCTGCTACCTATCACATAAAAAAAAAAAGTATAGCTGGCGGCATGAAAGAATAGTGATGACCGTTATTTTGCGCACTTGTAAAAAAGAAGACATTTCTACTAAAATTGGTTTCTGCGCACTCAAGGTCATCGCTATTGTTTCATGCCGCAGACTATATTTAAAGTAGGTTACTGTTAACATTTATTTTGATTGTATTCCCCGTCCACCCACGACAATACTGGATACCATATAATCGATTAACTATTTGAAAAATTTACTTAAAACGATTTCGACCCACCCAGTAAGGAGTTGGCAAAATAAATTTCGTGATCGGTACAATATTCATGTTTGATTTTACTTACAAGGTGGACAGCATGGTGAGATGATCAAATGCTCCTGGTGTGATGCATTTAATTTTGTTGTCTGCTAAAGATCTGAAAAAAAAAACATAAATGTACCTTTTGATACGCATAAGTACTAATATGCAACTAACACCAACACGTCAAACATAACCAGTCACTGTGTAGATGGACCTCATTTCTACAGTACGCCACCTAGCGGATTTTTCACACGCGATAGCTCCCATTGGCTAAACTGAACCAGGTGATGTTGTTTAAATTGATTATTTAATAATACATTACACACTTACAATACATTTCTTTATTGGCAAAATTTGGATGCAATTTACATACTTAGATTCAGTGACTTATGCACTAGGCTCGCAGGCCTGTGTCGCAGAAGTCGATGAGTGAGCTACCTACACCTATTGCAAATGCATCGGGTTATTCATAATGCTCCAGTTCTTTTAATGCCAAAACTAATACATAACAAGTTAAAATTGAAAGTAATATAACTTAATGAACAAAAATGGACAAAATTTGACGAAAAAATTGCGAAAGGAATAAAAGAAACAAAACTTATGGGTGTAGTTAGTAAGTGGTTAGTGTAATTATGCTTGGATGTGGTTATGTGTGCGTGTGTAGGTATATATTTATATATTTATTATACACACAGAACAGTCAAGCTGTGCAGCCCGAAGAACATCTTGTCGGTGACGGTCTGCAGCAGGTTGCCGTCCAGCATCAGCTCTTGGATGTTGGCGGCTCCGTCGAACGCGTTGTCTTCTATCACCGTTATACCTGAGAAGGAAAGGTTATTTCTTTATTATCATCATCATCATCATCATCAGCCTGTTGCAGTCCACTGCTGGACATAGGCCTCTCCAAATGCTCGCCACTTTGATCGATCTTCGGCTACTCGCATCCAGCTCCAGCCAGCCCTCGTGCGCAGATCGTCACTCCATCTGGCCTGAGGTCGTCCTACACTACGTTTACCGAGACGCGGTCTCCACTCCAGAACTCGTTTACCCCAACGGTTGTCAGTTCTGCGGCAGATATGGCCAGCCCACTGCCACTTCAGCTTCTTTATTATACCTAATTTGTAGAATATATTAGTTTTTTTTTAATTCACGCTCATATCCACTTACACCCACAGATAAACACTTACACACATCAACTAACACGTACCTTCACAAACACATACACACAATATATCTCACAAAGTAATGCATTAAATTGATGTTTAATGTGCAAACTGTGACTTGGCAAAACATGGATCTCACCACTTTTTACGGTAGTTGCGAGACTTGGTTTTTTTTGACAAGTATTGTTTTTGGTGGGATAGGTACTTTTTGCTCGACCCGGGAGCCCGAGATCATGGTCCGGGTTTTTAAACCACTAGACCAACGAAACGTTAACTTAGTACATATAGCCACACATCAAAGTATACAAAACTTTCATTTCTTCAATCGACTCTCACTTACTGTCAAACAAATTAGGTTGATTATCAATTGAGGAAATCTGACAGTTTGTGGTAACCTGATGTGTTTTTTTTAGCTAGCCTATAGAGTCCCACTGCTGGGCAAAGGCCTCCCTCAAGTTCCTCCATAGATCCCTGTCCAACGCCCTTGATTGCCAATCTTGGACATAAACATAAGTACTTTAACTTAAACATTGATAAATTCACACAACATCTCATACATTGTGTTTGTTCACAAATGTAAGTATTACTTGAAAACATATTTACATTTAGACACTGAACAATTACACCAGTGTATATCACACGAATATTCGTCGGTGGAGATTAAACACAGGCAGGGTCACTACCAAATGCGCTATCCGGCCAGTCAAAGTATAGCTAAATGTTTAAAAAATTATAGTTTTTCACCATTGTTTCTGAAGTCCAACTTGGTTAAATCTGGCAGCCTCCCGAACAGGCCGTCGCTCTTGATCTGTCCCAACGCGTTGTCCGCCATCATTCTGTAACAAAAACCAAAATTTAGGCTCAAGGAAATGACATTGAACTACTTAGGTATTTAAATAATAAAACAAATTAATAAATGCGCCAGACGATCACACCAATCAAGCTGGTCTCGAACCAGGGCAACCCCTGTACTATGAGTACAGGTGATCCAAATATGAGATTGACAGGCACAAAAGAACAGACAAAGTGTCCATTGAGTCTGTCACTCTCACCCTGAAGGCCTGCTGAGATGCCGTTTCACGCCCCGCCTAAAAACCCAGGATTGTAAGGAGGAAACACTTGAACTGGAAGGGCATTCCATGACTTGATGGTTCGGGGCAGGAACGAGGAGCTAAACCTCTTGGTGCGCGCCGGCATTGTCTGGATGGTATGCGGATGGCAACGCTGTCCAGCCTCGTATTATGGGAAAGCAATAAACTGCGCGTAACGCGCGCTCACTGTCAGCGACCGACAACACGTCTGGTCTGAACGGTGCCTAAATCACATAACTTTTTTTTTATGTGATAGGTAGCAGACGAGCAGGCGGATCACCTGATGGTAAGCAATTGCCGCCCCTCATGGACACTTGCAACACCAGTGGAGTTACAAGTGCGCTGCCAACCTTTTATCCCTTCCCCCCGGGTGGGCCTCCGGTACCCTCACTCACTCGGCGAAACACAGCATAGGGGCTGCTTCACGCCGGTTTTCTGTGAGGCAGTGGTATCACTCCGGTCGAGCCGGCCCATTCATGCCGAAGCGTGGCTCTCCCACATTTAAAACACACACAGTTGCATGAGTCAAATTGAGTGATAATGTATGGGGATGACACATTGACATCTGTCAGTTTACTTTACATGATTATGAATCAGTATACTCACAAAGCGTCAGTATTGAGCGGCAAGTCCCTCGGCACGTCGACGAGGCCGGCGCGCGCGCAGCCCACGCTGACGGAGCGCGCGCCGTACTCGCACGCGCACGCCGCCGGGCACGCCGCCGACACGCCGCACGCGTTGGGGGACTCTTCGCCCGCTGGAGGAAGGTTCAGTTATAAAAATAAAGCAGCGTTTCCCAGTAGCCGGGTCGCGACCCGGTGCTGGGTCGCCAAAATGAACTAACCGGGTCGCCACATTTTCGCCTTATTTGAAAAACATGAGTTATGCCTAAGTTGGATTATTTAGTAAAAAATAAGAAACAGCTGCATACTTCGCACTAACAAAATAGTGACTAAATGCCAAAATATTAGTACCTAGTACTAATAAACATTCTACTATTAATAAGTGTGTACCTATTATTTAACCTTAATGGAACCAGCTTGAGTTTGAAAGTACTTAGTAGGTCACGAAGGGTCAGTGTGAAAATTACCGGGCCATGGCATAACAAAGTTTGGGAAACACTGAAATAAAGTATTATTTATTACACCAATACCCGCAGTACTTATAAAGTAGAGTACCTAGTGTTTATTAGTAACAATTGACTCTGAGACATCTGTGTTGCCAGTAAAAGAAGTCAACAATACTGACCAGAAACTAACTAAACAAAATATATTCCAATTTTATCTACTGGATTGCTGTGTAATTAATTATCTGTGTATATGTATATGTGTGTCAGTGTGTGTGTGTGTGTGAGTGTGTGTATTTTTTAGTGTATGTTATGATGAATACTCACGTTTGCATTTAAAGTTCTCTTCTCTCAACTCATCGATGCGCTTCCGGCTCATTCGTTTGGGCGCGTCGCACTTTGCTCCGAATATAAGTATCTGTAGGGTTCTTACCGTAGGTAGGAACCTACGGCAAGAACCCTGTAGAGATATTAGGATGTGTGAGACATAATAATGAAGTAAACGATGTGTGTGTGTGTGCGCGCGCTTGTATATGTGTTGTGTGTGTGTGGTGTGTGTGTGTGTGTGGTGTGTGTGTGTGTGTGTGTGTGTGTGTGTGTGAGTGTGAGTGGGTGTGGTGTTTGTGTAGTATGTGTGTATGTGTGTGTGTGTATGTTGTGCATTTTAGAATGTATGTTATTGTGTATACTCACGTTTGCATTTAAAGTTCTCTTCTCTCAGTGCATCGATGCGCTTCCGGCTCATACGTTTGGGCGCGTCGCACTTTGCTCCGGAGGTTTCTATAGGGTTCTTGCGTAGGTATGCAGCAAGCCATCGTAGGGCGCAGTCGCAGGAGAATGGGTTGCGGCCTAAGTGTCTGTAAATCATAAAATTAGTTGTTTAGAGACATATTTTGACATCTCACATCAAAAATAACCAATCACCATGTAGTTGGACCTCAGTCTACAGGTACAGCCAACTCCAAAAATTTATACACTTTAGGAACACAGAAAACCGGCGTGAAGCAGCCCCTGTGCTGTGTTTCGCCGAGTGAGTGAGGGTACCGGAGGCCCACCCGGGGGGAAGGGGATTAATGGTTGGCAGCGCACGTGTAACTCCACTGGTGTTGCAAGTGTCCATGGGCGGCGGCAATTGCTTACCATCAGGTGATCCGCCTGCTCGTTTGCTACCTATCACATAAAAAAAAGGACCTTGTCACAATACATAATTAAGAAAGTAGAACGACCTCTACTTTCTTAGAGTATAGTGACTAGGTCCTAAAGTTTATACATATTTTTCATTTCATATTTTTGGACTGTACGCCATCTAACGGAATTTTTACACGCGGCAGGTAGCCCCCGCGTTTTGAAAGCGCGCATTTCGCGGCATTCGGAAGTTATTAAAGTTACAGAAAATTCATAACCATCACTCTTTTGGTTACTTACATGTTCCTCATCTCTTCTCATTACATACCAGCCGGGCTAAGATGCGCACCACGAGATAATTTTGTCGACACTCGTATTGCGTCAGCGCTAGTTGCTTCTCGCTCACCTGACAGGGTGAGGAGCGGGATAGAAAGATACGCTCTCGCGAACGAGAGTCGACAAAATTTTGTCGCGGTGCGCATCTTAGCCTGGCTGGAGAGACGATTCGATTGGACAGCAACGAGGTTGTCACGAAAATTATTGCGTTTTCGATGTCCTAATCCTCTCTCCTGGCCCTGCCTTCCTGCCCTCTTGGGCAGAGTAGGAAGTAAAGCAGTAAGGGAGATGATGATGACTGAAATGACATAATATGACTGAGAAATACTTACAGTGTTTGTATTCCAGTTAACGCGTCGAAAGTTCCGTTCGCTAAAGATCTAATGTTGTTGTCGTATAGCGATCTGAAATCAAATTGAAAAACGTTAAAAGGTTGCAGGTCGCTTCCATAGTTTTGTAGAACGAGGCAGAAGTTATCTTGAGTATAGCTGGAGGCACGAAAGTATAGCGATGACCGTTATTTTGCGCACTTGTAAAAAAGAAGACTTTCTATCAAAATTGGTTTCTGCGCACTCAAGGTCATAACTACACTTTCTTGCCTCAGACTGTAACACAGAAGTTTTTTTTTATATTGAGGACAATCAAGATGACCTCACTCCGCCTGATGGTAAGCGGCCGTGAGATCCAAATATGAGGTTGACAGGCACAAAAGAACAGACAAAGTACTATTGAGTCCTGTCTCTTCTCACCCTGAAGGCTGTTGAGATGCCATTTCACGCAATTCACGCTCCGCCTAAAAAACTGAATTGTAAGGAGGAAACACATGAACTGGAAGGGCATTCCATGACTTGATGGCTCGGGGCAGGAACGAGGAGCTAAACCTCTTGGTGCGCGCCGGCATTGTCTGGATGGTATGCGGATGGCAACGCTGATTACAGTGTTTTGAATACTTACAGTAATTTCAGGTTTTGTAGATCACGGAAGGTGTCTTTTCTCACGCAGGTGATTTCGTTCGAATTCAGCAAACTATAACAAAAGTATTAAAATGTAAAAATAGGAATTATAAAAATTATCTGTCACTGTAAATAAGTCGGAATCGCAAGTTGATAAATTTTCTAGAAAGTTGTTGAATTTTCTAGAAAGTTGTTGAATTTTCTAGAGAGTTGTTAAATTTTCTAGAAAGTTGTTAAATTTCTAGAAAGTTGTTGATTTTTCCGGAAAGTTGTTGAATTTTCTAGAAAGTTGTTAAATTTTCTAGAAAGTTGTTAAATTTTCTAGAAAGTTGTTAAATTTTCTAGAAAGTTGTTGAATTTTCTAGAAAGTTGTTAAATTTTCTAGAAAGTAAATCAATTTTGAACAATTTTCTAGAAAGTTGACCAATTTATTTCAAATGAAGATCTACTTACAGAAGTTGCAATGACGTCAAACCATGGAATATTCCAGAAGGCAGGTCCTTAATCTTGTTTCCATACAGCACTCTGTGGAAAGGCATAAGATTCACTATAAGGTACTAGTTTTTAGACGCAGGAGCGTAGTGTAAGGTAGAGTAGCATCGGGTAAACTAGCTAGCTTTTTATTGCAAAAAGGGGGTTCTAAGGTTTAAAAGGGGGGGTGAAAATGATTAAATATTATTATTTAAAAATGCTACCCAAAGATACTATTCCACGCGGACGAAGTCGCGGGTAACAGCTAGTATGATATACAATTTTAATAATACCTATGTCATCACTTGGTCACTTTATATTTGTTATGTCACCAACAATTTTCACCGTTATGAAGGCGCCAGAAGCACAGAATAAAGACTTTGACACAGAAGGCTGACTCAGCCTTGATTTTGAATTTAGAAGAGTTCGTCGACATGGGTTGTTGCCCGGCATGAGTACATAAGCGCGCGACCTCTACCATAGACCTCGACAGTTTGACAATCTTATGTCATAAGTTAGGATTAATGTGGTCGAAAAGGCGTTTTTGCCCGTTAGTGCGCATGCGTGAGTACATGACATATTTTTAGCTCTTAGTGGGCAATCAGCCTTCTGTCTCAGAGTCTTTATTTTGTGCCAGAAGTCAACGTAGTACGAAATGCAAACTCCTACTCACAGTGAAGTGAGGTGCGTGAGCCCAGTGAAGGCATCTGCAGCCAACTTCGTGATCTTATTGTTGGAGAGGTCGATCCTGGTGACCCGCTTGACGGCTGCGAAGGCACCCGTCCCCACTTCCGTTATCTCGTTCTGTTCTAGGCGGCTGGAAAGAGAAGGAAGGATTAGGAAGCTGTTTTTTAAAAATGAGTACAATCTCAAAATGTTTTTAAAGCTAGAGTGAAGAAATTTTGTCGACTCTCGTTCGCGAGAGCGCATGCTTCTATCCCGCTCATCGCTCAGTCAGGTGAGCGAGACGCAATTTGCGCCGACAAAATACGAGTGTCGACAAATTATCTCGTGGTGCGCATGTTAGTGATTGTGGGAGAGCCATGCTTCGGCATGAATGGGCCGGCTCGACCGGAGTGATACCACTGCCTCACAGAAAACCGGCGTGAAGCAGCTCCTGTGCTGTGTTTCGCCGAGTGAGTGAGGTTACCGGAGGCCCATCGGAGGGGAAGAGGATAAAAGGTTAGCAGCGCACTTGTTGCATGTGTTCATGGGCGGCGGCAATTGCTTACCATCAGGTGATCCGCTCGTCTGCTACCTATCACATAAATAAAAAAAAAGCTTACAATGGGCCGCTTAAGAAGGCTCAAAGTCACTCAGAGGGCAATGGAGAGAGCTATGCTCGGAATCTCCTTGCGTGATCGTGTCAGGAATGATGAGACCGCAGGAGATCTAAGGTCGCAGACATAGCCCAAGGAATGGCGTGGCTCAAGTGGCAATGGGCAGGGCACATTGCAAGGAGAACAGACGGCCGTTGGGGCGGAAAGGTCCTTGAGTGGAGGCCGCAGCCGTGGCAGGCCTCCCACCAGGTGGACCGACGATCTGGGACTCTCGCGACCTTCAGTCGCGAGAGTCCCTTGGATGCGGGTGGCACAGGACCGATCTGTGTGGAGAACTTTGGGGGAGGCCTATGCCCAGCAGTGGACGTCTATCGGCTGAAATGATGACGATAGGTAAGGCCGCTCCATCGTAGGTTTCTTCTTAACTCTGGAGTTCAGTATGAAGCCAAATGAAAGCCCATCTATCTATCTTCTATATCTATACTATTAATAAAGAGATAACTCCTATAGACAACGACAAGGCTTATAGGTAAACCGAGAACACGAAACGCTTGCGCGATGTAATTTAGCACAGCGCCATTCATTTCATTTATGAATTACGGTCTCGGAGCGAAGTGAGGGCGGGCCACTATCCATACTTGATATTATAAATGCGAAAGTAACTCTTATGTTGGTGATTCAATAAATGAATAAATAAACTCTGTCTGTCTGTCTGTTACTTTTTCACGCCAAAACTACTGAACGGATTTAATGAAATTTGGTATACAGATGATCTAGACCCTGAGAAAGAACATAGGCTACTTTTTATTGCTAAAAGGGGGTTGTAAGGGGTAAAAAGTTACTTTTCCACGCGGACGAAGTCGCGGGCGGCCGCTATTTTCTATAAAGAAATACTTACATTTCCGTAGCCCTATGCGGGATGGTGGTGGGCAGTTCGGAGAGCAGTTTCTCCCGGCAGTCCACGGTCCCGTCGGAGGAGCACCGGCAGGGCGGCGGGCAGCGGGGCTCCGCTGAGCACTCGGTCGTTATGGCGTTGTTGGGACCTGAGAGAGACGAAGGTATCTCAAAAATTACTCTTTAGTCTTTCATAAATACCAGAGAGATGGTCCAATCTGCGGAAAGTTTTCGACGGTTGGGCTTCCCCGGGCACAATTAGCGGACCACCGTGACAATACTAGCGCCGCCAATTGATTTATATTAATCTTGAAGACTGTGAGGTACAGTAATACCCCAGAATTACGCGATTGGTGGGTCTAAGTCATTGCCGCGTAAGTCGAATTCGCGTAGGTCGAGGTAAACCCTTTCCAACTGTAGTGAACCCTTGTGTTAAGTTTGAAATCAGCCTGATCAATATTTTAATCATACTCACGCATAATATGTTTACCTAAGGGTCCTAAGCTCGTCCATTTTAAATATTGACTATGAAATTCCAGCAATTAGTTGGCAAAAATAACCTATTTGTGCAATGATGAAAAACCGCGTAACTCCGAATTCGCGTAAAACGGGGTAGCGTAAGTCGCGGTATTACTGTATAGGTATTTTAAATAATCCAGCTATGAAAACATAAAGGAAAGTATTAACAAATTTTTTTTGGGAACACTTAAGAAATCATTTTTTGGTGGTTCATCATGATTTTAGGATATTTATTTAGGAGATGGATATTTATTTACACTAAAAACTACCAGGTAATTCACTTGTTATACATTACAAGGTGTTATACTGGAAGGTATGTAATACCGTTACGAAATTTTCTAGATTCTTGATTCTCGAAATTTCGAGACGCTGTTTATAGAAATTTCGCAGCTATATTGCAACTAGGGCTTCGCGAGACTTCTAGACAATTCTCAATGTTTCTCGAAACTTCGATAACTTTCTATTGCCAACGCATAGGTTGGTTTGTTCGACTATGCGTATTGAAATTGCACTTTAGAGATAAGCTGTATTTCCGAATTCTCTCAACCGTAGACACTGTAAAATCTAGCAAGTTGTCTACTTGTCAGAGGCTACTTACCATTGCAAACCAGTTCGTGAGCTTCTAGATCCGTGAGGAGGGCTCCTCTCAGCACAGCTGGGGCTTGACATCTGAAAATAATATTCAGGAATGTAAATGTGCGTTTCCACAGAAGCGGGGTTGCGTTGAGCGGAGTCTTGTCAAAATCGACCAATGACGTTGCTCAAAATCTCATCTCATCTCTGATGAGCAATGTGTGTGTATGCGCGTGTGTGTGTGTGTATGTGTGTCTGCGTGCGTGTATGTGTGCATGTGTGTGTATGTAAGTGTGTATGGGTGGGTGGGTGTGGGCGTCTAAGAGTGTGTGTGTGTGTACGCGTGGTAGCTGCGTACTGCCGGCCGGTTTAAGAGAACCTTACCTAGCCCCGACTCCTGTGATGGCAGCCGCCTTGACAGCTGTAGCCAGTGTGTGTGAGGTGTGTGTTTGTGTGTGTGTGTGTGTGTGTGTGTGTGTGTGTGTGTGTGTTGTGAGTGTGTGTGTGTGTGTGTTGTGTGTCTTGTGTGTGCAGGCGCGATTGTTGTGAGGGTCAATAAAAGTATTTTTCTTTCCATCTTTTTTACCTGGCCCCGACTCCTGGGATAGCAGCCGCCCTGACAGCGGTGGCCAGTGTGTGTGTGCGTTTGTGTGTGTGCGTGTGTGTGTGTGTGTGTGATAGATGCGTATAGTTCGTAGCATGAGAGTAGAATGTCTTCTAATATTGACAGATGCCGCGGACTAGACTGTCTGTTTGGAGGACATTACCTAACCCCGACTCCTGGGATGGCAGCCGCCCCCGACAGCAGTGTCCCGTGAGTGTGTGGTGTCACACAGTGTATGTGTCTCTGTGTGTGTGTCTCTCTGCGTGTGTCTTTTGTGTGGAGGCGCGTGATAGCTGTGTACTTTTGGCTAGGAGGACATATCCTGGCGCCAACTCCTGGGATTGTAGCCGGTGTGTACGTGTGTGTGTGAGGGTGTTTTTATGGGATCGGTGGCAGGCGAGCAGACGGATTACCTGATGGTATGGCCGCCGCCCATAGACACCTGTAACACTAGTAGAGTTACAAATGCGTTGCCAATCTTTAACCCACTTTCCCCCCCTCTTGTGTACCTGTGTAGGTGTGTGTGTGTATGTGTATGTGTGTGTATGTGTGTGTGTATGTGTGTGTGTGCGTGTGTGTGTGTGTATGTGTGTGTGTGTGTGTCTGTGTGTGTGTGTGTATATGTATGTGTGTGTATGTGTGTGTGCGTGTGTGTGTTTGTTTGTGTGTGCGTGTGTGTGTTTGTTTGTGGGTATGTGTGTGTGTGGTGTGTGTGTGTGTGTTGTGTGTGTGTGAAAGTGTGTGTGTGTGTGTTTAGGTGTGGGTGTATATGTTGTGTGTGTGTAAGTTAGTTTGTGGGTGCTTATTTCTTCTCTTTCTTTCTTTCTTACCTGGCCCCGACTCCTGGGATGGCAGCGGCCCTCACAGCGGTGGCCAGCCGCGCGACCCGACAGTCACAGACGACGGGGTTGTCGGTCAGCCGCAGGGTGTGGAGCTCGACTAGCTCTAACCGACAGTACTCAGCTATCACCTGAGTACTGTCGGTTAGGAGGACATATCCTGGCGCCAACTCCTGGGATGGTAGCCGGTGTGCATGTGTGTGTGTGAGGGTGTTTTTTTATGGGATCGGTGGCAGGCGAGCAGACGGATTACCTGATGGTATGGCCGCCGCTCATAGACACCTGTAACACTAGTAGAGTTACAAATGCGTGGACAATCTTTAACCCACTTTCCCCCCAATTCTCCTCCTCTCTTGTGTGCGTGTGTAGGGGTGTGTGTGTGTGTGTGTGGTGTATGTATGTGTGTGTGTGTATTTGTGTGTGGAGGAGCGTGGTAGCTGTATACTGTCAGCTAGGAGGACATTACCTGGCGCCGACTCCTGGGATGGCCGCCGGCCTGACAGCGGTGTCCTGTGAGTGTGTGTGTGTGTGTGTGTGTGAAAGGTGTGTGTGTGTGTATGTGTGTGTGTGTGTGTGTGTGTGTGTGTGTGTGTGTGTGTGGTCTTTGTATATGTGTGTGTATGTGTGTGTAAGTGAGTTTGTGGGTGCTCTTTTTCTTTTCTTTCTTTCTTTCTTACCTGGCCCCGACTCCTGGGATGGCAGCGGCCCTCACAGCGGCGGCCAGCCGCGCGACCCGACAGTCGCAGACGACGGGGTTGTCGGTCAGCCGCAGGGTATGGAGGCGCGTGATGGCGGCTGGCTCCAACGAGAGGTAGGTTAAATTGTTGTTGTTGAGGGTTCTGAAAGAGAAAAAAATGCATTTTTTATTATCGTCCATTAGAGGTGGGCGTTGTATGAACGAACCGTTTACCTAAACTGTTTTTTGTACGTGAACGATTCAACTAGTTTATAGTTCACAGATAAACTAGTTTATTCGTCGACTGGTTGACGAGTCCGTTGTCGTGTCGCGAGCGTCTGGCCGTTCGTTCACGTTCACTAATCGTTTATGTGATGAAGTAGTCTTTTCGACGACGACGTAAACTAGTCGAAAATTAGACTGTTTTTTTAAACTAGTTTATCGTCGACGGTAAACGGTCTCGTTGCGTCGACTTTAAAATCGTCGACGACCCACCACTATCGTCCATCATCATCATGGTTGCCTATTGTGGATCCATTCTTGGATGTAGGCCTCTCTCTTCTTCCACTCCTGGCGATCCCGTGCCTGATTCATCCAGTCACCTCCGTGTCGTCGGATGTCGTCCACCCAGCGCTGCGGTGGTGGCACGCCCTCTGGTGTCTGCTCTGGGCCTCCACTCGAGGATCCGCCTTGTCCATCGGCTTTCGTCCATTTATTATTATAATAGTATTTTTTTACTATAATAGTCAGTTTTTTCCTCGACGGCCTCGATGGCGCAGTGGCTAAGGTGTTCGTCTGAAGCGCGAAAGGTCCCGGGTTCGATTCCCGGTCAAGTCAACTTAAGAAATTAAACTACCTCATTTAGAAAATGTAGTTTCTTGGGTCTGGGTGGGTGTGGTTGATAAATGAATGATTGAATGAATAAATGAATGGATGAATGAATAAATAATTGAATGAATGAACGAATAAATATAAAGAAATGAATGTATGTATAAGTAAATGAATGAATGAATTTAAGAAAAATGGGTAAATAAAAGGATGTATGAATAAATTAATGAATAAATAAATGAATGGAAAATTGTAGTTGAGCAGATATAGCATGTTACTTTCCTCTATAAATAGTAAAATAAATTAATTAATAAGTATATAATTACTTGACAATTGCAAGCCGTGGCAGCCTGTAACTGAATCTGCACTTAGTTAGTTATACAGTATGTTTTATTTAGGTGTAAGATTTGTTGGCTGTTCTATGAATAAATAAATGAATGAATGAATAAATAAATAATTGAATAAATTAATGAATGAATAAACAAACAAAAAAGGTATACTCACAGCACTTCCAAACTCTTCAAGTACTCGAACGCCTTCTCGTCAATGCACTTGAGCTGGTTTCCATCGAGGTGGAGACTCTTCAGCGCCGTGAGGCCGCGGAAGGTTCGCCGGCTGATGGCGGTGAGCTCGTTGCGGCTTAGATCCCTGGAGGTTAGGAGAGGTTAGGTGTTGGCTTTGGTGGAAGGTCTTGTGGCGACATCTACCATCGAACGAAGAAATAAGTTCGCCACGACAGTACCATTGAACTAACAGCAGATGGCGCTAATTTGACTGTTCCATGTAACAAGATTCAGGAGGCCAATTCTCGGTTTTCGCCTTCTATGTCGAGTCGACTTTATGGAACGTATAAACCAATAGGAGAACAAGATAAGGAATGTCGACTGTAACCTGTGTCCTTCTATTGGTTGTGCGTTCCATGAAGTCGACTCGACATAGAAGGCGAAAACGGAGAATTATCTTCCTATGCGAATTCCAAATTAGAGAGACTTATAATAGTAGGTATCCGTTTTTAGCCATTATTAACATTATACTCAATATCTTTATTGCATCCATAGTATTGTTCCTTGTCGCGTGTTAGAAATATTGTACCTAGTTATTGCATCTTGAAAAATCCAATTTACTTGGATCTAAGTCTGTAAAGTTTTATTTTCTTCAAAAATATCGTATTTTCGCCACAATCAGTGTAAATAGGTTGGTGGCGCTAGTTTCATTCGTATAGCCCCTTAAGGGCGCAGGACCGACCTAGATAGAGGCTCTTATTATCGAAGGCCTAGGCTCACTTTGGGCCGCTGCGCCAGTCTATTTAGTAAGTTAGTAATTTAATGGCAAATAAAGGATTATTTGCATTCATAGGTATATGAAAATTATAAGGTAAATAATGTTGTTAACCTAACCTTACTTAGTCAATGATCTCCAACAAACTTTGCTATCAAAAGCCAAACAAATTGGAGCGTAAATGTAGGAGAGGCCAGTTCGCACGCGATATCTCGATTAGGTTATTTAATATTAACAGTGGATAGCCCTTAGGGGGTTGTGTGGAGGGGGGAGGTAATGGACCCTTACGGACTCTTGTCTTGTAATCGTGAATGAGAGAAAACATGTAAAGTATCAGCCTATACACTGTCCCACTGCAGAGCAAAGGCCTCCATCATAGAAATCAAGTCATCGCTACTATGATGGGATTAGGCTTAATCACCACGCTTACCTAATGCGGTGCGGTGATCACAAACCCGAACTAAGTTCGAAAAATTCGAAACAGCTGTGTTTCATGGAGTGAGTGAGGGCACTGGAGGCCCACTGGCGGGGAAAGGAGGTTAAATTTTGGTAGCGCACGTCTTTGGGCAGCGGCAATCGCTTACCATCAGTAGTCACAAGTGCGCTGCCAACCTTTTATCCCCTTCCCCCCCGAGTGGGCCTCCGGTACCCTCACTCACTAGGCGAAATACAGCACAGGGGCTGCTTCACGCCGGTTTTCTGTGAGGCAGTGGTATCACTCCGGTCGAGCCAGCCCATTCATGCCGAAGCGTGGCTCTCCCACAGTTGTTTACTAAAAACCTTCTCCACGCAAACATTCTAAGTAAGTTAAGGAACCGCCCTACGTTCTTAAATAATTGATACTCCACTAAATTGGGCTTTTCCGGAGCTTACGCCGAAGCTCGGCTTCCGCTTTATGACGGCGTAAGCTCGAGGAGCTTTTTAAAGCTGTAATAGAAAAATTGGGGGAAATTGGCTGGGTTTTTACGGCTCATATTTTTGACTTTGATAAACATGGGGGTTCGAATATTTTTATTTTTGTTACAGCAATTCTTTGGAATTTATTTGGTAGGTAGAAAATAATGCGCTTCATTAAAAATAAATGAGATGGGTGTATATTAAGTATTTCCAGGCTTCTTGGGTGAAGGTCTATGGAAAGAGCTATGCTCGGTGTTTCTCTGCGTGATCGAATCCGAAACGAGGTGATCCGACAGAGAACCAAAGTTATCGACATAGCTCACCGGAGTAGCAAGCTGAAGTGGCAGTAGGTTGGCCATATCTGCCGCAGAACTGACAACCGTTGGGGTAAACGAGTTCTGGAGTGGAGACCGCGTCTTGGTAAACGTAGTGTAGGACGACCTCAGGCCAGATTATGGAGTGACGATCTGCGCAAGAGGGCTGGCTGGAGCTGGATGCGAGTAGCCGAAGATCGATCAAAGTGGCGAGCATTTGGAGAGGCCTATGTCCAGCAGTGGACTGCAACAGGCTGATGATGATGATGATGTGTGAAGGTCTTTGGGTATAACTCCAGACGGAGATACGATAATGGGTGCTACTTTGACTGTGGTTATCTGCCATTGTGATTTTATTTCAATTGATAATTCACGGTATTTTTCAATATTTTCAGAGTGAGTGAATTGTAGGTTATGGGTGTTGCAAACTGTGCCCTGTGGCTAGTGGCGTTAAGAATCTGCCAAGGTATTCCCGGCCTGTCGTAAGAGGCGACTAAACGGGCTTCGGAGTACGTGAGCATGCCACTACTGGGGAGTGGCTTGCTCAGGATCACGACTCCGCGAGGGAAAAAATCCTACTGGGTGTCCTGGTAGGTCGCGCATTTGGGAAGGGCTGCATTGCGCCAAACAATTTGGCTCAAAGTGGCGAGCGCGATTTGTGGTACGGTCCAGTCCCGGCTGTGGGGTATCCGACCGCGATTGCGCTGAGATTGACACCCCAGGGGTTCAAAAAATGTTGCTAACTGCTATTTAATGTTATTCATTTACTAACTCCGCTTATATTACTTCGCTGTACCTACACATTAAACTTTACACCCTTTGTTTTTATGTCGGGGTTTAAAGAGCAACCGAAAAATCTCGAAACTAAAAGGTTTCCCGCTCAAACTAATCCGCCATTTGCAAAAATGGCGTCTAATGGCGTCCGCGTCACAATGCCGCAATTCCTTGCCCTTTTATGGCTTTTCTACGGGCGTAGAGATGTGACGATGTCGGCAGTTGTTGAAGAAAAGTTATCGATATAACTGAAAAGAATATTGGAGCAAACTTTGGCACGAATAGGCTGCCTCGACCAGGAGCTATAATGCATCAAAAAGTCATGAAATTAATTGAAGGTCGCTTACGTCAAAAAGTATAGTAGCGTCATTGGTCATTATCTCCCTAAAATTCCGTTTTCAAGACTTTCTTGATGCATTATTAATGTGTCATTAATGTAAATTTTATTGTCTTTTGTATCATAATATGTGGTGGTGTCCAATTGATAAATACTTATTTTCTTTTTTTTTATGTGTGTGGTGAGGAGAAAAAATGTTATCAGTCCTGATTGCCTACCTAGTGTCTGGGCGTTTGTATGTATTTCAGCATTATTATGGTCCTCTGTTGTTTGATATCTGTAACACAAGTGCTAGAGCTACTTAGTACGGAGTCAGGTCAGGTATGAGATGTTGTGTGAATTTATTTATTTACTATTTTCCTGGTCCCAAACTAAAGTTTTTCCTTATGCTATGGAAACCGAATCAACGAAGGACCCACAAACACCCAGACCCAAAACAAATATGTTTTCATCAACCCCAACACCAAAGGAGTTGCAAGTTCTCAAAAGGTGAGAAGAAGTACGCTCGCTTTTTGAAGGTTTGCAGATCGGTCGTATCGTATCGGTCCGGAAATACCGCAGGTGACAGTTCATGCCATGGTTTTGTAGTTCAAGGCAGAAAGTTTCTTAAGAAAAGCACAGTGGAAGATTGCCAACCATCTAAATGATGGGATTTACATAGGTAATCTCAACATTTAAGCGGCCCCTAATGCAGAACTCGACATTTTTATCGATGTCAAATAAACTTTACATCCCTAAACGCACACTTTTCGCTTTGCCTTCGAAACAAAGCCTCGATAACATTGTCGACGTCTACAACCAGTATTTATTGGTTTCACGTCGTAATTTTGTACTAAGTCGGTAATCAGCGAGTTGGGTTTTTGATTAACAACTGCCGCAAAGATTAGAAGAAATAAAAAAAAGTAAAAAAACTAAAACCCAACTACGACATAAAACGACGCCAAAAAAGTATAAAACAAGCCTACGTTGTCAATTTACAATAATGTCATACAATACTATTCTGAAGTACCTAAGCAATATTCACTATGTAGAGATAAATTTTCATGTTTGGAAATCCGCAGTCACACGTTTTCAAAGTGCTACGGTAGGTAGGTAGGTATATGAACGTGTGACTACGCCTTTCCAAACATGAAATTTTTCTCTGAAACAGATGAACATACATACATACATACATAACCCTCCTTTTGCTTTGCCGTAGTCGGGTAAAAATAGGTTTTTATCCGTGGGAAAGCTGCGCTTCAGCATGAAGGGGCTGATACACCACACAGATTACCGGCGTGAAGCAGCGCCTGAGCGTCGAGTCAGGGTACCGGAGGACCAATTAGGGGAAAGGGGGCTAAAGATTGGCAGCGCACACGTGACTCCACTGATGTTGCGGGTGTCTTTGGGCGGCGGCAATCGCTTACCATCAGGTGATTCGTCTGCTCCACTGCCAATTATAATAGAAAAAAGAAACTAGGTTAGGGTGTTTGCAGTTCCTTCGTTGTTTCTGGTTTCCATAGTACAAGGGAAAACCTTAGTTTGGGACCAGGACAATGTATGTGATGTTGTCTCAATTTATTTATTATTATTAAGTACTGCTGCAAGGGCGCTTCACGCCGGTCTTCTGTGTGAACCCAGCCCATTCATGCCGAAGCGGGGCTCTCCCACGGTAAGGTTACTTAATAAAAAGAAACAGTTTATTTTCAAACGATTAACATACCCTTTTTCTCACTATTTTCGTCTAGACGCTTTAATCTGAGTTTTAATTAAACTTGTTTTGATAAAGTTCGTCCGCCATTTTGTTACGAGTCCAAAGCAAATGGCGGATTACAAAGGAAAGCTTTTATCGCCGCGGTTTCAGCTTTGTTTTTGTCTCTGGTGCGGTGATTTTTCTTGTCTTTGGACGTTGAAAAGCTGAGTTTTATCGTTTAAATTTTAGGATGGTTAAGTCGTCTTGAGTTAGTGGCAAATAGAGTGAGACGCGGGAATTTTTTAAAACTTTTATTGACGTCCAGATGAAAAAATCGAATCTGTACCTACTCTGTCATATAATTCTCCGTTTTAATTTTTCTTTTTGGTAGTTTTTCAGCTTTAGATTACAGTTATTGTTTTCTCTTGTATTCATATTATCTTGTCCAATAAACAAAGTGGAAAAATGTAAGGAGGACCTTTAACGGAGTTTCATAGTAATTTTTTTTATTACAAAAACCACAGCTCTTAGTGCTAGTTACATACAAACTTAACCAATTAACTTATTATAACCAACTAGCGGCCGCCCGCGACTTCGTCCGCGTGGAAAAGTAACTTTTACCCCCTTTCAACCCCCTTTTCGCAATAAAAAGTAGCCTATGTTCTTTCTCAGGGTCTAGATTATCTGTATACCAATTTCATTTATATCCGTTGAGTAGTTTTGGCGTGAAAGAGACAGACAGACAGACAGAGTTACTTTCGCATTTATAATATTAGTATGGATGGGCTACCATACTTTATGACGTAAGTAATTAATTTCATGACTTTTTTGATGCATGCAGTACATACCGTAAAATTTTAATCGTTTTAATCCTGAAGCCCTCTGGAATGGCTGATTTTTATTTAGATGATCTATCGTACTCAGAGACGTCATTATACAATGCTCATTATCTTATATTAAGTATCAATTAGTATTTATGTCTATTAAAATTAAAGGTCAAAAGATAGAGAGAGATAGATATAAATACTTTATAGCACAAAAAATCACCACTTCCGGCGGTCTTATTCGCACCCAGAAACCTCGAGCATCATAACACCACTAGACCAACGGGGGACGTTGCGAACCACAGTTGGACTACACGGCATTCTTTTAAACTATTTAAGTAAAGTATTACTAAACATATCCATCCATCTTGTAATTTTAAGTTTTATTATTCCGTTTTTCCACGCGCAAAGACCATTTCTTCAAACGGTCAAGTGTTGCCATTTTTTCATCCCCTAACCCCAAAGGATGATGGCCACGTCAATTTATACCGGATTATTCTATGGATTCGAGGGCGCATCGGATGGCGCCATTTTTAAAACGATAAGAAATGGAATCTATGAATATGAATTCGAATTTTCGATTCGCTCTTTACGGTCTATCGGTTTATGCGTTCTGTCTATGGTTTGGTGAATTTGGAATGATGGTTTGTAGCTTAGTGGAAATATGACGTATGCGTTACTAATATAAGGTCGTAACTCGTAAGTTCGAATCTGACGGCCTAATTTAAAAAGTAGATGTAAATTGGGTTAAGATTTTTATACAAATACTAGGCCCGCCCTCACTTCGTTTTGGAGACATTTAGTTCCACTCTATGCTAATAGATGGCGCAAGGTGTCGATTGCATCACGCTAGTGTTTTGCCTTTTCGGTCTCTCGATACCCATAGAATTTACCTCTTTATAAATAGTTATAGATTATACTCGTAGATTATAGATAGAACAAATATAACAAGTTTTGAGGGCTCCTCTACTTAAACAAAAATTTAATGAAGTGGCAATGGGCTCTGTTATTTGCTCCAAAGAAATATATTCTACTAGCGGCCGCCCGCGACTTCGTACGCGTGGAGTTAATTATTGACACTTACCGTCATATTTTGGACAATCCACACAATATATTTTTATAAATTGTAGCCTATGTGTTATTCTGATGTATAAGCTATATTGTGGTAATGTTTCATTCAAATCCATTCAGTAGTTTTTACGTGAAAGACTAACAAACATCCATACTTACAAACTTTCGCCTTTATAATAGTAGTAGGATTCTATTCTATATACCAACTTTGTTGTCTATCCCCTAAACTACACCGGAAGCGGGCCCCTAGCCTAGGCGGCCATGATCCGAAAATCTTTGTTTTACACGAGTCTCATTAGCCAACTGGGTTCCGGCGGTCGGAAAATGGCGGCCGCACTTCCGGCTAGGGTTGGAAAAATAACGATGTCGATGATGACATTTTAATAAATTTTAAGAAGGGAACTCAAAAAAGGGGCCGAGTGTGAGTCGGACTCGCCCATCTTTTTTTTTTATGTGATAGGTAGCAGACGAGCAGGCGGATCACCTTATGGTAAGCAATTCCCGCCGCCCATGTACACATGCAACACCAGTGGAGTCACAAGTGCGCTGCTAACCTTTTATCCCCTTCCCCCCCGATGGGCCTCCGGTACCCTCACTCACTCGGCGAAACACAGCACAGGAGCTGCTTCACGCCGGTTTTCTGTGAGGCAGTGGTATCACTCAGGTCGAGCCGGCCCATACATGCCGAAGCATGGCTCTCCCACAGTTAAAATCTGTCAATCATCTGTTCCGTGGCTACCCAGAGTTCCGTTGCAGCAAGTAAGTAATTCTTATAATCATTTAACAAACCTAATTGAGTCTTAAAACTGAATTACTTACACATTTCATTTAATATTTACACAGATGCAATGTTATGAAAA
>CM026298.1:6264409-6663093 GCA_014851415.1 Cnaphalocrocis medinalis | reverse complement strand
GACGAAGCCTACCAAATGCTGCCCAGCCTAGCTGAATTCTTCTATTGCCTTCTCTCTCGAAGTTGTTTCTGCCTAATTGGAGCGTTTGTCCTAGATAGACATATTCCTGGACAACTTCGAGAGGTACTCCATTAACAGCGACCGGTCCCAGATCAACGAGCTAGTTGAACATGACCTTGGTTTTATCCAAGTTCATCCGAAGACCGATGTGTTTGGAAGATTCAGCTCACCATCTCCTGTAGGTCCTGTAAGCTTTCCGCCAAGATGACGATGTCGTCTGCCAATCGTAGGTGTGACATGTACTCGCCATTTATATTGATTCCGCGCTCTTTCCAGTTGAGCGTTGTGAACATGTCCTGCAGCGCAGCGGAGAAGAGTTTCGGAGATATAACACCTCCTTGTCTCACACCACGTTGCAGCAGGACAGGCTCGGTTTGGCCATTCTGGATTACTACAGACATATTAGCGACGTCATACAGACACTTCAACACCTCGATGTATCGCCAATCGACTTGGCACCTCTGCAAGGCCTCGAGAACAGACCAGGTCTCGACGGAGTCAAAAGCTTTTTCATAGTCCACAAACGCCATGCACAGGGGCTGGTTATACTCTTTGGTCTACTGTATAACCTGTCTCACTGTGTAAATATGGTCAAAAAGATAATTAATAGAATTGTATACTTAACAAACTTTATTTTTTTTATTTATTTGGTAAACACATCACATAAATTAAGAGTATGTATCGAATAATAACACAGAATATTAAAAATAAAGACTAATCATAATACTAATACAGGTCTATTATTTCACCGCGGCCGCGTTTCCAGCTCGCTGGGTGCCGCTTACATTTTATTTGTGGTTCATTGATAGAAGTTTGTTCGGATAGAAGAAAGGGCTAGCAATTTAACCTTACAACATTCGGTTTAGTATTTCATGAAATAATTAAAGGTAAATCAGTTATCAATCAGACCTTAAAACAAACGTTTTAAGGTCTGATTGATAACTGATTAAATTTTGTTGTTGGAAAAACAACAAAATTTAATCAGTTATCTTATATCAGATAACTGATTAAATTGAAAATGATTATAATTGTATTTTTTTTTCGATGTTAGAGAGCCGCGCTTCGGCATGAATCATCATCAGAAACTCACACTCGTCCACTGCTGGACATAGGTCTCCCCTAATGCACGCCACCGCTCCCGATTTTCGGCCACTCTCATCCAGCCCACACTAGCCAGCCTTTGAATGTCATCATCCCATCTTGGCATCGGCATGAATGGGCTGGCTCAACCGGATAAAGAAGCGCCTGCGATATGCAGCGAGTGCGTGAAGGTAAATATTGGGGGGAAAAAGAATTGATTGGAGGTGTGTTTTTACTACCCGCCGCGTGCAGGAGGCCGCAGCCGTGGCAGGCCTCCCACCAGGTGGACCGACGATCTGGTGAAGGTCGCGGGAGTCCCTTGGATGCGGGTACACAGGACTCGATGGCGCAGTGGCTAAGGTATTCACCCGAGGCACGAAATGTCCCGGGTTCCATTGCCGGTCAAGTCAATTTAGGAAACTACGTAATCTAAGTTTTCTTGGGTCTGGAAATTCTGAGTTGACGTTCGTCATCTGGTACTCATAGTACTGGGTTTTTTTTATATAGTTGACAATCAAGATAACTCCGCCTGATGTAACAGACTAAGTACCAATTGAGTCTGTCATCCTCACCCTGAAGGCCTGCTGAGAAGCCATTGCCCTAGTTTGAGACCAGGTCGATTGGTGTGATTGTCTGGCGCATTCATTTGATTTTTTATCATTTTATGTATTTTTTATCTCTGGTGAAAACGCAGCCTTACGTTGCGCCTAAATAAAGAGACACTTTTTGGCACTTTATTTAAAAAACCTATTGGAAAAAAGCTCCAAACGACCGAAAAACCAATAAATATCGAGCGCCAAAGAAAGTCGATCCATTAATTTGGTTCTGACGTGAAAAATTACCATGAAATTAATACTTTAGCGTCGTTCCTATAAGGGCCATTAATTCTAATTGCCATGGAACTTCCGGATGATTTATTTTTTGATTAAAAACTGATGTAACTTAATAAGATTTTCTAATGTTGGCATGATTTCCGGGAGAATTTATGTTGTAGAGATTGTATACAAAATTTGTTTACATGAGGTAATTAATTTAATATTGTATATTGTATCCGAACAGCCGGGCGAAGCAGACGACGCCGTGAGCGTTTTACTCATGCTACAAAATTTGTCGCCTTAGTAACGGGGTTTGGTTAGTTTCATTGGTAGAACAGCCACCCAGTAGAAGTGGTGTGGGAGTCCCACCTGAGCCCTTCGATGATTTTTGAAAGTGGATTATTTATTGAAAAAATTGCTTGTTTGTCGTGACATACAAGAAAAACTTTATGTTGAAATTTAATCTTAATATTTGCTTCCTTAGCAACCATAGTTTGAGAAATCATCAAATTAGCTCTTGTACTAGGAAAGGAAGTAGGGAAAAATAACGAGGAACAATTTGGAATCACAGTTATTATTGACTAACAAGATCTTATTTGAACATTGTTTTTGAAAGGAATCAAGTCTACAGCTATGTATTATTAAACTTGTAACAAGCTTGGAATGTAATACTTATAATAATATCGGAAAATACCTGTAATAACTCCGAAATGAACGAAAAATGTACATAGCAACCAATGAAATACCTTTATTCTTTGACTCACAAAAAATACAGGAATTTATCCCTTCATCGTAGCGTACCTATCGTATAATTCCCGGTTGTATCCAAACCAGCCAAAGATACATGTTTTTTTATTACACTATAGCGGAAAAAAGAGCAGACAGCTCACCTGATGGTAAGTGATCACTGCCGCCTACGGACATCTGCAACACCTGAGGCATTTGGTGACTGGAGACTCTATTAATGGGAGTGCCCCAGGGCTCAATATTGGGGCCTTTGCTGTTCTTAATATATGTAAATGATCTTCCTTACTATACAAAAGATCTATGTGAGATAGTGTTATTTGCTGACGACACTTCCTTGATTTTTAAGGTTGATAGACATAAAGAATCAATTGACGACGTAAATAATACACTCTCACAGGTATTGCACTGGTTTACTACTAATAATTTACTTCTTAACTCAAAGAAAACTAAATGTGTAAAATTCACCATGCCAAATGTAAGGCAGGTCAATACTAGTATTGAGATGAATAACGAATCTATTCAAATTGTTAATTCCACAGTTTTTCTCGGTATGACTATAGATGCAAAATTGCAATGGGGCCCCCATATTGCGGCCTTAGCAGGAAGACTAAGTTCCGCTGCATATGCAGTAAGAAAAATTAGACATCTGACTGATATTGAGACGGCAAGACTGGTTTATTTCAGCTATTTCCACAGTGTGATGTCGTATGGTCTATTGTTGTGGGGGTCTGCTGCTGACATACAAGCTATTTTTGTATTACAGAAAAGGGCCGTCCGCTCTATATACAGCCTTAGATCACGTGACTCACTCAGGGAAATTTTCAAAGAAATTAACATTTTAACCGTGGCATCCCAATACATTCTCGATTGCATTATGTATGTACGAAAGAATTTGCACATTTTTCTGAAAAAGTCCGATTGTCATAGTCTTAACACCAGGAATAAACATAGACTTGCCGTCCCAAATCTCCGACTTCATAAAATCGGTAATTCATTTGTTGGCTTAAGCATTAAAATGTTCAATAAGCTACCACAAAATGTCATTAACCTATCAATGGATAAGTTTAAGTCCCATATTAAAACCTGCCTGATGAAGAAGGGTTACTATAATGTACAAGATTATTTGAATGATAAAGATTCCTGGACATGTTAATTTATTAGCTTTCATTGATGTTATTGTGTGCGTTTATCTATAACTTTTATTTAAATCTGACCATTATCTCAATGATAAAGAAAAATAATTGTCATACATAGTAGTCTATTTCCTTGTATTATTGTAAGTTATTTTGCTCAAATGAAACTCTGTAACTTATTACTATTTGAAAAGAGTAACTACTGAGTTTCTTGCTGGTGTCTTCTCAGTAGAAATCGACGTTCCGAACCAGTGGTAGATTATATTATGTTTTGACATTCATAAGTGTTCTGTATGGACCTAACTTGAATAAAGATTTTTTCATTTTCATTTTCATTTACTATAAAATATCCAGTGGAAACATTATTACAAATATCTGCTAAACGAATAATTTTTATTTTTGGTATATCAATTCTTTGCATTATTTACTTAGTAGCGGATAATCCGATGATAAGCAAATGCCGCCGCCCTTAGACACTTGCAACACCAGTAGAGTCGAAAGTGCGCAGCCAAGCTTGACCGTTCTTCTGTGAGACCGTGGTATCTCTCCTGTCAAGCCCTTTCATGCCAAATCGTGGGTTTCCCACGGTAAAACTACTTTTTTACTAGCTGGAGTGACCACCAAGTGATCCGTCTACTGCATAAAAAGACCAATGGTTTTGGTTTGTTTTAATTTTCACCCCCGTTGCGGAAGGCGTAAGATCTAATCCACAAGCAACCATCCCTCTTTCATATCAAAACAATGGTGTCAGAATGCCACGTACAAACCAATGATTGCCCCCATAAAAGCATTTACACGACTTATGGCTGTCTAGGAGATGATTTAGCGCTCTATTACAGCTCAGAGGGGGTTCGTTGGGTTCTAATAATTTATTCATGTCTTCTGTTTTGACAGTTTAGCGTTAATGAAGCGTGTTTTCTTGTGTATGGCACTGTTATTTTATTACCGACTCCAAAAACGAGGAAGGTTCTCAATTCGACCCGTATGTTTTTTTTGTATGTATGTATGGATTTTAATGATTCTTTCTTTTGTTTGGTGTCTATGGTCGGTGGTAATCGCTTACGATGGTAATCACTCGTTTACCACCAACCAAATAAAATAAACATGTCTGATTTTTTTTAAAACTTTCGCGTTGCATTATACAAATACTTCATATAAACGGGACTAAACGCGACGAAAATTAATAAGTACATTCTAGCACTTACTTCGCTTGAGTCCGCTTGTGACCACGGCTGTTGTAACGCAGTCGAAACGTCAAGCAGTAAGTGATAGAATGTACTTATTATTTTTCGGCGCGTTTAGTCCCGTTTATATGAAGTATTTATTAACATGTCTGATTGTTTATATCGGCCGCCGTAGCTGAATCGTTTGGAAGATTAACACAACAAAGGTGGCAACCAAAAGTGCGGCTTGCATGTTAGCATTATTACGATTTTACACACATCTGGTTCCCTTGTATTGGATAGGCGATTAACGCGTGCTACTGACAGCCGAGAGAGATTAATTACAGCCCCTTCCTCCCCCCCCCTTCACCCCCCACAATGCGGTCAGTGGCGCACTCTAATCGTGAACATATTGACTTGCCTTTAGTTTTACTGTGAGTTTACAATTACGTTTCGACAGAATACTGGTTAATTTAGCGAGGTTTCTAGTTACTTGTACTCGAAAATGTTGAATTGAAACTAAACTTCATTAGGTAATTTGAAAAAAAATCGAAAAAGTGCGAATCGGATTTGCCCATGACGGGTTCCGTAGCAGCAAGTAACATTTGTTTTCATATTTGAGTTGATTGAAGGAAAATTTGTTTACAATTACTGACGTACTTTTAGAATAGCTATGTGAGGCTTTATTTATTTAATTGTGATAGTAGCTATTTTCACTTATTCTAATGATCCTATATGTCAAAGGTGAGAATAACAGCTAGGCAGTCAGTTTTCTTCCTTAATGACTTGATAATGGGTTGGTAAACTTATAACCAACTTTTAACCTTATCATAGTTTCCTGCTGTCTGTTATCGACAGGCTGAGGAGATTAATTACACCCCTCAACTTACCCTCATTAGTAGTGATTGGAAGATGTGGAAAATATTGTAATAGTAGCGAGTTACCAAACATGAGACTTTGCCATTCTCGTCTGTTTTCGGCCACATTTCGCCGGTACGACTGTTCAAAATCTTAATTTGGTATATGTACCAAATGAATATCAAAGCCGAATTTATTCGGTGATACCTTGGGATTGTGGGTACCACTAGGTGTTTGCTGGTTGGGAGATCCAGATGTGCTCCCAACTTTTTTAACTGTGGAAGACCAACGGAGGATAAGGTTGGTAGCGCAATTGTGACTATATTGGTGTTGCAGGTGTATTTAGGCGTCGGCAATCGCTTAGGATCAGGTAATCAGTCTGCTCGCCTGCCACGTATTACATGAAAAACAATTTGTTTTTAAAAAATGACCTTTTCCTATGTTGCAGGCTTTTCATAAGAATGTTGTAAATGCTTGCTTACATATTCCTAATAGTTAGGTCCTACCTATGTAAATGTTTGTATGTCAAGCTGTAAGCATACCTAAAAAATAAATATTTGAAGTACCTACTCAAACTTGATTAATCTCAAACATTCAACAAGATTACTCACTAAAACATCATAAATGTAAATTGATATAGAACTTAATTTAACTCTAACCACGGGACTAATTAAACCTAATATGTTCACAAGTTAAGCCAAAGTTGGTGGAATCCGTTACACAAATTTAGTTCTACGACTTCAATGGAATCGTTTTATCTTTAGGATTCGAGTTATGTTCAGTAAAATTCACACAACATCTCATACATTGACCTGACTCAGTATTAAGTAGCTTAATGGTTACAGAATATCAGACAACAAAGGAAACATAAATTGAATATGTACTTAAATACATAAAGTACACCCAGACACTGAACAAACACAAGTGTTCTTAACACGAATGTTTGGAAAGAGTGGGGATTGGCAGAGTCACTACCAAATACGCCATCCGACCAGTCAAGCCCTTAGTAAAATCCTTGGTCCATCTAAATGGGTAGAGCTGAAGATTGCAAATAGTAAGTAAGTTTAAAAACATTTACTAACCTTATATACAAAACAAAAAAGCGAAACACTAGCGCGATGTAATCGACGCCCAACGCCATCTATTGGTTTAAAGTGGAACTAATGTCCAGAAACCAAGTGAGGGCAGAGTGCTTACATACTGGACATATAGATCCAGCAATAGACTGCAATTATTAGCTAATGATGCAACGTGTGGGTCAGTGAGTGTGTGAGACACAATACGATGGGTAAAGTCAGTTCGAGCCCTTGTAACTATTTTGTGGCTACGAGCAGTGACCTGTAACATAGGATTAGTCGACGTGATCGGTCGTCAGTCGCGGCAAGCCAATAGGACAATGCCGCGTAATCCGACTACTAACTTCGGCGGTTTCGGGCAATCGGCCATTGTTAAATGGCTGTAGAATTAAACACTTCTTATATTTTTTGACTAGGTGAGAAACGATCAAACGGATCACTTAATAGAAAACCGTTTTCCTCCACCTATTAAAGGCACCTGCAATATCTAGCGGAGTCACAAGTGCGTTGCTAATCTAACTAGCGGCCGCCCGCGACTTCGTACGCGTGGAGTTAATTATTGACACTTAACGTCATATTTTGGACAATCCACACAATATATTTTTATAAATTGTAGCCTATGTGTTATTCTGATGTATAAGCTATATTGTGGTAAAGTTTCATTCAAATCCAATCAGTAGTTTTTACGTGAAAGAGTAACAAACATCCATACATCCAAACAAATTTTCGCCTTTATAATAGTAGTAGGATAATATTGTAATCATGTTTAGATAATAATATGTAATTGTTATAATGCTAATTATTGTTTAAGTAATGTAATCTTAGTTCAAGTAAAATGTCAAATTGTAAGACTAATGATAATAAGTTAGTGCTAGATATAAGTTATTTTGCAATTAATTATTATTTATTTTAATTATTAGCTTTACCTGATGAAAGACTGATGTCGTTTGTCCCAGCTTATTTTTTATAACTGAATAGTGTCACCAAAATATGTACCTGTAAAAAATAAAATGAAAGTTAAAAACTGCTACCCGACGCAAGAATATCAAATTAAAAGGTAAAGTTTCGAAATAAATTATTAACCATTGTATTACACTATAAGTAATCTATACATATAATAAAAATGTAAAAAAGCTGTGTCTGTACATTGAAGTTATTTATCTCAAAATAACTTGGGGACGACTAAAAAACGTAACAGAACATGAATCAATGATTTTTTAAATTTTTGTCTGTCTGTTTGTCTGTTTATCTGTTGGTCTGTTTGTTCGCGCTAATCTCAGAAACTACTGAACCAATTCGAATGAAACTTTTTTTATTGTATAGCTGTAATATCAGGGCAACTTATAGGATATATTATATTTTGAAGACCAGGCTCCTTGATGTAGAACCACAACAGCCCAGCTGAACTATAAGAGGTAGGTCAATGGCACCTTAATAAATGTTGTTCAGATTGATGAGCATTTTATGATGCCATGAAAAAAGTCAAAGATATAATAAGTTTTTTTTTTTAATTTCTAATTAAATAATCATCTTTAAGTCAAGAGTCAAAAGTTCACGCAAACGAAGTTGCGGGCGGCCACTATACAATAATAATGTCGTACGGCGCAATGTTTTTAGGCCAGCCGCTGAAAACCAGCGTCGGCGCTAGCTATATTTGGCTAGCTCCGACAAAAGCTGAGCGGTCGCCTATTTGGCACAGTTGCTTTTTGTTTTTTTGTACGTTGTGATAATTTATGTATTTTATGTTTTTTTTTAATAGTGTACTGTTTGTTCTTGCGTCTTAGTGTACCTTTATGTTCTGTCTTACTGTGTCAAATAAGATTTCATTCATTCATTCATTCATCATTCGTACACTTAATTCTACGTAACTTAATTTAATGGCCAAAGATTTATGTTTTTTTACATTATAGTAGACAAACAAGCAGACGGCTCACCTAATGGTAAGTGATTAATACCTGTAGCACAACACAATTGCGTATTTTCTTGAAGATGTCGGATTGACATCTTACTATACATTTACCCAAATGTCCGTCTATAAATCCTCGTCTCATTACCATTATCCTGTCATTGTGATGATCCATACTTATTATTAATAGCAAAGTCTGTCTGTCTGTATGTTTGTCTTTCTTTCACGGCAAAACGGAGCGATGAATTGACGTGATTTTTTAAGTGAAAATAGTTGAAGAGATGGACAGTTGAAGGGATGGTAGTAGTAGTAGTAGATGGACATAGGCTACTTCTAACCCCCCATTTTAGGGCGCGAGCGAAGCCGCGGGCAAAAGCTAGTATTTCAAAGTCTCGCAAAAGTATACCCTTTATCGAATCTCAACATTTAAAACGTCGTATTGACCAATGTACGTCGGCTCGTCGGCGTAATAAACAGGGAGATGTCCGCGCCTACGCAGGTTGGCTATAAATCTGATCCTCATTACCGCATCGCCGTATATCAGGCGCTTTGTCCGGCGGTACTGTCACCGCCAAATAAGCTTTCAACATCTCATTTAGATAAGGATCTAATAGCTAGGGAATTTGCTTTATTATTTTGTAAGTAATTTAATTATAATGTCCTAATTAGGGTTTCGGTGGTGAGATTTATGAAAGCGATTTAATAATAAAATAACCGATTCGGTTACTACGGCCGATTTAAACGATCTGTGAAAGATATATTCGAAGTTTTCTTGGGTCTGGGTGTTCTGGGTTGACGCCCCCTGTTAATAATCGTCATCTAGTACTCTTAGTATAGGGGTTGCCCTGGTTTGAGACCAGGTTAATTGGTGTGATTATCTAGCGCATTTATTATTCTTATTTATTTATTTATATTGCTCAAGTGTGCGCGTAAACACCGGTTTGCACAAACTCTATTCTCTTACCGATAAAAAATGCACCAAAATAACTACATGTACTTGTAGCCTTTTTAAAATGCATTTTGAAATATGAAAACTTTATTTTAAATTAAATTCCAGCGTATTAAGGCGTGTGTATCATTAGTGGATTACTTTTGTCTGTTTTGTCTCTCTTTGTCTCGTTTGTCTGAAACAAAACAAATGTTGTTTCTCTCGGTTGTTTTCGTGGTTTTGTCAACTAGGATAAATGCTTTGTTAGTTTAGACACAGAATATACCTAAATAGATTCACACGACATCTCATAAATTGACCTGACACCGTAGTAAGTAGCTTTTTTAAAGCACTTGTGTTAACAACAATGGTGCCTATCACAAATAATAATACTTACCTATTTAATACATATTTAAACATACATATATAAAGAACACCTAGACACTGAACAAACACAAGTATTCATCACACGAATGTTTGTCCAGGGTGGAGATGGAACCCACGACGTATGGCGGCAGTATGAGGCAGTGTCATTGCCAATTCATCCTGCCAGTTCTAAAAAATAATTCACATTTTTTATGTGATTGGTGGCAAATCACCTGATGGTAAGCGATTGCCGCCGCCTAAAAACACCTGTAACACCAGTAGTTACAAGTGCGCTGCCAACTTTTGACCCCTTTCTTCATATGCACGAAACTATTCCAAAACAACTGAGCTATAAAGTTGTGCACACTAAATCACCCAGATGGATGGAGCGGGCTGTGCTGTGACCAACCGCTTAATGCATCCCGCTTGCGAGCCAGGCTTGTGGAAGTGGGCAGCTGTTTTAGTTGAATTAATTACACTTAGTGGAGTAAAAACTGAAGTTAGATCCTAGTGGAGGCCACGCGTACAGGGGGGCAAGTCTCGTGCACTAGACATTAAAGTCGAAATTAGAGATTTCATAGATTTGTCCATACGAATTTCTTATTCGACTTCTATTTTTTTTACGTGATAGGTGGCAGACGAGCAGACGGATCACCTGTAGGCCTAACATGCGTACCGCGACAAAATTTTGCCGACTCTCGTTCGCGAGAGAGCATCCTTCTATCTCATGGCGCGCATGTTAGCTCGGCTGATAGTAATTATGCGATTACCAACGCCCATAGACACCTGCAACACCAGTAGAGTCACAAGTGCGCTGGCAACCTTCATCCCCCTTTCCCCCAATTGGACCTCAAGTGCCCTCACTCACTTGACGAATCATAGTGCAGGCACTGCTTCACGCCGGTTTTCCCGATACGAGGAAGATCACAGCATAAATAATTATTAGCTTTACCTGATGAAAGGCTGCTGTTGTTTGTCCTAGCTTATTTTTTATAACTGGATAGTGTCACCAAAATGTGTACCTGTAACAAATAAAATGAAAGTTATAAAACTGCAACCAGACTACCCAAGAACGTCCACTTAAAAGATGTGACGTTGACGTTTGCTGGTGAGAGGCGGTTTGTGCTATTCCCGCAAAATCTTTGAAAATGTATGTCGACTGTCATCCGGCCAAAGATGTATGTTATTTTACATTATAGCGGTCAAACGAGAAGAAGGCTCACCTGATGGCAAGTGATCTTAAGGAAGGAATAAACCCGTTTCTTGTTGATGTCGGAGTGCCTGTCGACATTTACTCAAATGTCCGTCTATGAACCCCTGTGTCATTCCCATTATTGTATTTGTAAATTACCATTAGCATTAAGTTGTGTAACGTGTTGTGCAATAAAGAGTATCTATCTAATCCTATCATTGTGATGATATTTTGACAACCCGTTTGGTTCAGTGGTAGTGAATGCTGCGTCTGGGCCAAGGGTTGCGGGTTCATCCCCGCATAGTACAAACATTTGTGTGCATGAACATGTCTGTATTGGTCTGGGTGTTTTCTATGTATTATAAGTATGTGTTTACAAAAGAAAAGTATTTTAAGTATATATTTGTAATCCCATGTTGGTTCTGATATCTGTAATACAGGTGCTTGAGCTACCTATCTCAGAGTCAGATCAATGTATGTGATGTAGTGAAAATATTAAATTAAATATTATACCTATTATTATTTCATAGACTCGCAAAACCTTTGTACCTTATAAATTTCAACATTTAAAACATCGTATTGACCAATGATGTATGTCGGCTCGTCGGCGTAATAAACAGGGAACTGTCCGCGCCTACGCAGGTTGGCTATAAATCCGATCCTCATTACCGCATCGCCGTATATCAGGCGCTTTGTCCGGCGGTACTGTCACCGCCAAATAAGCTTTCAACATCTCATTTAGATAAGGATCTAATAGCTAGGGAATTTGCTTTATTATTTTGTAAGTAATTTAATTATAATGTCCTAATTAGGGTTTCGGTGGTGAGATTTATGAAAGCGATTTATAATGAAATAACCGATTCGGTTACTACGGCCGATTTAAACGATCTGTAAAAGATATTAATCTAAGTTTTCTTGGCTCTGGGTGTTCTGGGTTGGCGCCCCCTGTTAATAATCGTCACCTAGTACTCATAGTACAGGGGTTGCCCTGTTTTAAGACCAGGTTGATTGGTGTGATTATCTGGCGCATTTATTATTCTTATTTATTTATTTATATTGCTCAAGTGTGCGCGTAAACACTGGTTTGCACAAACTCTATTCTCTTACCGATAAAAATACACCAAAATAACTACATGTACTTGTAGCCTTTTTAAAATGCATTTTGAAATATGAAAACTTTATTTTAAATTAAATTCCAGCGTATTAAGCGTGTGTAATCATTATTGAATACTTTTGTCTGTTTTGTCTCTCTTTGTCTATTTGTCTAAAACAAAACAAATGTTGTTTCCTCTCTCGGGTTGTTTTCCGTGGTTTGTCAACTAGGATAAATGCTTTGTTAGTTTTAGACACAGAATATACCTAAATAGATTCACACGACAATCTCATAAATTGACCAGACACCGTAGTAAGTAGCTTTTTTAAAGCACTTGGTGTTAACACAATTTTGCCTATCACAAATAGAATACCTACCTTATTAATACATATTAAAATATACATATATAAAGAACACCTAGACACTGAACAAACCACAAGTATTCATCACACGAATGTTTGTCCAGGGTGGAGGATGGAACCCACGACGTATGGCGGCAGTATGAGGCAGTGTCATTGCCAATTCTCCTGCCAGTTCCTAACAAAATAATTCACAATTTTTTATGTGATTGTGGCAATCAACTGTCGGTAAGCGATTGCCGCCGCTTTAAAACACCTGTAACACCAGTAGTTACAAGTGAGCTGCCAACTTATGACCCCTTTCTTCATGTGCATGAAACTATTCCAAAACAACAGTGCAGTACTGTGCACACTAAATCACCCAGATGGATGGAGCGGGCTGTGCTGTGACCAACCGCTTAATGCATCCCGCTTGCGAGCCAGGCTTGTGGAAGTGGGCAGCTGTTTTAGTTTGAATTAATTACATTAGTGAGTAAAACTGAAGTTAGATCCTAGTGGAGGCCACGCGTACAGGAGGGGCAAGTCTCGTGCACTCGACATTAAAGTCGAAATTAGAGATTTCATACATTTTTTGTCCATATAAATTTCTAATTAGACTGCAGAATTATTTTCTTATGAAGAATATTTTGATATGATAGGTGGCAGACAAGCAGATGAATCACCTGATGGTAAGCCATTGCCACCGCCCATAGACACCTGCAACACTAGTAGAGTCAGTGCGCTGCCGACCTTTATTCCCCTTTCCCTCCTCTCTCACTCACTCGACTAAACACAGCGCAAAGTCAAGTGTCAATGTCGAGTGCAAGAGGATTGCCCTCTAGGACTAGGATTGGACGACTCCTAAGTCGTAGCCGTGGCAACCCCTCACAAGCTGGACCGACGATTTGGTGAAAAAAACAATAGTATAGATAGAGATAGAGTCTATCCGTAGTAACTAATGAATACAAATTAATGTAAAATTAATAAAAATCATACTTTTGCTCTACCCGGGAATCGAACCCGGGTCGAGTAAATACTCGGATCGGAATAGCTCGGGCTTGTGATCATCAATCCGCATTAAGCAAGCGTGGTGATTAAGCCTAATCCCAACATAGTAGTTATAATTTGATTTCAATGATGGCACTGTATAACTAGGCTGATACTTTACTTTTTTTTTTTAATAATAATCATTTATAAAATTTGGTGGATTGAACCTTAAAACGAAACATCGATAACCACTTCCAGATCAGCTGATTATAATATCCAAACAAACTTTTCTGAAAACCGCCAAAAATCACAACCGACTTTAGATTAAAGACTGTTCTGTCAATACAAATTTGTATTGAAATCAATGCAAATGGCCCCTCTTCGAGCCTCGACTTTAATCTTTGAAAAGATCAACCAATTTTCCAAACAAAAAAAAGTTGAAGATAGCAAGTCTCCCGATTCCTGTAAAAGTACCTTGTCAGGGGGGATTAGAGTCGGAAGTTGCATAAAGTATTAGATAGGTGGCTGGGTAAGGAAATTCAAATCATATCGGAAGGGGAGAGAGCGCAAATTTGAATGCATCCGGGTCCTAGATTCAATATTGCTGAGAGGTTGCAGCCAGACATACAATAGATTGAATTGTGGAAGGCTTTCCTGACATTTCAAATGCTTTTTCCGGAGCTCGAAGTAAGAGGTTACAAGCGACATGTCGTCTAAAAGTGGGTGCTAGAAATGTATTCCACATTATTTATGGCCACTAACGACGTGGGTTGGTTGAATCGCTCAGTGGGTAAAACAGTGTGCTTTGTAAATAGAGATCCACAAACGATGATGATGAATCAATCTCATCTAAGACTGCCTCGATGGCGCAGTGGCTACGGTGTTCGCCTGAAGCGCGAAAGGTCCCGGGTTCGATTCTCGGCCAAGTCAATTTAGGAAACTACATTTTCTAAGTTTCTTGGGTCTGGGTGTTGTTGCCCTCAGTTAATTATGGTCACCTGGTACTCGTAGTCTGTACTGTGCAGGGCAACCCACAGGGGTTGCCCTGTAAAAAAATATCCGACACGTACAAGTTGCCTCACGATATTTTCCTTCTCCTCAGATTAGAATATATAAATTGTTCTGTATGGACCTAACTTGAATAAAGATTTTTCTTTTCTATTTCTAATAATCCGAGCACGCACCTCTAGAAAGATCTAAAGGTGCATGTTCGGATTCAAATCTATTCGAATTTTAATTTTAGGCAACCCTAAGATGTTTGACTAGACAATTCAAATTACTTGTTATGTCACCAAGCGAGTTTTGTATCGTTTCATCCATTGTAACTGGACATCACTGTATAAAATCCAATAGTGACATCATTTACAACATTCATCATTAGACATTTTACAATACAAAAGTTCCGCCAAACAAATTCCAAATACAAAGCCGTAGAAAAAACAACAATTATAACTTTATGATAAATTATACCTCTGAGGAACAAAAGTTGTAAAAACTGGCAAAGGGTATAACGCTGTTTTAAAATTAGTTCCGTATACCTCAAAAATTTTCCCATCTGTGTATGTATTTGTCCGCGGTGAAGGACATAGTAGAGAAACACAATGAAACTGTGGAATCAGCTGCCAACGATGGGGTTTCCGAGCTTATACGACATAGTTTTCTTCAAGAAAAGTGCTTATTCCTTCCTTAATTAAGGCAACGCATTTGTGATGCCTCAGGTGTTGCAGATGTCCATGGGCGGCTGATCACTTACCATCAGGTGAGCAGTTTGCTCGTTGGTCCACTATAATGTAAATAAATAAATGATAATCTCTGAAACGTGTAACCGTGATTTACGTGGTCTGTCAATGGGGTTCCAAAGGTCGCTTCATATTTAATTACCAGACTCTCTAAATCCTATATCATGGTCCAAGGGTGTCATGGTCAAAGTTGTCGCTTTGGACGCAACTGGGAATTACAGAGTCCATGAGAATTATTTCCGTAGACTTGAGGACGATAACCCGTTTGGCGCAATGGTTTGAGTGCCGGTTGAGACGCAAGGGTCGCGGGTTCGATTCCCGCACCAACACAAATGTTTGTTGATGAAACAGATTATTTGTGTTGGGTCTGGGTGTTTGTAGTTCCTTCGTTGTTTCTGGTTTCCATAGTACAAGGGAAAACCTTAGTTTGGGACCAGGACAATGTATGTGATGTTGTCTCAATTTATTTATTATTATTTATTTATTTTATAATTTACGTAAACTGGCGATTTCAGACTTTGAGGAGCAGTTTTCTATGTGATTACGGAATCCTAAAACTTGGCGTTATCTTGACGCGCTTCGTAGCTGTTCCCTCAGGAAGCGACCTACTTTCAAAACGGTAGTCTAACCAGTATTACCAGTTTCAATTATTGCATGACGGTTGCTGAATTAGATCAGGTGAAAATAAAATAAATCAAATGCGCCAGGTAATCTCACCTGATCTCAAACTAGGACAAACCCTGTACTATGAGTACCAGATGATGAGAATTAACTGGGGGCGTGAACCTAAATCACCCAGACTCAAGAAAACTTAGAAATTTATCTCTTTATGAATAATATATGTAGATATAGATATAGAAGAAGATAAGATAGAAGTTAAAAACACATTTACGACCGTGCAGCCGCAGCGTTTATCAAGTCAGTATGATAAAAGACAATTCTGATCCAGATACTTAAAATCTAAAATTAGTCAAGCCAAGACTACGTCGTTTCTGAGTCCCGTAGTAAAATAAATTGCACCACACTCAGCCGTATGGCGACAAAGTGGAATAGTTCAAAAGGGACCCGGAATTTCACCTAAAATAATTCTATGGAGTACGTCTTACATAACTTGAGGTTTCTATCGTAAAATATTAATGAGCGACTATGCATGTGAAATAGTCTTGTGATTAATCGTACATTTTCAAGTTCGAACCGTACTAGTACAAAGCGAAAAGTGTACTAGTACATTTTGTTGGTGCAATAGTATCTATTAGTACACCTTAATGATACTTCTATTACTCAAAATTAAAAACAAGACTTTTTTGCGAGTAATAGTCAGCGAGTAGTGCTAATAGCGTTTTTGTTTCAAAACCATAAGAACAAAAAATAAATTACAACTCAAGTGTCTTGCGTACTAATAGCACTAGAGTTCGAATAAGGTTTAGCTGTAATGTTGACGTTTCATTTAGTACAGAGCCGGCAGAGACTAACCAAGACTAATGTATTTTACATAAGTTTTGGTTAGTATGTTACGTTGGTGTATCAAAGTGTACAAATTAAAAATACTTCTTGGATAAAAACAATAAAGTAAACAAAAACATCATTTTTGAACTTACAGGTTCATACAAACTACAAGGGCATGACTTCAAAAGAGGTATAAAACATAAACCTGTATTGAATTTCGTTATCCATTTATTGAAGTAAATCTCACTTTAGTATTACCTACTACCTACCTACTCTGCAAAAGGATCAAACTTTATTTTTAAAACCTCGTCTTTTACTCAATACAAATCTAAAACAACAGTAAGCAACTACTACTCAAACAAATTAACAAAACGAACCGTCTTCCCGAGCTTCAGTTGTCTAAGATTAAACGAAACCCTCCAGCTAATACTAAAGAGACATAAATCCAAACAGAACAGCGAAGATTTAAACGTAGACCACATGTTGGAACAACTTCGGAAAGCAAGGAATAAACAATACGAGAAAACAGCACCAACAAAAAAAAAACACCAAGTCTCTATTTTCCTACACTACGAATCCAATATCACACGACCTCACACAAACTTCAACCCTAACCAACAAAGATTAGACTCACATTTGCAAACCAACCTGTCAGACTTATGGACGTTTTAACGGATGGAACACGTCTTTCACTGCCAATCTCTCCTGCACAGCCGGTGCAATGGAATTTCAATCTTCCTCACACTGTTTGTGATACATATTTGCTTACCCTCGACTTGAATCAATATGCCAAAGAGGATTGCGAATGCAGAGCGTGTCAATTCGAACTGCATAATATTTTATAAAGGCTAAATAAAGCTTCAATTTACTGCTTTAATACCTTGTAATACGGCTCATTTTGGAAATTTGGTTGCATGAAGGTTTATTGCGCCGTTAATGTACCATTTTGTGTATTTGGAGGGTTGTATGTGCCATAATAGTGATGTAACCTCTGTTACCCTCTTGGATATTGTAAATCAAAGCAAAATTTGCCAATTTAATTCATGTCTATATATTGTGTGTGAAAATAAAAGCACTTTTTCTCAAAGTGCTAAGATTTTAGAACATCCTTAGACTTTTCTAGAATGAAAATGATAGAAAATTCTTAAAATCTGGTATAGGTTACTTCTCTAGTCCCCTTGTGACCACGGCTGTCCCGCAACGTCAAGCAGTAGTTGTACTTACCAAAATGTATTTCTTTATATCTTAGCAATTAGTACCTTGTATCTGGTGGCACGGTTGTGTCTCCGCCAGGTTGAGCAAAAAAGAGGCAGGGCAGTACCATCAAGTTCAAATCAATTTAGGCCACTTTTGACCCCCCATTACTTCTTTGTGGATAGGACTAGAAGCCTAAGGCAATCAAACACGAGTGTTCGTCACACGATTGTTTGTCTAAGGTGTGAGGTAGGGTCACTACCAAATGCGCTATCCAGCCAGTCATATTGGATGGATCTTTTATGCATAGCAGGGTCCAACTGACTCGTGACATTATGTTTTTTGACAAGTATTGTTTTTTTTTTTGGATTACGATTAATACGTGAAATGATATTTTCCCTCACTAGCTCATATCCAATCGTTTACGTATGATTGTGGGGGTGATATTATTGACAACGCAAACATTACTCGAGTGTAATCCTTGGAGCGTGTTCGTATTGAGTTTTCACTGAATATCCGTCTGTTTGCCTGCGTAGTTGGATTTCGCAAATTGACATTCGCATGTCTGGATTATTATAACGGTAGTGGAAATTAATTTTGCATTGCCTGTAAATCCGATTCGTATATAAAGAACCCATAATACATACAACATCACATATACAAGAGGTATCTGTGAACATTTACATACATCCCTTTAACTACGTCTTTCACCAACCATTCTGAACAATATGTTCTACGACTTTTGAAAATTCGTCGATTTTTTTTCTATGCTATCTTTTTTTAGTTAGCCTATAGAGTCTCACTGCTGGGCAAAGGCTCCCAAGTTCCTCCATAGATCCTTGTCCGACGCACTTGTTTGCAAATCTTGGAAATACGTATCGAAATCGTCACACCATCTTTTTCTGGGACTACCACGTCGACGGTGTCCATCGACCTATCTGGTGTGTTATCTGTTACTTAAAAAAAACATTTTTTTACTGACAAACTGTCGATTTTTTCCTATATTTTTGGTTAAGCGTCAGCCTACAATATTTTTTTAATCTCTTTGTTACCAATTTTTTATTAACATATACTTAATTCTAATTTTAAAACAGTAGCATCAGTCTCCTTAACTACCAGTGAACCGTTCCGATTCCTACAAGTACCCTAATCTACATCTCACAGAATACCTACAAAGCATTCATTTTGTAGGCAAACCCGGCCCCGAGCCCCGGGTGGATTGCTAAACATCCCCCCAGGAGGGTTCTCAGTTCAGTACCTTACGGTAGTGTTGCTTCACTAAATAATTAATTACACTGTGGTTGCTTATCGATGAATCGGTAATAGTAAGAAATAAGTAAAGTATCAGCCTATAAACTGTCCCACAGCAGGGCAGAGGCAATCAAGTCATCGCTGCACTGATTATAGTATATAAATAAATAATTAAAATAAAATAAATAAATGCATACAACATCTTATACATTGACCTTACTCCGTACTTAGTAGCTTAAGAATTTGTGCTACAGATATCAGACAACAGAGGATCACATACAGAATACTTAAATACATATAATTACACCAAGACACTAAAGAAACACGAGTGTTCAACATATATTTTTTATGTGATAGGTGATAGATGAGCAGATGGACCACCTGATGGTAAGCGATTTCCGCCGCCCATTGACACATGCAACACCAGTAGAGTCACAAGTGTGTTGTCAACCTTTTTTAACCCTCTTTCCCCCAATTGGGCCTCCCCGGTAAACTCACTCGAAACACAGCGAAGGCGGTCCGAAACCGAAAAGCCGAAATATTTGCATGATATAAATTATAAATTGATAAACAGCAATCATATTTCATAGTGAGTGTAAAATCGATATATTATGTAAATAGTATCGATACTCTAACAACACTAGATTTTTTTCTTGTTTTCGAACTTAGTGCTTACAATTTGGTACAAAGTTTTATTGAAGAAAATGGTGTTTTCGCACGGCTAGCTAAGGATTGAGGAAATTTTCAGATGTTATAAAAATATTGCCGACTTGAAGTTAATTCCGTTGTTTGTGACCCGGAATGGTGGACTACGTTCAAATGAAATTGAGGAAGTCTTATTTGTTTTTATCGACTTTGTACAAGTTAATTTTAAGTTCAGTTTCATTGAGACATTAAGTGAAAAATGTCAAACTTTGATTTAAATGACAAGTGATTTTAATTATAATTTTAGCTGTAAATTGCTATACGATATGACCGCCGTGTTTTTTTTTGGGATAAGAGATTTTAAGATATGTTACACATTAGCGTAATCCTAATGATCCTAATGCGTGCGTAGCTACCCAGTTACGTTTGATATTCGTTGGCCAACCTTTAATGCAAGTAACTAGCATTCCGTACTAAGATATCGATGACTAAAAACGGTTATTGACATCGATATGAAAATTAAATATCAGTTGCGTAAAGGTTTTTCTAAAAAAACGAAAATGTCCAGTCAGTTGTTATTACTTAAGTAACAAGATAACGTCCTTATTTAAATCTGAGACAGTCACTTAGTCTA
Organism: Cnaphalocrocis medinalis; assembly: GCA_014851415.1. Taxonomy (NCBI): domain Eukaryota; kingdom Metazoa; phylum Arthropoda; class Insecta; order Lepidoptera; family Crambidae; genus Cnaphalocrocis; species Cnaphalocrocis medinalis. The sequence continues at coordinate 6,642,442 of CM026298.1, read as the reverse complement.
CTCAATCCGCAAACTTCCACTTAATTAGGTTTGTCATCTCTTGTTTAGAAGTTAAGCGACCGGGGTACAGTCAAGGAAATTAATTATTTAGTCAAGATTATTTTGTAATTGGTCATTCTTTACCCCTCGGAAATCGATTGAGGATGAATCTCGATGAATAATTTAACATTTTTTTTTATCTTTGTTTTATATGAAATGCGGCAGAGGGGCAGATGGATCACCGGGTGGTATGCGATTGCCGCCGCCCATAAACCTGGAATAACAGTAGAGTCACAAATATACTGCCATCCTTTCCCCCAATTGAGCCTCCAGTACCCTCACTCACGCAACGAAACACAGCTTCCAAACACCCTTTGTATCACTCCGACTGAGTCGCTCCATTCACGCCTCAGCGTGGCTCTCCCACAAACATTTCATGCTATCAGATGTCCCACTTGCTCAATTGCCGCTTAGTTCTAGCATTATAAAATGCCAATATTAAAATTTTTAACATTAAAAGTCCTCAAATGTACGTGATCATTACTTATTCTCATTGAATTTCCATAACAAAACATCGCTTACAGCCGTGTTTGTCAAATAAACTTGCAAATATTCCGATTTAATTTAGAGATAATGGCCCTGTGGCCTGATGATGTAGTTGTTAGGAAGATTCAACATTGTTTCATATACTTAGTTTTAGTACAGTTGACTCCAAAAATATGTATACACTATAGAACCTTGTCACAATACATATGTGTAAGAACGACTTCTAACTTCTTATACATGATGTATTGTGACAAGGTCCTAAGGTGTATACATATTTTTGGAGTTGACTGTACCTACCTCATGGACTAGGTACAGTCGGGGAACATAGCAGTTTTCAAAATAGTTATTTTCTTAGTTAAGAATGGGGCAGAAATTGTTATTGATTAAGACAATAAAACCTTACTACTTATTAAAACTGGCTACGTATCAGCAACCTCTCTGATGTCGCAAAATTCATGGGCGGCGGTGATAATTTACCAGCAGGTGGCCCGCTTGCTCATTAGCCGCCTCTAGTTTAAAAAAAAAAACTAATATTAAAAATTAAAAATATAACACTGTCTGTCGGTCTCTCCGTTTTCTATGTGGTGATCCGTCTGCTTGTCTGCCAGCTATCGGCAGACAAGCAGACGGATCACCTGATGGTAAGCAATGGCCGCCGCCCAAAGACACCAGCAACACCAGTAGCGTTGCAAGTGCGCTGCCAATCTTTTACCCCCTTTCCCTCCCAATTGCCTCCAGTGCCTTTACTCACTCGACGAAACATAGCGGGCGCTGCCTCACGCCGATCTTCTGTGAGGCCGTGGTATCACTCCGGTCGAGCCGGCCCATTCATATTATGCCAAAACGACTAAACTTAAAATATGACAAAAGACTTACCTACTGCCGCACTCACAAACATCATAATTATATTACACATAGATAATAAAGTTTATAATTTACTACTTAAAATGTTACAGTAAAGTGGTAACTTATTAAACAATAACACTTGGAGCGTTCCAAGTGTTACAAACACAACAGAAAACAATTTGCAGACTCCCATAATTTCCTTGCCAAAATTAGCAGTTGCCCTGGGCAGTATGCGGCTGCAAGAGAATGTCTTTTGGCATCCCTTGGGGCCTTTGTGTCAAACGGGACGAGTGCTCTTGGCCAAAATTTATCGTCTGAATTTTGGCATTGGGGTGCAGTAAATTATGGCAAATTTTAGCAATCAAAGATGAATGATAGCGGAAGGATGAAAGCGGTTAGTAAACTGACAAGTTTTTGTATAGATGGCGTCAGGTTGAGTTACCCTAAGCAATGCAAAATAGCACTTGTATCAAAGAAGATCTAAAAAGGTAACTCTACCTTTCGCCGTGTGCTCATGATATTAATTTTAAAATTAAGATTAGACGGTTTAATTTGTGTTCAGGTTACAAACACATATTTACCGTGGGAGAGCCACGCTTCGGCATGAATGAGCCGGCCGGAGTGATACCACAGCCTCACAGAAGACCGGCGTGAAATAGTGCCTGCGCTATGTTTCGTCGAGTGAGTGACGGTAAGTCCCAACTGGGGGGAAAGAGGGTTAAAGGTTGGCAGCGCACTTGTAACTCTACTGGTGTTGCAGGTGTTTATGGGCGGCGGCAATCCCTTACCATCAGGTGATCCGTCTGCTTGTCTACCACCTATCACAGAAAAAAAAAAACGCAATCACCTGGTGGTTAGTGTTGTGGCCTTGAACATTTGTTAGATCAATCTTCTCTAAAATTTCCTGAACCGTAACTTTCAAGAAACACAGTTAAAGTCTAACCGTTCCACAATGCTAAGGTTTAAGGTAGAAAGTTTCTCGAGAAACTCACAGTACTGAAACACCATCCATCTAGATGAAGAGGATGGAACGACAAACCCCTGTTCGAAGTAAGAATTCCGCTGCAAGAAATAGATCGAATAGTAAAGTTCAAAAATTTTGCTTTAAATTTATCAAAGGCATTCTCCAACATTGGCCCACATATTCCACTGCAGCTACAAATTTTGCATGACTTGACAGCAAATTCTGGCTTCTCACAAACAAAGTAAATTCAACCGTATTCAAATATAAACCTCATTGCAATGACATAGGAGATGTGGTTTAATTATTATAGCTGCAGGTATGCAGGTACGCAACGCAGCGGTTCTGAATGTCGCTTGAAATACAGAATTGTTTTATTTAGTTCGGTGAGCACTAGCTTGTAGGAATTGCGTTCTAGACAATGGATATTAATGTTGTCCACACAGCGGAAGTTAATATATCTTAAGCTATGCTGCGAATTGTTTTAAATAGCTTGAGTTTATGTTAATGGGTGTTCTATTTCATTAAAGGTAATAGCAGATGTAAATAACTTTATTATTTTGTTATTCATATTATCTATTTAAATCACAGTAATGTACATAATTATGTCTTTACGTCGCGTTAATGTCATAAAATTCTTTTTTAACACAAAAATTTATAGTCATCTTTTGATCGCTGTACACAAATGTGAACAAATGATTGGTCTGGAGCTCCCAATCTTCAAAAAGGGAGAAATATCGACAACTACAATTCATGTTCATTGCGTACAATTGAGTATGTTCATTATGAACCCTGATTCTTAATATATAATTAAGTAGAAATGCAAAACGCGCAAAACGTACACATTCTGTTTGTGGACTTCACCAAGGCTTACGATAGCATAGATAGAGAGGTACTGTATGGGATACTTGAATCTTTCCAAATCCCCAAGAAACTGGTTAAGATAATTAGGGTCGCAACAGGAGTAAGCAAAATGAGAGTCAGGGTAGGAGGCGAGCTGACACAAGAGTTTGATGTAGTCACCGGTCTCAAGCAAGGAGATGCGCTGTCACCTACACTTTTCAATCTGGCTTTGGAACACATCATCCGAAAATTGCTGATGATTGATGTTGGGGTTGAGCTAGAGGGACCGCACAAAGTCGTAGGATATGCAGACGACCTTGCATTACTTGGACAGTGTGAAGCCGACGTAGTCAAACTTGCAGAGGAGTTGGAGGCAGAGGGCAAGAAGGTTGGTCTCAGAATCAGTCGAGAAAAAACAGAGTATCTTCATATGAAGCGCTATAAAGACAGCAGAGCTACAAGAAAAGACCTCCAGGTTAACGGTGCAACCTATAAGGGCGTCGAAAAGTTTAAATACTTGGGATGCACCATCACCGATACAAACCGCAGGGAGGATGAAATCAATGCTCGCGTAGCAAGCGCCCTGAGATGTTCCGCCGCCCTCCACAAGGTGTTGGTGTCCAAGTTACTAAGCAGGGCTACTAAGATTCGCGTCTACAAGACAGTCATTAGACCAATCTTAATGTATGGGTGTGAAACTTGGACACTAACGCTGAAGGAGCAAAACCAACTGCTAGTGACGGAACGGAAGATATTCCGAAAGATTCTGGGACCAACCAAAGGAGAAGATGGGTGCTGGAGGCACAGGTTTAACCGTGAGATCGAAGATCTGATAGCCGAGCCGAACATCATCGGGGAAATAACAGCATCCCGACTACGCTGGCTCGGACACGTGGAGAGAATGGGAGAGGATCGCGCAGCCAAAAGAGCCTATCTGGGACGACCAACGGGGCGACGTCCTGTGGGTCGTCCGAGATACCGCTGGAGGGACGAAGTCGCCAAGGACCTCAAAGCACTTAACGTGCACGATTGGGCGGAATTGGCACAGGACCGCAAAAAATGGCGAACTTTGACGTCGGAGGCCAAGACCCACTTTGGATCGTTGAGCCAGCGTAGTAAGTAAGTAAGTACATCCATACTTCCATACTAATCCATACTAATATTATAATACTTAATACTAATATTATAAATGCGAAAGTAACTCTGTCTGTCTGTCTGTCTGTCTGTCTGTCTGTCTGCTACTCTTTCACGCCAAAACTACTCAACGGATTTGAATGAAATTTGGTATACAGATGGTGTAGACCCTGGGAAAGGACATAGCTACTTTTTATTGCGAAAAGGGGGTTGTAAGGGGTTTAAAAGGGGGGGTAAAAAGTTACTTTTCCACGCGGACGAAGTCGCGGGCGGCCGCTAGTATTATAAATGCGAAAGTAACTCTGTCTGTCTGTCTGTCTGTCTGCTACTCTTTCACGCCAAAACTACTCAACGGATTAGATGAAATTGGTATACAGATAATCTAGACCCTGAGAAAGGACATAGGCTACTTTATTGCGAAAAGGGGGTTGTAAGGGGTTGAAAGGGGGGTAAAAAGTTACTTTTCCACGCGGACGGAGTCGCGGGCGGCCGCTAGTTTAGATTATAATTAATTAATTGATTTATAATATATTTTAAGAAAATTAGAAATAGTACTTGATTCCGAAACAAAACCAATTGTAATTTTTTTTGTTTAAAATTTATTTTGTATCTTATTTAAACCGATCCTTTCCATATACGTAATGTTCAAAGTTCCAGAATAGAAATTAAAAACACAATTAAATTAAAATTAGAATTAAAAAAGAAATTAATAGATTTCAATAGATATAGAACTAAAAATAAAAAGAAGGTTAGCATTACAACTAAGCTTACTACAAAATAACCTCACAATCACAACCCTAAAAGGTCTGGTCATCACGCACTAAAACCGCAAGTCACCTTAAAAAAACCTGAGCATTCAGTCATGGCGACACAGCGGAACCCAACCTTCGGGATGAAGGGATGAAAGCGAAACTCATGATTCATCCCGATATCGTAATCTTGGGGCGGTGGCGTGGAAGCCGCAAATTATACAGGCTTCCGAGGACCGATAGCGGCGGATTTTTATGACGATGTGTCGGTTTTGGAGATGGTTATGTGATAGACGAAGTTATCTTAGGCAATTTGTATTTAAACTGATCGATCGTTTAAGAGATTAAGAGATATCGTGGTTGTTGGAAAGTAAATCGAAACGCATGTATAATGGATAACATTAGATAATCTTTCTCATATGTATCGCAAACCTAATTTGAGTAAGAGGGAAAAAGGTTGACAGCGCACATGTGACCACTGAATATCAATGGCAGTGAGATATCTTGCGTTTACATGATTGTATCGAAGGTGTGTAGAGGGCAGCAGAAAGAGTCAGCAAATATCTTAAGTCCAAGACAGTTGTCACAACTCGAATGCTAATTATAAAAGTACTTAGTAAGCAGAGCGCCAAACGTTGTGTGTTTACGGTGATTGTCAACTACATAGGTACTTTACCTCCGAAATGTAAAGGGTACCGGTTGGGCAGTAATTCGTCCGAATATACCATCAGATGATCTATCTGTTCATATGCCACCTAGCACTTAAAAAAAGTGTATGGATGGATTGCATAGGCAGCGCAAGAATGTTGGAGGATGATTGAACGACAATGAAAAGCTGGCAATACGCAAGCTTAAAACACCAGTAAATGTTATCTCGTGCAAATCATTTCGTGGAATGCAAGATAGCAAATTATTTATCAATAACAATACCAAACGTCAAAATTCAATATTAATTTGAAGTACAGACAATCTGTATAATAAGGTCTTCGTACAATAGTGTTCACATGATTACGTCATCCTCACTCGGTAACTCGAACAGATATCGCACTCAATAGTTCATAGTTTCCATTCAAAGTACACTTGTCAGTAGCAATACCAGTGAACGCCATCCGATGTGTCGTACAGTAACCTAGTTCACTCCCTACTTCAACCTCGTTCTCATATTAAATTAAATGTAATTTTACGGAAGCCGCAAACCAACTTCAAGTTCAAAATGTTTTAATAACAAAATCGACAGCTCTTGAGAAGTCAATCTAATTCGTGATAAGGAAAAACAAAACAGTTAAGGAAATTTAACGCCAATGAAACTTACAGAGTCGAGTTACGTGAATCGGAATCGTTTCTAAAGTAAATAACTTTTGCTCACAGTTCCTTGTGATTCTCAGAGTGAAGTTATTCACGGTGATTTTGATGGTACTTAATTTTACTTTTGATGCCTAAATGCTTCTGGGATCATTTTTGATCAACACTTGTTTCTTTTAGGTTACCTTGTCAAAACAAAATTGGCGTAGAGTTGGCCTATTTCTAGAAAAAAACTTTTTCTCTAAAAATACAATTCCCAGGTGACGCGCGGGAATCTTTCTGGTGATAAATCCACTCAGCTTCTCGACGTTATTTTGGTATATGTGCGAGGAACGCAATCGTAGATAATATTATCAGGGTCTTTTTCTTTTTTGATAGTGGCACAGCATGAAAAAAAAACCGATTAAATTACTAGTTTATAAGTTGGTTCGTATTATTTGTAAAAAACTTAAACCTTAACCACAATTACACATGTTACGTCTTTGTACAGAAGAGGCATGTTAATTTTTTTCTTAGATTATACAGGTTTGTGCTACATTTATTTTAGTAAGCAATCTTGTATTTCTTAATTTCAAAGAAACGTAATTTTCTTGTAGGTTGGTACTTTATTGCATAAAATAGATAATTACTTACAGATGTTATTTTACAATTTTGGCGATCTTATCTTCAAAAGCGATTTCTACAAGACTATTTTTTTAAATAAGCCTTAATACGAAAACCAATGTTTATTCAAATAATCTACTTGTCTCTGCTGTTATTTTATTTTATTACCGATTTTAGTTATCAATCTGAAAATAAATAACATCGCTAATTTCTATAGAACCTTGTGTCAAGCGTAGAAAGGTTTATTTTTCAATTACCCTCACGTCGGCGGAACACTGTGATGGAATGTGAGCAATTTATTTTATTTTACTTCCAAATAAAAGGGGTTCACTCTCCGAATAGGAAAGAAATGTTGTCTAGAAGGGAACCTTTTGTGTGGAATTCCTTTAAGTGATGCGAGATGTAAACAGTATCCTGCTAAAACGTAATTCTGGAATTGAGGCCAAGTTTTCTCCTTACAAACTTTGCTACTGTGTATTTTGTAGTATTTTCGCCTGAGCATTTTTAAAGGAAACAATTTCTCTTTGAATTTTTTTTTCGCGCAACATAACATTTGGTTTCCAATTTATGATTTAGTTAATTTTAAAGGTTCTTGAATTAAAACAATACTTTTCAACTTTGTATAATTGGTACACTTATCCTTGATGCAGGTTTGATGGGTCTGGTAATTGCAATAAAACACTTACCGTCATATTTTGGACAATTCACACAATATATTTTTATAAATTGTAGCTTTATGTGTTATTCTGATGTATAAGCTATATTATTGTAAAGTTTCATTAAAATCCATTCGGTAGTTTTTGCGTGAAAGAGGAGCAAACATCCATCCATCCATACTTACAAACTTTTACGTTTATGTTAGTGGGATTAGCCTGAGAGGCGCTACACAATAATTTGTGTTTCTATTACGCCGAAACACAAACTCAAAGTCCGGCTTCCGCTACTACGCGACTAGTGACCACTAACACAATCCTAGGGCTCCGCATGTCCGCCGAAACGTTGCAATTTAATTCGGCCATGCTCTGCGTGACCCACTCCTATTGTTTCCAGCAAGTAGCTTCCGTTTGATGTTGATGGCTTGGAGTGCCCTTTGGCTTTTATCTTTTAATCAAACTAACGGCTGGGCTAGCATAAAGCGAAGATTTTAGAATTGAACATTTTGAGCTACTTGTGTGTTTATACTTTACTACAGACTATAGGACTAAGTACTAAGGGTAAGTATATTACAGATCACATTTATATATTAATGTTCTGTATGGAGTAATTATTATTTTTTTAATTTCTAAATATTATAACCATCACAAGTCATTGAATAGTCTATTACTAACTTATTTGTCTGTTAAACATTAATGTTATGTTACCTACATAATATATACCATTGCCGTTTCCATCAGCAGTTTTGTTGTTCCTATCGGCAAACGGATTGACTTTCGAAGTACGCTGTTAGTTTTGTTATTGTGACTCTTGAACTTTGACTTACCTTGCAACTTTCATTAAGTCGAAGTTTTCGTACGTGACTGCTTTAAACGAGAGTTGGGAATGAATTGGCTATTGTTTGTCACGTCGGATGCTGTCTTATGGCTGTCCAACTGTGCAAACCTTTTTTGAGAGAAAACTGGATATTATTTTTGAATAAACAGAACATGCATGTTATGCATCATACCTCGATGATGTAATATTACTTTCCAGTATTCAAATGAACATGATGCCCAAATTGTATCGGAATTATTCGTTAAATGTCCGCTTCACATTGATATTTGCATCGAAATACTTGCAGCAATTAGCGAATGCCTGTCATTATGGCATGAAAAGCGCAGCATTTGTAGCGTCACAGTTGCATTAAATTCTTATCCAGTAACGTAATATTGTTCATTAAGAGTTAAATTTAACCTGAATGTTATTATTTTTCAATATTACTGTGAAAACACAGTGCAAAAACTGTGAATTAATGTTTATGTTAGGGTATTATATTTGTGTTTTCTGTAGTATCTGTCTGATATCCGCTACTAGTACTCAATCATACATTGTATCATCAATGTATGACATACTTGTCCTTTATGAATTACCTAATTTGTTAATTCATAACATATTGCCGTCTGAATTAAAGATAACCCTTAGAACTTGTATTTATTACATTTAAAAATACATTTGTAGTGGAGACCACCCTTTACCAAATGTCATCTTGTGGGAGCTGTGGGTGTAAATGATGATGACAGACATGGAGCCTTTGGACCACCGTAATCGAGAATCAATATTCACAACCTAATGGTTGGGAATATTACCTTGCTAATGCCAAAACCCCAAAGAAAGGATATATAGATATTTTTATGTGATAGGTGGCAGACACACGGATCACATTATGGTAAGCGAATGCCGCCGCCCATAGGCACCTGCAACACCAGTACAGTCTTATGTGCGCTGCCAACCTTTAACCCTCTTTCCCCAATTGGGCCTCCGGTACCCTCACTCGATAAAACACAGCGCAGGCGCTGCTACACGCCAGTCTTCCACTCCGGTCGAGCCGGCCCATTCATGCTGAGGCGCGGCTCACCCGTGGATAAGTTTAGTAAAATCAACGCTACTTCAATTTCTTTCGTTTTTGCTTACCCGTACCGTACCGTGGGCAAGTGACTTCAGCTGCATACAAAGTTGCAGCCTGCATTTAAATTCATGGAACTGTCTCCTTTCTGTTGGTTCTTCGGTCTCGACTTTTGTTCTAAATTAGGTTTTGTGACAAAAATGGAACTGTATTTTTAGTCAGATTTAGTTCAGCATAAAAATTTATAAAATTTGCTGCTCAGACAGCAGATTCAATCGTGGGAAAGTCACGCTTCGGCATGAATGAGCCGCCTCGTTGGAGTGATATCACGACTTCACAGGTAACCGGCGTGAAGCAGCGCCTGTGCTGTGTTTCGCCAAATGAGTGAGGGCGCAGTCCCAATCGGGGGGAAAGTGGGTAAAAAGTTTGACAGCGCACATGTGACTCTACTTTCGTGTTGTGTATGCCCATGTATCTCACCATCAGGTGATCCGTCTGCTCGTCCGCCATCAAATAAAAACATCAATTGCTATTCGTTTTAAGGCTTTTGGGTCTTACAACATGCTTAAATAAATCAATTGAACAAAATAAAAAAAATACTGGAATATGTTTGTACCACCTTATTTGTTACACATTTATGAATGCAATAAACACTTTTGACTTTGACTTTGACCCTACACGACCTCAGCTTTAACCTTTGAGAGTTCGTGAAGTAATCATTAGGAATATACGTACAATATAGTATTCCTTAGTATTAAGCCATTACCAAGCACCCAAGTATATTATTTAGAAACAACTCGAGTAACTACTAATTTCATTTTCCGAAGTTGTTTGACAACAAACAACTATACGATTGAGTCCACTACAACAAATAATCAAGTTATCGGACCAAACTCAACTGGTCTATTAAAGATTGGGTACAAATAGGCGTTTGTGGTTCATAGCAATCCTACAATAATTATCCTCCGATCGATCCAACTACGGCGACCAATGTTAAATGTCAACCACCTACTCAGAATATAGATAAGGTAATATTTTATTGACATAACTGTGTTATATAGTTATTTCATTTATAATTGAGTCAACTGCAGTTTGGCCATTGCGGACGTACACTATTATACAGGGTGTATCTGTGAACATTTACATCCCTTTAACCACGTGTTCTATCAACCGTTGTGAACAATATTTGTTCTATGACTTTTGAAAATTCGCATAAAAAATTTTCATCTTCCCATACAAAGTCGGTCACGTAACTTGGTCATTTTGTATGAGGAGTCGAACAATTTTTCGAAGAATTTGGAAAAGTTGTTGAACAAATGTTGTTTAGAATGGTTGAGAGAACACGTGGTTAAAGGGATGTAAATGTTCACAGATACACCCTGTATAGTACTCAAAGGTGTGCGTAAACGCAGGTGCAGTCCCTATTCTTTTACCCTCTTATTTCGATGGGACACCAGTGTGACACGACTGAAGAGAGATCGGGCGCAGGACTATCGGCTTAAGCGATTCCCGAACGCCAGACTTCGGGCCACCTTCGGCACACCCCAGGGGTGTCTATCTCAGTTTTGGTTAGGGTTAGAGTCCCACACACCACCTCACCATCTTTTCCCCCACATGTGACAAGGTGAAGACCATGATGGTTTCCCCTGGGAAAACAAAAGAGCTTTCACTCGGTAAGTGAAAGTTTATAGATTCATCTCCCATCTCACATTAGTAAAAACGCAAGATTGATGTATATTTATTTTTATCAATAGCAATGCTTATTCACTTACTTACTCCACTGGCTCAGCGTCCCAAAACGAGTCTTGGCCTCCGAAACAAGAAAACGCCACTTCGTTGATCCTGTACTACTTGTTGCCAGTCCTTGGCCTGAAGTTCTCGCAGATCACTCTCGACGACGTCTTTTCAGAGATACCTAGGTCGGCCTACCAATCGTCGGCCTATCGGTCGGCTTTGGTACGCTTTCTTCACGAGACGATCCTCGTCCAGTCTCTCGAGGTGGCCAAGCCAATACTTATTCAAAATTCCAAAATTTCAAGACCAACCAAAACTGTCCCTATTTATTCCACGGTGCGTCCCGCTTCCGGCTGTCGTCGCGTCTGTCACCAACACAAAGAATAACAATTACCCGCGAAACCTAATTGTCATTCAGGACTCGCTGGGTATTTTCGAGGCATATTTTTGTGTTTTTGACAGATGTTTCGCGGAGGCATTGTTTTGCTAATTGTGTTGGCTTTTACGCGGCTGAGCTTGGAAAGGATGAACTAAGATTGGTAGAAAAAGGTTTGGGATGTTAATGTTACATTGTTTTGACCTATTGTGCACATTATCAAGCATAGTATGGTCACGTATGGTTTTCTACTGTATGATTATTATCGTGTTTTAAACGTCAGTCAGTACTTGATAAATACAGGAATAAATGCTATTTAAATATAAGTTAAGAATGAATGAATCTTTTTTTGGAATTGTATGCAGCAAGAAAACTTATTGCTAACTCAATCTAGGCAAAACACAACATTATGTAACTGAATGACAATTAATATGCGGTGTATGTTATCTCAAATCATTATATCAGATGGCAGAGCATTCCCCCGTTAATACGAACTCAAAGAAATGAAAACTTAAAAGGCGAAGTGTGCCGGATGAATTATTTTAATGGCCCGACTCGACAACAGCTATTACCAACTTCGTAACTTCGAGAAGTACGACAGAGTTGGTAAGTTGACTTCGCTCTTTTGAGGGTGATTTAGACTACACATAACCTGACCCAGTTAGGAGGAACAGCTGGCAGGAAATGAGGATACTGGGAGTACTATTGTGGAAATAGTTAGTTGCGCCCCCCGCGGATTTTTTTTTTTTTATGTGATAGGTAGCAGACGAGCAGGCCGATCACCTGATGGTAAGCAATTGCCGCCGCTCATGGACACTTGCAACACCAGTGGAGTTACAAGTGCGCTGCCAACATTATCCCCTTCCCCCCTGGGTGGGCCTCCGGTACCCTCACTCACTCGGCGAAACACAGCACAGGGGCTGCTTCACGCCGGTCTTCTGTGAGGCAGTGGTATCACTCCGGTCGAGCCGGCCCATTCATGCCGAAGCGTGGCTCTCCCACGGTCTAGTGTTGTGATAGAATTATCGTTATTATTAAGAAAGATAAGATACCTACTATTTATTGCCACAAAAATATAAATAGTATAACAATAAACAAGAAATGTAAAAGAACAAAAAGTAACAAAATAAGTATTATAGTGGCCCGCCTTCACTTTGTGTGGTAGTTCTTAAAGCTGAATCCAATAGATGGCGCTTGGTGTCGAATGCATCGCGCCATTCATTCGTGTTTTCGGTTTATATAATAACTAGTGGCCCGCCCTCACTTCGCTTCTGGAGCGAAATTCAGAAATGAACCAATAGATGGCGCTGTGCTCAATTACATCGCGCAAGCGTTTCGTGTTTTCGGTTTACCTATAACTTATAAGCCTTGTCGTTGTCTATAGAAGTTATCTCTTTATAAATAGTATATAAGAAGATATATGAGGCTTACGTTGTCTTTAGAATAGGAGATGGATATTTATTTATTAGGTACTAGCGGCCGCCCGCGACTTCGTACGCGTGGAGTTAATTTTTGACACTCACCGTCATATTTTGGACAATCCACACAATATATTTTTATAAATTGTAGCCTATGTGTTATTCTGATGTATAAGCTATATTGTGGTAAAGTTTCATTCAAATCCATTCAGTAGTTTTTACGTGAAAGAGTAACAAACATCCATACATCCATACATCCATACATCCATACATCCTTACAAACTTTCGCCTTTATAATAGTAGTAGGATAAGATAGACAGTATAGCGTTTTTGTGTCTTTCTCGGACGTCTGTCCTTGTCTTTAGTGCCGAATCTAACTGAGACCATTGTAAGCGCGTGTCTGTAAACTAAGTACAGTGGCCAGCACATCAAGTTACTACAATCTGTCAAATTTCCTCAGTTGATATTAAACCAAACACGTTTGACATAAAAGTGAAGTTCGATTGAAGAAATGTGACAGATTGTAGTAACTTGATCTGCAGGCCATCGTACATGTTATGGACAGCCGACAATCTGTCTTCAATTATTTTGTGCTATAGACGATATTGAAAGCAGGATAATCACAGTTACAATAAGGAGTTAAACTACGTGCAAATCAAAATGGACTTTTCCAAAACAGATCTGAATTTACGAAAGCTGAAATTACCGTAAATGGGTAACTACGAAGGTACGTAAATAATATGAAATACAATAAAACTTCCCTACGTTTTGTTTGCGGGAAGAAAACGAGAAAATTTTCCGTATTAATGGGCGAGGACTGTAATTATTATGATTAACTCTTTTCTGTTCGGCCGAGTTTTTAACTGATAAGAAAAGTTGGTTTGTGTTAAAACAGTTTACAGAATGGTAATATTTATTTAGGTCGTTGTTTTTCTGTGTATTTATGTAGCCGCCGATTCGTTTACCTACTGCTTAAGACAGTAAAAGCCTCGCTTCGTCATAAATGGGGGCTGGAACCACAAAGTAATTACACTCAGAAGGTAGTTCGTTGACATATACTAGGGTTGTTGTCCGGCATGAGTACATAAGCGCACGGCCTCTACCACAGACCTCGACAGTTCGACAATCTTATGTCATAGGCTAGGATTAATGTGGTCGAAAAGGCGTATTGCCCCGTTAGTGCGCATGCGTGAGTACATGACACGTTTTTAGCTCTTAATGGGCAGCCTACTTTCTGTGTGTAATTATTTTGTGCTGGAACTACAGTCTCACAAAAAGGAGCTATGCTCGACGTTTCTCTGCGCGATCATAAATCTGAGAATGATGAGATGATCCGGCAGAGAAACAAAGTCATCGACATATCTAACATGGTTAGCAAGCTAAAGTGGCAGCTGGCCATATCACCCGCCAAACTGACAACTGCTGGAGTACACAAGTTCTAGAGTGGAGACCGCGTCTTGGTAAACGTAATATAGGACGCCGTCAGGTCAGATAGAGTGACGATCTGCGCAGGATTGTTGACAAGAGCTGGATGCGAGTAGCGAACAATCGATCGGAGTAGCGAATATTAGGAGAGGCCTATGTCCAGCAGTGGACTGCAACAGGCAGATGATGATGACAAGAAAGAGGCTGAAAAGACGTCAGCTCTACTTACTAGATTGCAGCTATTGGGAGTTACCTCGTTTGAAATATCCGCTAGGCGATGTACTGTTAGACCGAGTTCCAACTTCAACATCATTGGTTGTTCAGTGACATTTTGACATCTCACGTCAAAAATAACCAATCGCCAAAATATGCTGCGTAGCTTCCTGAAGTGCGTAGCTCTCATAGTGTAAGTCCAATGCGGGTACAAAGTTTTTGGCCGCATTTGCAGCAAGTAAATGAAGCGCTACAACTGTTCTCTTGCTGTTGTCTATCTTTCTGTATGTAAGATGTTATAAAAACCTCTATTCATCTGCAACAATGCAACAACGACCCTCGACCGCAACTCGTCTAATTGCAAAAGTGTTGCGCTAAAAGTTGCGCCGCGAGATACGACTCGCGCTAAAAGTTGAGGAGAGAGATATGAGTTGCGTTTCGCTTGCCCTCCGGCCGGAGGAAATTAAGTAACTTCGTTGGATGCCCGTTAAATTTAATGTTGGTGTGGAATTGAAATATGGGCTGTGAATGAACTAAATTATCTACATTATTGCTCTCACTCATTTTAACGTATAACTCTCGGTTGTGTACAAAAATAAATACGCAACATCTCATACATTGTCCTGACTTCGCACTTGTATAACAGATTCAAGTAACGAACGAATTTTGACCCGGTGGTAGTGAATGCTGCGTTTGGGCCAAGGGTTGCGGGTTCGATCCCCGCATAGTACAAACATTTGTGTGCATGAACATGTCTGTTTGTATTGGTCTGGGTGTTTTCTATGTATTTACAAAAGAAAAGTATTATATGTATATATTTGTAATCCCACTGTTGGTTCTGATATCTGTACCACAGGTGCTTGAGCTACCTATCTCAGAGTCAAATCAATGTATGTGATGTAGTGAAATATTAGTATTATTATTTTTTATTTTATTATTCTTTTTTCGACCATAGTTCGGGTTTGTGATCACAAATCCACATTAGGCAAGCGGTGATTAAACCTATTCCCATCAAAGTAGCAACGATTTGATTACTATGATGAAGGCCTTTGCCCTGCAGTGGGACAGTTTTCTTCTTTGTCGTCACTCTCTTGGCCAAACTGGTCGTGGTCGTCACATCAGCGTTTATAGCCTACTTCACAATCCTTCGCCATTTCCCGCAGTGATGCTTTTCTAGTGCTTTCGTGGAGTGGATTGAGGGCAGATTTTACTTGGTCAGTCAGCATTGGTGACCTGCCGCGCGCTCTTCAACTTTGCCTTGCTCCACAAGCCTTTCCACGGATGAGTCATCTCGACGCGTTATATGTTCAAAGAAAGTGAGGATACGATATTGGGCAATAGAAGATAAGCGCTGCTGAAGTGGGACAGTATGTGGGCAGATGCTTACAGCTGTTACTAAGTTACAATTGAAAGTTGCAACTAAAGCTAATAAATGGTTTTAAAATCCGTCAGTTCATTATAGAGGTTATCAAAAGACACCAGCTATAATCCTCTCTTTGTCCTCAACGGACAAAGGCTGCAATGGAACAAAGAGGGGGCGCTAATTATGACTCAGTGACCTCACAAAGAGGGGGGAGGATTGCCGTAGGGACCTGGAAATAGAAGGCTTTTGGTTCTTGCGTTGCATGCATTAGCCAGGTAGCATTAGATATATAGACATTAGACATAGGTTAGAATTAAGAGGGTAAGGGAATAGGGAGTGCACCTGTGTTTACGCACACACTTGAACACTATAGTATAGCCTGCGTACGTGGCTGTTCGTTAAAATTGGCCGCCGTAGCTGAATATCGGTTGAGGATTCACAGATATAGGTATTGCATAAATTAACAACTTCAGAACTAGACCTAGATTATTATTTATTATTATGTTTGTCAGTGTTTCCAGAACCACGGGCAATTATGTCCCGGACTTTTGGAAGGCATGCGTGGGGCCGAAGCCAACACATAGAGGCCTCTTGACAATTTTGCTATAATGTAATGTGACATTATTAAAGACCCTTTTAACGGTGGGAGAGCCACGCTTCGGCATGAATGTGCTGGCTCGACCGGCGTGATATGGCCTCATAGAAGCAGCGCTTTCGCTGTTTCGTGAAGGGAGTGAGGGTACCGGAGACCCAATTAAGGGAATGGTTTGCGGCGCATTTGTGAGTCTACTGGTGTTGCAGCTGTCTATGGGCGACGGCAATTGCTTCACATCAGATGAGCTATCAGCTCGTCTGCCACACCTATCATATAAAAAAATATAGTTTTCAAGTCTCTAATTCCCCGTTGGAACATTCTTCAAGAGAGGCTCTTTAGAAGTCGGAATGTTGTTACGAGACTACACAGCTCTTCAGCTCTCAAAGAAATTTCTTCCTCAAAGGTTAAAAGTCTTTTGTAATCAAATTGATTTACACTTTTTGTTCCAAAGTTTTTTTAACACCGTTTTGTAGCTTTAGTACTTGTAGGAACTTTGTAATATAATCTAATGTAAAAGTTAGCATATGTTTATAAACTTTCGCGTTGCATTATATAAATACTTAAATACTTTATATAAACGGGACTAGACGCGAGAACGCGCGTGGAAAGGTCCTTGAGTGGAGGCCACGCGCAGGATGCCGCACCTGTGGCAGGCCTCCCATCAAGTGGACCGACGATCTGGTGAAGGTCCCGGGAGTCCATTGGATGCGGGTGGCACAGGACCGATCTGTGTGGAGAACTTTGGGGGAGGCCTATGTCCAGCAGTGGACGTCTATTGGCTGAAATGATGATGATGAAACGCGAGAAAATTTGACTATAAGTACATTATAGCACTTACTGCTTGACGTGTCGACTGCGTTACAACAGCCGTGGTCACAAGCGGGCTGGAGGCGCACGGCGTCGTCTGCTACGCCCGGCTTGTGTATCTTCGGATACCCTTTCATTTTCGATATTTGCACTGCCATTAAATAAAACTATTGGCATTTGTAAAGGCTGTTGTAACGCAGTCGAAACGTCAAGCAGTAAGTGCTATAATGTACGTACAGCATCACATAAAAGTATATAAGTAAAACTGTTAAATTTCTTCAATCGTAATCTTTTTGTCATGTAAATTAGGTTGAATATCAATCAAGGTAATTTGACAGGTTGTGGTAACCTGATGTATGGTTGAATTTGCTCGCATCTAATCCTGTTTTATATAAAGTATTTGTAAAAGTAAGCATTTTTAAAATGTTCCTATGATTGTTTGATTGAACTTAAAATCGTATAAGATCTAAAAACTTACTTATTAACACTCCAACTACCCGCTTTATGCCCGACACATACCTGAAACAAAAATGATTAAAATGTAATATAATATAACTAGCGGCCGCCCGCGACTTCGTCCGCGTGGAAAAGTAACTTTTTACCCCCCTTTTAACCCCTTACAACCCCCTTTTCGCAATAAAAAGTGGCCTATGTTCTTTCTCAGGGTCTAGATCATCTGTATACCAAATTTCATTTAAATCTGTTCAGTAGTTTTGGCGTGAAAGAGTAACAGACAGACAGACAGATAGACAGACAGAGTTACTTTCGCATTTATAATATTAGTATGGATTAGAAGATATAACATTTTTTGGGGGACACACCTTGTTTCGTATCTTAGATAAAGTTTTTCTAGTAACATAGTGGCATTTGACCACAGTCATTATGCGTGGCGACGGAATCATTCAAGCTGCCGAACTTTTAAAAATCCCTGCCCATTGCCGCTTGAGTCACGCAATTCTTAGGAATTCGTCAATCAAATGGTTTTAAATGACAAAAATACCAAATACAAAAATGACAGCGCGCTTGTGACTCCAATATTGTTGCAGGTGGTATTTGACTAAATTTTTTATATGTGTTTAATCAACGTTGAAAGAATTACTTGATTCTCATTTGAATTACCTGAGATATCACAACTTTAAGAGCATATATTTTGGGCAAGCCCAAAAACGCTCTATACAAATGGCTATTGAATTGTGACGTCACAACTCAAACTGCTGTGTTCGCATCTAGTAAATTTTCTTTGGTACCTATATCAAATGTTTCGTATAAGTAAATGGTTTTATAATAAAAGTTGGTGGAAAATGTATGGGTAGTTCAATGATATAATAAATGGCTAAAGGGATGTAAATGTCTACCGATCCATCCTGTATGAACCAGAGTTCCACTCTTCAACTATTCCTTTTCTGTGAGGGACCGTAGAAATCCAGCTTATAAATAGAGACAACATTGCCGTTCTAAGGAAGAAGGATTGCCCCCTTCCGTGGCAGGTGAAGCATCGCCCTTTCTTAAAGATTACTATCGTGGGTGGAAATGGGTGTCATAAAGTACACCAATAGACTTTCGACCTTAAACGCGACAATCTAAAGGTACGTAAGTTTATCTTATGTGAGGTAAGTGTTTGGCAGCTTCTTTGTCAGCTGGTTACGAAACTTAGTTGTCAATTTGGAGGGGGAGTTATGGGAATCCATGGGCACCGGGCAATCGTTTACCATAATGCTTAGTTTGCCATCTAGCTCATAAGACCTCTGATTTCAATTCGTCCCGACCCACATACATATATATAGGTAAATAAATCTATATTTTCTTTTTTTTGTGATAGGTGCCAGACGAGCAGACGGATTACCGGGTGGTAAGCGATTGTCTCTACCCATAGACACTAGCAACATCAGGAGAGTCATGAAGTGCGCTGCCAACCTTTAACCCCTTTCCCTCCAATTTTGCATCCAGTACCCGCACTAATTTGACGAAACACAGCGTAGTCGCTGCTTTACTTTCCCGTCTTCTGTGAGACTGTGGTATCATTACGATCGAGCCGGCCCATTCATGCCGAAGCTCCCAGTTAACAGTTTATTTGTAACAAAAATATGCGACTAAAATTGTTGAATGACAGTGTAATGTGTATCCCATCAATTTAATGTCCTTTAGCGCCCGGGCGATGCCTGTACTTACAAGTGGGGGGTGAGGGGGGGGGGTGTTGGTACAACGCAGACATTTACATAAAGCACTCTGAACACATTTGCATAATTCCTGAGTCGTTAGTCGCCACCGCGCGTGTTATTGTATTACATACAGACAGACATATAGATGATAATATTTAGTAAGGAAGTTTGTTTTTGTATGATAGTCAATTAGTGTAAAATACACACTGAGACTTATTATTATAGACAGGAATTAACGGCGACTGCTATAACGCAGCCGAAAGGGTAAGCAGTGAGTACCTACATAATTATGTGCTTAAAATTAACGTCATGTTGATTCCCGTCTTTAATAATAATAGTTATAATGCAACACGAAAATTTAAAGAACTATTTACACACTAATACCATGAAATAAAAAGTAACGTAAAGTAACTTTTTAGGAATCAAATAAAACTACCTATCTCCAAAACATAAAAAGTTTTGATGCAAAAATATAATTTTCGCAAACGGTCACATTCATAGAATGTGTTTTGGTGTTCCAAATTTAATTTAAAATCTACATTAGTTTGTGTATGTTACACCAAAAAACAAATGTATGTACACCAAAAACATACCTACTATGTAAAACACTATCTATCACTATGTGATTGTATGTCTATATTGTAAGCATTGTAAGTATTCTAATACTTAAACCTAAGGGTTTAAGTATTAGTATTCTAATACTTAAACCTAAGGGTTTAAGTATTAGAATACTTTAGCCCTAGTAATTTGGGTATTTTTGTTTGTTTGTAGTCAATAAATTTGCTTACTTATATACTATCTAGACGAATTCTTATCGTGTCAACAAAATTAAGAAACTTCATAAAAGTTTCACAAAAGAATGCGCACATGTCCACCTGATGGGAGGCCTGCCACGGCTGCGGCCTCCTGCACGCGGCCTCCACTCAAGGACCTTTCCACCCCAACGGCCGTCTGTTCTCCTCGCAATGTGCCCTGCCCATTGCCACTTCAGCCACGCAATTCTTTGGGCTATGTCCGTGACCTTAGATCTCCTGCGGATCTCATCATTTCTGACACGATCACGCAAGGAGATTCCGAGCATAGCCCTCTCCATTGCCCTCTGAGTGACTTTGAGCCTTCTTAAGCGGCCCATTGTAAGCACGACGCGTTATTTTTTTAAATGCACAAATAATTAAAAAAGAGGAAAATATTAATTGGTGAGTTACTAGTGGCAGGGCGGGGATGGTAAACATCCGCCAAACTAGGAACCAAACATAGCAAAATATAGCATTTTATAACAAATTAAATTTATTGCGACTAAAACTTCACACGATATTTTTCATCCATAGTGATCGAGTTAGCTCAATTCAATTAACACCCAGCACTCCCAATATTTTACATTTATTATTGCATCCGCGGTTTTTGGGTCATCCTGTATTCACTATGTAAAAAAGAGTTTTTGCAAGTTGTTCATTTGATAGGGTTTTTGCTAGCCTGTGTTTATATTTTAAAGGTTGAATGTAATTATGGAGTATATTTATTCAATTTGTCTGGTTTCGCTGTAAAATATTTTTATTTATTTTCTTTATTCAATATTTTAGTTCACACTGCTATAAGTAAATGATAATGGAATAACTTTTTACTCCACCGGAAGCATAATGGTGCGTTTCTACTGAAGTAGAGTTGCGTGGAGTTGAGCGGAGACTTGTAAAAATGTACCAATCACGTTGCTCAAAATTCACATCTCATCTCTGATGAGCAATGTGATTGGTCAATTTTTACAAGGCTCTGCTCAACTCCACGCAGCTCTGCGTTTGTGGCAACGCATCCTTAGACCGGCTTAAAGCAGCCCCCGCACTATATTTTGTCAATTGATTGAGGGTACACAGAAAAAATCTATTTGCTTATTTGGTACAGAAAGTATTTCAATCGGATCAAAATTGAAGAAAGAATCGGTATACGACGAACCGTTGTTTTTGTCTGTAAGTAGGTGTAGGTTTCGATAGCATTTCTCTATCGCCTATTCTATCCTCTCAAGCGTCGATATATCAAGCCAATAGTTATCTAACCGTGCACAATACCCACTACCCAGTGGGCAGCATCAGCCTTGCCAACACGCGACAACTAAATACAAGCGACAACAAGTGATTTGAATATCGACCGCTCCCGGCGACGTGCCCCCCGTTTGTTGTTGTAGGGCTGGTACGCTACAATAGGGAAAGCCTTGTACAACATCTAAAGCTATAAGTACAGACAGTAAGTATAACCTTAATGGGGGCTATTGTGTGTGAAAAAGCCGCCAGATGGCGTACTTTTAGACTGTGCCCAACTTGAACGACAATTGCAAGTCTACTCACAGGACGTCGCTCCAATCTTGGCTGCCATTCGGTAAGCTTTATAGTCCACCTATCATCCTTGCGCCTTGCCAGGTGTCCTGACCATCTCCACTTTAGCTCACACACTCGCGTGCCAACATCGACGACCCTAGTTCTTTTTTCGGATTTCGTTAGGCGGTCACGTAATGACAGACCGAGCATGGAACGCTCCATAGTACGCTGCGCTACCTTTAATTTGTGCATAATTTCTTTTGTATAAGGCTTTAAGCCTTGTTCAAAATAAAAGGCAGTCAGCATAGGAATCACTACTGGCTCGGCGCCTACGTTTAAAGTCGCTCAGCGGGCTATGGAAAGAGCTATGCTCGGCGTTTCTCTGCGTGATCGAATCCAGGAACGAGGTGAACCGGCAGAGAACCAAAGTTATCGACATCGCTCACCGGATTAGTAAGCTGAAGTGGCAGTGGGACATATCTGCCGCAGAACTGACAACCGTTGGGGTAAACTTGTTCTGGAGCGGAGACCGCGTCTTGGTAAACGTAGTGTAGAACGACCTCAGGCCAGATGGAGTGACGATCTGCGCAAGAACGCTGGAGCTGGATGCGAGTAGCCGAAGATCGATCGATCGACCGAAGTGGCGAGCATTTGGAGAGGCCTATGTCCAGCAGTGGAGTGCAACAGGCTGATGATGATGATGATGACTGGCTCGGCGCCTACAGCATTCACCGACACACTTAGCAGGGCACACTTAGCAGGGATGACAACAGTGCTATTGAAGTAGACTTCAGTAGATTCACCAGGATTGTAATCTTGTCTTCTACGTCTAAGATACAAGGATACAAGGCAGCCCTAGGCCGCGTCGCCGAAGTAAACAGCGTCGCGACGCCGCGGCGCCAGGCGTCACCGACACACTTAGCGGATCAGCTGATGTGGCCGAGATTACTCACTTCTATAATTGGTAATGTGTTGCTTAATGGTTCATTAAGATGACATACGCTTTCCGGCAAGAAAAGTGTCACATCACATGTAGGTGCGCATGCAATTTTGTTATTAAATATAGCGCCCATTGCATGCATATCTAACATGTGTTGTGACACTTTTCTTGCCGGGAAGCGATAAGTGTTCTGTAAGGACTTAGGTAGGTATCATGGTAAGTAGTGGTTCTGTGATGTCCCTCAAATAACGTATTTGTGACCTAGTAAACGAGATAGCCCCATCGTCCGTCGTGGCAGTAGCCCCGTCTAGTGCTTTAAGCACCGGGCCGTGGTCTCGGGGTCCTGGGTTCGATTTCCAGATCGAGCAAAAAAAAAAGTTTCGAATTTTTTGAAAATACCTCGGGTTTGCCAATCTGCATTAGGGAAATGTCATGATTAAGCCTAATCCCATCACAGCAGCGTTGACTTGATTGCTAGCATGGATGCCTTTGCCCTTCAGTGGGACAGTATATAGGCTGATTGTTACTTTTTTTTTAACGATATGCTTGTCATCTCATCTCATTTCATTCTGCTCTAAACTCTAAAGATCACCATATAGTAACCAAACTTTATATGCTAAACCATTTCTAGTACTAGCTACTATACCATAGACAACAGAGACAGAGAGGCTAATAGCTTATCGCCTGCTCGGCTTCCGGCATTGCTCTCGAATGGGCCGCAATGCCGCATCGATTGTTGTGCAAATGTGTTGTTAGCTTCTGTAAGTGCCCTGTGACATGGGGACGATCAAAGCTTATTGGGTGTTCTAGTATGTTGGCTAGGTTATAATTATCATTTTAGCGTATTATTGCCGGATACGTCAGCTGTAGGTTTGAAGCTGAGAGTACGTTTGCACCATTATCTAGGATTTTTTAATACTAAATGGCGACAAACAAGCAATCAGAACTCCTGTTGGTAAGTAATCACCGCCGCCCATAAAGTAAAGGTTAGCAGCGCAAATATGACCAGTAGATGTTGCAGGTATTTATGAGCGGCGGCAATCGCTTACCATCAGATGATCCGTCTGCTCATCTGCCACCTAGTACAAAAAAAAAAACAATAGAGGAATTACAAATATTACATTCAGACACTGAATAACTGTGGTGTTTTGAAGTAGACCAAAACCCATTGAATAATATGACCTAGGTTGATCTGGAACTGGGTGTTCTAAAATGAAACTACTCAAAGTTTTAGTAATGGTAATATATTCAAGTAAAATGTTTAGGACCTTAAGTATAATCAAAAAATCGAAACGCTTGCGCGATGCAAATTAGCATAGTTCCATCTAGCGGCGAATGGAAGAACTAAAATACCTACTTTTATAGCGTGCTTATCTGTACTAGCGTGAACACCCACAACGTAGGTACGGCTACTACCAAATGCGCCATCGGACCAGCATAGTCTTTCTCAATAAGAATTATCTTTATAATCTAACCTTCCCCAGATGTAACAATCTCATAAACCCCTGCTATTCAGCTCGGGACTGCAAACTGGAGCATTCCGCACTAGCGAAGGTTCCGTGTAAATATCCCGC
Organism: Cnaphalocrocis medinalis; assembly: GCA_014851415.1. Taxonomy (NCBI): domain Eukaryota; kingdom Metazoa; phylum Arthropoda; class Insecta; order Lepidoptera; family Crambidae; genus Cnaphalocrocis; species Cnaphalocrocis medinalis. The sequence continues at coordinate 6,618,030 of CM026298.1, read as the reverse complement.
CGTAAGTAATGTAATAAAACGCCACAGACTAGCTGCGTCCGCAACTCTTGCTAGGGTAGGTTTACATCAGCTGGGAGATAGCGGGTTTCAAATACTTTTAGACGGATTACCTGTTAGCAACCGATATCGTGTCTTTTTTTATTATTTTTTATGTGATAGGTAGCAGACGAGCAGGCGGATCACCTGATGGTAAGCAATTGCCGCCGCTCATGGACACTTGCAACACCAGTGGAGTTACAAGTGCGCTGCCAACCTTTTATCCCCTTCCCCCCGGGTGGGCTTCCGGTACCCTCATTCATTCGGCAGGTAATGTAATGTTGTCCACCCCCCTAAAATAAGAGAATGATCAAACAAAAAAATATAATCATTATAATTAAGTATGATGTATATTACCATAAAAACCGGCCAAGTGCGAGTCGGGCTCGCGCACAAAGGGTTCGTAGCAGCAATCAGTGTAAGCACAATAACTTAACCAAAATTACAGTTAAATCAACCTATCTCAAAAACTATAAGAGATACTTTGATCAAACCAAAAATCGTTTGAAAGAGTTAATTAGCATGCATCACCTCTATTTTTTTTAGAATTTTATACCCCGTAGTTATAAAAATAGAGGGGGGGGACATACTTTTTACGACTTTGAGAGCTGATATCTCAAAAACCGTTCACTTTAAGAAAAATGTTTTTTTAGAAAACTTTATATCATTTTAAAGACCTTTCCATTGATACCCCACACGGGTATGTACATCGAAAAAAAAATTTCATCCCTCAGTTACATGTATGGGGGGCCCCACCCCCAATTCTTTTTTTTACTATTTTAGTGTCTTTTGTGTAGCGGTTCATACAACACATATTCCCATCAAATTTCATCACTGTAGTACTTATAGTTTCCGAGTAAATCGGCTGTGACAGACGGACAGACGGACAGACGGACAGACGGACATGACGAAACTATAAGGGTTCCGTTTTTGCCATTTTGGCTACGGAACCCTAAAAACTACCAACAAAAAATGATTTGAACGAAGTCTAGTAAGTAGATGGATAGATAGATATTCTTTGATGCACAGAAATACGTATAAAACATGACATGAGTTAAACACCAGCAATAAGTTAAAAACGTAGACGATCCGTTCCCATTATAGTCTCCACTTGGTTGATTTTTTTTCTCCAGCCTATGTTTTTTATAGGAACACTAAATATATTTTTGTTCCGCTCCGCTCATGCCCACGCCCCGGGTCTGACAGCTTTATTGGCTGAATGGCACTCGCTGCACCCGTCCCGATCGCCAACAAACTGCTCCAACTAGCTCTTACCCCTACAAACTGTCGGGGAGCAAGAGGATTCAATATTGTGATATTAAAAGTATGAAATCTACGGGATTTTACACTTTAGTACCTCTTTGCTTTGTGGTACTCTCGTCTTATCTTTTTTGTGTGATAGAACCAGTTGGCAAATAAGTAGACGGTTCATTTATGGCACGCAATTAGTGTTGTTCATAGACATCACATACAATCGGTCGCTTCAGAAAGGCTCAAAGACACTCAGAGGGCAATGGAGAGGGATATGCTCGGAATCTTCTTGTAAGATCCTGTCAGAAATGATGAGATCTGCAGGAGATCTAAGGTCGTGGACACAGTCTAAAGAATTGTGTGGCTCAAGTGGCAAGGTAAATTGCGAAGAGAACAAACGGCCGTTGGGGTGGAAAGGTCCTTGAGTGGAGGCCAGCGTGCAGGAAGGCCGCAGCCGTGGCAGGCCTCCCACCAGGTGGACCGATGATCTAGGGAAGGTCGCGGAAGTCCCTTGGATGCGTGTGGCACAAGACCGATCTGTGTGGAGAACATTAGAGGTTGCCTATGTCAAGCCGTGGACGTCTATTGGCTGAAATGTTGATGATGATGAGAAGACTTCATTTGTTTTTGGTCCAGCTGATTTTATGGAAATCAAACACAGTTTGCTGCCGCGGCTCCAAGAATTTTATACTACCTAGGCATTGCATCATATGCCTCAGTTATACACATTCCCGGTAACATATCTACCACGTGCTAAGCTTATCTCTGAGCCTGTTCAGTGAGCTAATTGGGGTTCAAAGGTTCACCCAATTAAGGCCCAATAGGACGCTCTCGCTACAGCCTGCAGTGAACTTAGCGCGGCGAAATGCTACCGGAATGGTTTGCAGGATTTCGGGGGATTAATTTTGCTCAATGAATTTTCGGATTCCAATGTAGGTGTTTGTATGTAAATCTATTTTTAAAGTGGTTAGTTATATACATTAAAACAAACCGAGAAGGAGAATCGCTAGCACGATGCAATTGACACCCAACGCCATCTTTTGGTACAATTTGGATTGAATACCTACATTCAGCTCGCTGAGCGTGCTAAAAGCGTCAAATCAAGTTACGAATCGTAAAATGAAGGAATGAGCCCTTTAATTTATCTCATCGTACTTCGTTACATCACTACAAACATTTCCCTACGTGGTGACCGTTTCACTCCTAATCACATCCTTGTCTTAAATTTATTAATTAACCTCCTTAATTTTACTCCTTAATTAGAAATGAGAGTAAAATTAACTTTTAACACTTCCAACAAGTTTGGAGTAAGAGATCGACTTCAAAGGTTCCGTCCCGTGTGTAGATAAACCCGGCCAAGTTCGTTACAAATTCATTACAAGTTGCAGATATCAAAGTGTGAATGTTCCTACACCTTCTCGGATACAACTTAACACGGGCGTCCGACGACACCCCTTGCGGGGATATCGTACTGGGATGCTGAGGTATTTTCTAAATATTAATAAGTAAAGTGGTTCACTCCCGCATAGGACTCTACAGCCACGAGCGCTGCTGTAAAGTCACACCGCGTGATGCTGCTTAAATCATCTGTTAAAGATGCGAAGGCCTATGATGATGAATAAGTAAATAAATAAATAAAATTTACTATAACGAGCGAAATTGAAGAGCTTGTGGCCGAACCAAATATAATGGGCGAGACAAAGTCAGCAAGGCTGCGCTGGCTCGGTCACATTAAGAGAATGGAGTCGGATCGTGCTGCCAAGCGAGCTTACCTGGGTCAATCTACCGGGAAGCGCCCAGTGAGGCGCCCGAGATATCACTGGATAGACCAGGTTAAGAAGGATCTTGGTCACCTTCAAAGGCCTTTGCAAGAGTTGGCTGAGAATAGAGCGGAGAGGCGAATTCTCGAGTCGGAAGCCAAGATCCACTTCGGGTCGCTGAGCCAGCGTAGTAAGTAAGTAAGTATAACCAGCATGCGAGACGATCTTATTCCAGTCTCTCGAGCGCTGAACAATCCTGCTTGTGGTGGTCTAAATCGTCACGCCATCTCTTTTTTAGTCTGCCCCTCAACCGTCGCCCATCTGTTGGCTTGTGTTGTGTGACGCTTTTAGTCCACCTCTCCGCGTGCATCCTACAAAAGTAAAATGCCCAATTCCATTTTAGTTTGGCGGACTTTTTGCTCACATCTGCGATCCCGGTAATTTATCATCATCATCAGCAACCCACACTCGTCCACAGCTGGACATAGGTCTCCCCTAATGTACTCCACCGCTCCCGATTTTTGGCCACTCTCATCCAGCTCACACCAGCCAGCCTTCGAATGTCATCATCCCATCTTGTCGCAGGGCGTCCAACACTACGCTTACCGAGTCGCGGTCTCCACTCAAGGACACTACGGCTCCAACGGTTGTCAGTTCTGCGGCTAATGTGACCACCCACTGCCACTTCAGTTTGCTAATTCAGTGGGCTATCCCGGTAAATAAGTAAGTATAATTATTTTAAATTATTATTGACATGGTCTCTCAGTGAGTCAGAGCTCCCAAGACAGGCACCTGATTAGTTCCGCAAAGTTCACACGTATACCTTCGCCGGGCCCTTCGCAGGGCCTTGATTAAACTCCGGCCCTAAGCGTAAGTAGCTTAGCCCTTCTTGTTATAAACCTACCTAGTACAGTTAGGTGTTTGTTCGAGATGTTTATCTAAGGGTAACCCACAGATATATTATGTAATAGGTATGTTTACCTGATGTTACCTAGATCAAAAGAGAAGTATTAGCAATTACTGTAAGACAAAAAGAGACAAATCATTATCTCGATACCGCCACAGCGGCCGATATATTATGTACTTAGACCCGCTGCAGTACTTAAAACTCAGTTCATAACAGCTCATCTGTCAATGGTTACAATTCCGTGTAAGAGTACGGAAGCGTCAGCAGTCATCACGCACACATGTCATCAAAGTATTGCCTCGTTTTTAGGTGTCAGGGCATATTATTTAAATCTTTGATCTAGATCATACACGTGTTCGAAGACTGAGTCAATAGTGCAGTGGGTAGTGGGTCCTCATTTCAAGCGACTGGCTGCTCTTGAGGTCCCCCGGATTTCGATCCCCGGGTCGGGCCAAAAATTTGTATCTGATTTTTTCTGTTCAGTGTCAGCCCAAAGTCTCGAAGTTGGTGATCTTGTACCCCCGTACCTCGGAAAGCACGTTATTAAATTTGGTCCTGCGCCCAATCTCTGTCCGGTCGTGTCACCCTGGTGTCATATTGAATTAAGAAGGCAGAGAGTGCACCGCGTTTGCAGTTAACACACTTCTATGGGGCCGTGGTATCCAGTTCCGATCGAGCCAGCCCATTCATGCCTAAAGCGTGGCTCTCCCACTGTTGAACCAATTTAATGAACCAAGAAAGACTAAAAGTAAATCTACCTTTTCAACAACTTGAGAGTATCAATTTAATTTCCAGCATCAAACTTCACTTCCAATTCAGACATTAGGAAAATTATACCTGTATATTCTTGTAATATGAAACTATTTAATGAAAGAGAATTTCTCCAAGGAAATAAGTTACTTCTCATACTGTCTAATAACCTCGAGAAATTCAATCAGAAGTGCGCAGAATACAGTGTAAAATGCTTTCAGCAAAGATATGAAAATATTTATTTGTTCACACACGACCACTACATTATAACACACACATTTAGTGCCTGCTGCTGCAGTGAGCTTTGGGGTTGGTTACTTGAATGATAGATAATGAATGAATTAAACATTTATTTGGCATAAACAAGAAAAATCTATAAAATATAAAAAATGCAACAGGTTAAGAGCATGATGACACAACAAAGAATAAAGAAAAAATCATTGTGCCAAATAGGCAATAATAGCACAAGTCGCGACGTGTCATTCCTGGGCTTCCTGGCACGTCACGCTGGTATTCTGCGGAAGACCCTGAAGCATATCGTGTGCCTGTGTGTCTGAATAAATATAGAGTATAAAGCAAAGTATCAGCCAATACTGTCCCACTGCAGGGCAAAGGCCTCCATCATAGAAATCAAGTCATTGCTTCTATAATGGGATTAGACTTAATCACCACGCTTACCTAACGCCGTGTCATGTGCGAAAAAAAAAGTTTTTGATCTTTTCTCCCTGCTAAAATAAAATCCTTTATACCTTTGCCGTAGTTGAATAAATAACGGCCAATCATTTAACTGTATACATGACATTGGCACATTAAATTAATTCCACTACATCACGAATACTTGTTTCCGAGAACTAATAAACAACATATTTGCGGAACAAGCCCGAGCGCGTTGTTAAACCCGGTACAATTTGCGATCCGAATGTTTGGTCCGGTTTAATCAAGCGCCATGATCCAATGTTAATTCTATTACGATTACAAGTTTGAAGTTTGTTGCTGTATCGATTGTGTTCGTTTAGCGTCTATTGAGTGACAGTTGAAAAACTGTCGATTAAACATATTTATTTTTTCTTTTTATGCGCTTTCTGTGATGTGTAGTGACAAGATAGGGCCTTTGCAATGAGGGCTATCTCTCATGCAAAATCTACTAGATGGAGTACTGTTGGACTGAGGTCTGACTTCAACGTCATTGGTTGTTTAGTGACATTTTTGTTTTTATTTATGTTAAGTTTGCAACACAGATATTTTTGCCAATTTTAATTTAATCTATTAACTGGTTTGCACTGTCTTTAACGGGTACCAAGACGCATTTATTTCGTTCTTCAACCTGAAGGTTATATGAAAGAAATCGTCACAAGCAAGACACTGAAGGAACAATGAATGAATGAAGAAGGACAAATGTATTTATTTATTTTAAGCGAAAAAAACTGCTAAGTAGATATAATGTCTGTTGTTGATGTACATTCTTGTATTTATTTTTCTATGAAATAAAGAATATCTGACGTCTACATTGTATTTGAATAGCTCTACTGTTCTTCCCTATTGTATTACTTTGACGCAAAATTAATTAACTGTAAAACTAATAACCAACATATTTGTGGAACACACGGGCCTGAGAGCGTCGATGTGTTCCCGATCCGCGTGTTTGGTGTTTTGTGGTTTGGATGATTCGATTTAATCAAATTGTTTGGTTAAATCTGAATTACTCGATTTGTGATTTGATTTTGCTTTCGAAAGTTTCCCATATACATTTTTTAAGTTTTTCGTGATCATACGACAATCATCTATCAAGATTAAATCCTCAAAAAACGAGCCTAGGTATACCTTCCTAAAAGGCAACGCATCCGCGCTTCCTCTGGTGTAGCTGATGTCCATGGGCGGCGGTGATCACTTACCATCAGGTGACCCGCTTGCTCGTTTGCCTTCCTATATTATAAAAAAATACGAGTATATAATGGTGGAATATGTGACTGTCACATAATAAGGATTATTAAATCACGATTGAAATTTAAAACAAAACCGGCAAGTGAGAGTCGATCTTGCCCAAGAAAGTATCCGTATAATAATATTTGAGTTATCGCAGATCATTTTTGACGACATTTTTCCAGTGATACCTAGGTTGGCCTTCCGGACGTCGGCCTAAGAACTTCAGGCCAATGACTGGCAACAAGTAGTGCAGGATCGACCAAAGTGGCGTTCTCTTGTTTCGGAGGCCAAGATGAGTTTCGAGTCGCTGAGTCAGTGGAGTAGTAGCATATTTGAGTCGATTCTTTAATCGACTCAAATATGAGAAAAAAAATCTTAAGAAAAATTAAGCAAAAATGAGTTTAAGTTCTAAGTATAAAGAAACGAGCCAAACCCTTTTAACTAATGAATCAGAATAGATTATTTGTGTTACATATCAAACTGCGTAGCCTTGTCCCCGATATTAACACATTTGTGGTTTGTGTGTTTGATGCGATTAAATCGAATGTGCCAAATCCAATGTGCCAATATTTGTAGAGTTATCTATTACGATTTGGAAATATAAATGTTATTTGATGCGTGTTTCTGCACATTTTGGGTTTAGGTGTTATGTCATGTATTAAATTCAGTTAAATTCTTTATAGCGTGATATATGTGACCACCAATCCGTATTAGGCAAGCGTGGTGATCAAGCTAATCCCATCATAGTAGCGATGACGTGATTTCTATGATGGAGGCCTTTGCCCTGCAGTGGGACAGTATATGTAGGCTGATACTTTTTTTTCTTTAAAGCGAGCTATATTGGGTAAGAAGTATTGTAATTACATATTAAAATAATGTTTGTATAAAGGATGTAAACAATGAAATATAGCGCCTTGTAAGTGCATACAGGATGTCCCATAAATAATTTATCAAACCGAAAATGTACATAGCTCGCTCGGTGACCTACAAATGTTTGAAAAAAAAACTTGGAAAATATTAAACGGGTGGAAATTATTAAATTATTAAAAATGCTACCCAAAGATACTATTCCAAGCGGACGAAGTCACGGGTAACAGCTAGTAAAAATATTTCCCACAAAATGCACCCACATTGCAATCTGCCTTCCAAAGTATCGTGCACATCAACACAACTGGAACCAAGTTCCAGTAATCGCAGTAGCGTGTTTACTACCACTTACGCAAGGTCTCGGGTTCGACCCCCCCTGACCCTGTTTTAATCGCTTCAGTTTCAACTTAAATAAGGTTAAAGCGTTTTTCATAAATCTTTGTAACAACATTAGCGTGTTTAAGTGGGGTGAATTTAATTAATAAGATTTAATGTCGTGAGGTGGACAAGGTCACGACATTTTAAAATGTTACTTGTCACTAATGATGGATTAAGTTTATACTCAGTATTTTTATGTGAAAGTGGGCAAACTAGCCGACGGATAACCTGTTGGTATGTGATTCTCGAGGCCCATTTAAATGGGCTTCGGTGTAGCTTTGGTGTACTTAAAGATTTGCTACGATAAGCTACAGTGTAGCTACTATTTAGCTACAGTTTTACTACAGTGTAGCTAGCCCTTTGCTACTAAATGTTAATGCATAGCTATAGCACTGCCATGACAAGCTACGATGTATCTTGCTACGATAAGCTACGGTGTAGCTACAGCTTTGCTACGAATGCTACAGTGTAGCCACTAAAAGCTACGATATACATAACTTCACTTTTGCTACGAAAAGCTATAGTGTAGCTACAAAATCGCTACGAAATGCTACAGTGTAGCTACACTACATCGCTACGAAGTATTACGTTGTAGCTAAACTACCAATGCTACGAAGTCTTACGTCGTAGCTAAACTACAAATGCTACGAAGTGTTACGTCGTAGCTACAATACAAATGCTACGGTATTGATTAAGTGTTGCTACAAAATATTCTAGTGTAGCAATAACTAAACTATAAAGTGCGGCGGATGTTCGCTTACCATCAGGTGACTCGCTTGCTTGTTTGCCTTCCCTATATTATAAAATATTAAGTGCGATGGGATTGCAACCACTTTACTACAAATTGCTACAAGTGTAGTGAGGTCTATGTTACAAAATCCTACATGTGTAGATAAAACTTAGTTACCCGAAATTCTACGCTGTAGTTATTAATTTGTTACAAAGTAGTAAGGTTTAATGAAGGTGTATTTTATACGAGTCCCTACTCGTATAAAGTACACCTTTCCTACATTTTCCACACTGTACGTAGGGACGTGTAGTGTGGAAAATGAAATGAATTTTGAGATGAACTTGCTGTCGAGGTAGAATTTTTTTTTGTATTTTAATTTCGACCCTAATCCATAGTAATTGGTTTTAAATTCCAAATATGACAAATAGTGCTCTTTTGCGAATGGAATCCTAGTTAACGGCGACACTTTTAACGCGTTCACGTTGTATCTAGCATTTCTATAAACAAAGTTAGGAGTAAACCAACTTCGACATCGATGAGGAGATCCTTATCTCAAAACAGGAGGGCAATTCTCGAGCACTCGACATTGAAGTTGAATTAGAATTTGGTATGGAAGAATGTATGAAATCCCTACTGCATATATTCATAAATTTTCATATATTTAATATATTCGTCACGTTGATCTAGTGATTTATGTACCAGCCATGATCCTGGGGCTCCTGATTCGATTCTTGGGTCCTGAAAATGTATGTTTTGAATCTATCAAACATAGCTTGGGTTTGTGATAAACAATCCACATAAGGCAAGCGTGGTGATTATGCCTTAATCCCATCATAGTAGCGATGACTTGATTTCTATGATGGAGACCTTTGCCCTGCTGTGGGAAAGTAAATAGGCTGATACTTTTTATAGATTCTTCCATCCAATTCTCTAATTCGACTTCAAAGTCGAGTACACGAGAATTGCTCCCGTCCCGCCGCGCCATACTCCCCGATGACAGTTATTACAAGATGGCCGTCCATCACATTGATGGCTCCGCGGACAGCCCACTAATTTGTTCGACAAATGGCGGCGGCCTGTCCTCGCCGGCTAATGAGACGGAGACAAAGCCCTTTATTTTGTGTTATCTGCTGATTAAATATTTGTTCATTAAAGGGTTACATGAGTATATTACTTTAAAAGGACTTGCAATTCGAATAAAACTATAATAAAAAACAAAACGTTTGATATGCTTTGATTGAAAAAGGTTTTCGATACTCATCTGCTGATCGATGCATTTATTATCTAGACACATGTGACATTCATAAATCCACAACAGTAATATTTTGTGCAATAAAGAGTATCTCTATCTCTATCTATCTAATAACTATGATGACGGATTAAGAGTGATGTAACTCAAGTGGAATTGGGCAGGACACCTAGCTAGGCGAGGTGATGGCAGGTGGAGTAAGCTCCTTACCGAATGGTGCCCTAGAATAGGCAAACAAAATCCTGGACGTCCAGCGTCATGATGGGTCGATGATATTACCAAAATAGGAGGTCCTACTCAGATCCAAGCAGCTCACGCCCGGGTACTTTGGCGAAAAAGAAAGGAGGCCTATATGATGACCTAACATTCTCATAAAAAAAATCTAAATGTTCAAATATCCAGAAAGTCACGTAAAAAATATTTAAATATAAAGTAGAAAATCTTATTACTTGCAGTTTTTCCGACTCGTGAACTCCACAAAATGAGTGCAGTCAGATAAAATAAAAAGTTAAAAAACAGGAGAAAAACTTACAACTTCCTACATTAAACAGTGCACGGATATCCTCGAAATAAAATACGGTAAAAAATTGTGACTGCGCGAGATTACTTTGAAGTTTGAAGTTCGTGGGAAAATAATGTCTGCCTCTGACTGAGCTATTTTAACTTTACAATTCATAGTTATCTTTCCAATTTAGGTATAGAGGAGAAAAAGTCACAGTCTTTTAACTTATATTGTAATATTTATAGGTTTTGTGGCGGTTTTATGATTGACTAGCGCTCCGTTGGTTTAGTGGCTTAAGAACCTGGCCATAATCTTGGGGTCCCGGTTTCGATTGCTGGGTAGAGCAAAAGTATGTTTTGAATTTTTTGAACATAGCTCTGTTATCTATTTTTGATTCACTCGTCGCTAGTCGAGCGCACGTTTTCTACTGATTGTCATTCGAAATACAAAATTCAGCATTTTTGAATCAAGCGAGCGATTAAACGTCAAAATAGGTTTAAATGCCATGCGACTAAGAAGACAAATGTGATATACGTCGCATGCGACAACGCTATGACACACGAATGAATCAAAAATAGAGCCCCAGGTTTGTTGATCACCAATGCGCGTTAAGCAAGCGTGGTGATTAAGCCTAATCCCATCACAATAGCGACGACTTGGTTTCTATGATGGAGGCCTTTGCCCTGCAGTGGAACAGAATATAGGCTGATACTTTTCATTTTATGACTTGCAGAAACTGATTGATCAATTGGTGTTTAGCCCACAATTTTATTTTGGTACTTCGTTTTTTTTTTTATGTGATAGGTAGCAGGCGAGCAGGCGGATCACCTGATGGTTTGCCGCTGCCCATGGACACTTGCAACACCAGTGGAGTTACAAATGCGTTGCCAAACTTTTATACGCGTTTAGCGTACGAAGTCGCGGGCGGCCGCTAGTATGCCTTTATTTTTCTCTAGACTTGAGGTCCACAAGTTTATATGTACATATTTAACGGTCTTAGAACTAAATATACAAAGCTCCGTTACCCAAAACCCTTGTTACCCAAAACGCAAGTTCCTCTTAAAACAAATTAACAAAAATTCCGATAGCCGATATCATGAGCCGAACTCGTATTATCCGTATGGAAATTTAATTAAAAAGCCTTCTCTGGAAAATTCCATTCCTGGAATGGAGTATTGGCTTGGAGTTTTATCTGGAACGCTTGCGCTTAATTTTAGTTAATCGTTTTAGTAAGTCGGAACACAAAATCAAAAAGAGGATGGATTGTGCCTCAGAGAGTATTGAGTAACTCAATCAGCAAAGGGCCCTTCGAATAAATAGTTGGAGGTATAAATCCAAGTATGCATTTCTAAAACGGCAGCCCAGAAAAGTTTTAAGAAATAAACATCAACATCCTAACGTAAGGTTTTTCAGGTTGTTTCTGTTCAGATCCCAATGTTTTTATTCCTTTCCATAAATAATATTAAAAGGTTTAAAATAGTGTTAATCACAACATTTCACATTACAAATAAGGTATGCTAAATCCTGATAAAAAGTATCAGACTATATTAACGCCCAGTTGGTTGGTTCAAAGTACCGGGCCGTGATCTCGGAGTCTCGTGTCGAGCAAAAGTATCGAATTTTTCGAACATAGCTCGGGTTTGTGATCTCCAAACCGCATTAGGCACACGTGGTGATTAAACCTAATCCCATCATAGTAGCGATGACTTGAGTTCAATGATGGGGGTCTTTGCCCTGCAGTAGGACAGAATATAGGCTGATACTTTACTTACTATACTATACATATACTGTGCCACTGGAAAGCAAAGGTGTCCATCATAGAAATCAAGTTCCAACCTCCATCATAGAAGTCTAATAAAAAGCCTCATAATAAACCACAGCTTTTCGTTCCCACAAACATATCTCACTGTCTCGCTGTTGTTTCACATATGTATTCTATTTCTGTACAATAAAGAATATCTACCTATCCATCTATCTATCTCTACCCTTAGAGCTACCCTTATGTCAGGTAATAATTTATTAAAATCGAGCCTTTCACTCAACTTTGGTTTCAACTCACTCGCTTATTCGGGCTATTTCGAAAGATGTAAAGGTTATTACTGGAATATTTATTAACTGAAGCATGGTTTTGAGCCCTTGTGAAAGTCCCTTTTGATATCGTATCAATACAATTTATGGTTTTTAGGGTTCCTCAGCCAAATGACAAAAACGGAATCTTTAAAGATTCCATATGTCATAGCTTTCACTGCCATTTTTTTCGAAACTATAAGAGATGTATTTAATAACTAGTGGCCCGCCCTCACTTCGCTTCGGGGCCGTAATTCATAAATGAGCCAATAGATGGCGCTGTGTTCAATTACATCGCGCAAGCGTTTCGTGTTTTCGGTTTACCTATAAGCCTTGTCGTTGTCTATAGAAGTTATCTCTTTATAAATAGTATAGATAATAAATTCACACAACACCTCATGCATTGACCTGACTCCATACTAAGTAGCTTAAGCACTTGTGTTACAGATATCAGACAACAGAAGATCACAAATATAATATCTACTATAATACAAATACTACACCCAGATATTGAACAACACAAGCGTTAATCACACGATTGTTTGTCCAGGGTGGGGATAGAACCCACGACCTTTGGCGTATTCGGCAGGGTCACTACCAATTAATGCACCAACCGGCCCTGCAGCGGGACAGTTTATGTGCTGATACTTTACTTTACTTTACTGTACTTTTTAAGCCCTGAAATTAAATTTTCGACAGTACATAGGCTGATACTTTACTGTACTGTAAGCCGTAAAACGATTTTTTCATTGATTATTTTTCCAGTAGGCTGCGCGCAACCAGCTCACGCAGTCATAACGAACCGATAATCCGGGACAATGAGGAATCATCGGGGGGAATATCTGCAGCGGCCAGTCGTGGTCAACGGAACTTGGACACGATTCAGTGGGTTGTTATTAAACAGATATTGAAGAGTTTAAATTTATGTACATACGTTCGGAAAAAATCCGTACATGTGCGTTAGTACCTATATTTTATATTGAATCCATGCATTTGGATGTTCGAATACGGAATTTCGAATTCGGACATCGAATTCAGAAATCGCATGTGTGCGACCCGTTTTAATAATAAAACAATATAATACGATACGTGACGATACACTGCACTAATTTGGCTCTTATCCAATAACTTATTTTATTATTTGGCGGGAATCGAACCCTTGAAGCAAGGGTCGCGGGTTTGATTCCCGCTCCAGCACAATTGATGTTTGTTGATGAAACAGATATTTGTGTTGGGTCTGGGTGTTTGTGGTTTCTTCGTTACTGGATTCCATAGTACAAAGCAAAACCTTAGTTTGGGACCAGGGAAACAGTACGTGATGTTATCTCAATTAATTATTATTAGATTTGACATAAACACAGCGGTAAGTTAACTGTGCGGCTGATAGTACACGAGACATGTTATGAATTCATCCACACAGCCTAACCCGCAGAGACCAGAGGCTCTCGACAAGACAAAGCCTATCAAAAGACTCCGCCTGCCAATTACGGAGATAATCGAATCTCCCCCCCTGGGGACAGAGACAGGGGATATGAAGTAGTGTTGCTAATCGATAGTGGACTGTCTCTAGTTTATCGATAAACTAGCGGCCGCCCGCGACTCCGTCCGCGTGGAATAGTAACTTTTTACCCCACTTTTAACCCCTTACAACCCTTTTTTCGCAATAAAAAGTAGCCTATGTCCTTTCTCAGGGTCTAGACCATCTGTATACCAAATTTCATTTAAATCCGTTCAGTAGTTTTGGCCTGAAAGAGTAACAGACAGACAGAGAGACAGACAGACAGACAGGCAGAGTTACTTTCGCATTTATAATATTAGAATGGATATGACCCTGGCCATGAAAAATAACGCAGCCGGTTCATTTTGCCCAAACCCCTTTAGAATTACAAGCGTTTACCCTCACATCTGACCTCAGCATTTTTAAATCCACCGCAGCCTGCCTCCTTCATCCATTTATCTTCTTTAACACGCAAAATGCTTGATAATGTAAAAATATTCAGCCAGCGTTAAATGTTCTACATACGTAATTGTTCACTTCAGGGTTTGAACAGCCAGGGTTGAAGCATGAAACTAGACAAAAAGCGATAACAATTGAGCGTCGCAAAAATAAATGAGTTACGCAAAAATAAATGAGTTTCGCAAAAATAAATGTAATCATAACAAAAAGAGAAATTACTTATCGAACTAAGTTCGTTAAAATAAATAAAATCCCATAAAAAACAATACTCGCTAAAATAGGTAACATGTCTCGCAACTTAGTTGTTTTACCGTAAAAAGTTGTGAGATCCATGTAATACCAAGTCAGTTATTTATTTATTCAGCCCGTTAATGACGTTTTAAATGAATATTATACTCGTGTTACTCGGTCATCGCATGAAAACACAGAATTTTATATTTCACAAGTATTATTCAGCTGAAATGACAAACAGCGCTCTTTCGCAAATGGAGCCTTCATAAGCGGCGAAACTTCTAGTTTTGTCACGATGTGTGACAAAACTAGAAGTTTCTAGTGTTTATATGATAGCTGTTAAGACAAAACAATATCAAATACTTTTCAAATAAAATTTGATATACATTTTATCGATATTTTGGCAACACTAACTAATAGGGGACATGGGCATTAACATGCTTCTAATAATACATTGTTATGGGAAGTTGTGGAGCTAGTTCTGTTGACGTTTTTGTTTTGGCGAAACACTTAATCATAGACACGCCACAGTAAATAGAATGCTAAGATAAACTAGTTGTAAAGAAAAATTATTAAGATATATCCATGTTATACTAGTTTTTTTAAAGAAAACAGTGCAGTATCTTAGGTTTAATAATATCTACGAGAATTGAAGTACTCAATTATAGATACACTAGCGGCCGCCCGCGACTTCGTACGTGTGGAGTTAATTATTGACACTTACCGTCATATTTTGGACAATCCACACAATATATTTTTATAAATTGTAGCCTATGTATTATTCTGATGTATAAGCTATATTGTGGTAAAGTTTCATTCAAATCCATTCAGTAGTTTTTACGTGAAAGAGTAACAAACATCCATACAAACTTTCGCCTTTATAATAGTAGTAGGATTATGTTAAATTACTACTTTACCTACGAAAGGCTTATCCAGGTATCTCGTATCTCTGTATGAAATAAAATATTATAATGTCATTGACGAACAAAGGCTACGACGTTTGTTACTGTAGAAAAATAGTAAAGAAGTAGCAAAGTGACAGTAAAATATATTTTTTATGAAACAGGAAAGCAAACAAGTCAGCGGGTCACCTGATACAAAAATTAATAATTTTTAAAAAGGCTTCCTCATCAGCGTGTACTTGACAAATGCGTGTTCAAATTAATTTAGAGTCAGATCGATGTGTTAGTTACTTGGTGTAATTAGATTTTTGTTTAAAAAGTTGCAACGTTGTTGAAAAGTATGTGAGTCAGACAAAATGGCTACATTGTGCTACGATGTGGTGCGCGTAGCTACAGACTGCTACGAACCATTACCTTAGTGTAGCTACGGATTGCTACGAAATACTACGAGTAATAACATAATCAGATTGCCACGAAACACTAATAACGTAGTTACAGATTGCTACAAAACACTAATATCGTAACTACGAATTGCTACGAAACACTAATACCGAGGCTACAGATTGCTACGAAACACTAATAACGTAGTTATATTTGCTACGAAACATTTAAAACGTAGCTACATATTGGTATAAAATATTACAACATAGCTGTGTATTGCATAATGCTATTAAATACCGACTCGCCTGCATATCAACTGAATGCTACAAAATACTGCAGCATAGATTCAGATTGTTAAGAATCTTTTCAAGTTCCCCTACAATATTTTCCCTCATCGCCTAGCTAGCTAAAAATATCTTGTAACATTTTGTAAAAAAGCGAAAACATTTTCACCCCCTACTTCACAGTGTCGCTCGCTTCGCTCGCTCGACTCGTGGTGGCCGTCGTCGCCTCAATGCAGGATTATCGGATAATTGCTGTCGGTTACCCGCAGGAATCGGTGTATATTCGAGTTTATCGGATCCAGTGCATTTTGAGGTTTCATACGTTTTGCGGTGAGAAAATTAATTTTGGTTAATGCAAAGTAAGTTGTGTTTAGCGAAGTTGCCATGTTTTAGCATGAATGGACGGGTTTAGCCGGAGTGATGCATCGCTTAAGCCGCATTTTGCCGAGTGAGTGAGTCTAATTGTGGGAGAGCCATGCTTCGGCATGAATGGGCCGGCTCGACCGGAGTGTGGTACCACTGCCTCACAGAAAACCGGCGTGAAGCAGCTCCTGTGCTGTGTTTCGTCGAGTGAGTGAGGGTACCGGAGGCCCATCGGGGGGGAAGGGGATAAAAGGTTAGCAGCGCACTTGTGACTCCACTGGTGTTGCATGTGTCCATGGGCAGCGGCAATTGCTTACCATTAGGTGATCCGCCTGCTCGTCTGCTACCTATCACTTAAAAAAAAAAGTGAGTGAGGGTACCAGTAGCACAAGCGGGTGGAAAGGGAATTGGAGGATTGACAGTGTGCTTGACTCCACTGGTGGTGCGGGTAGCACAGGGTAGCGGCTATGGTTTACTATCAGGTAATCTGTTTGCACAGTCTGTTACCTAACACATATATTTTTAAAAAAGTTATTGCCGCGATCAAAGAAGGATCAATCGCTGGATTAATGGCTTGACATGCTTTCTTCTTTTCTTAGGCACGGGGGTACAAGACAGTCAACTTCCAAATTTGGGCTACCACTAAGAAATTCATGACAAAAAAACTTAGATCATACAAATTTGGACCCAACAAAATCCAGGATTCTAAACGCAGTCATCGTTTTAAACTGCTACCCACAAGCCACTACGCCATCGCGCTACCGAGGTAGTCTATGTTAAATTGTAGTAACAAATTCAGATCTAAACACAAACTAATTCAACACTATTCAATGTACTAAACAAAGTTTAACATATCAATGGCGGAGTTAGCAGCCAGTTCATTTCCTCTCGGATCCCCCGGACCACTAACGTGTATGCAAATCAACAATGTTTCCACAACATCCTCTCCATCCCTTTTAACTAGTACAACATATTTCAGGACACAGTTGAGTGTAAGATGTCACGAACAGTTTGGAAGTCGGGGCTATTTAGTTCTTAGATTTGGTTTAAGCGTCAACTATTTATACTATTTATAAAGAGATAAAATCCTTATATACAATCCGAAAAAGCGAAACATTAGCGCAATGCAATGGACTTCCAGCGCCGTCTATTGGTGGGCAGTGGAACTTCTGTCCCGAAACGAAGTGAGGGCGGGCCACTAGTTATAAATAAAATAAATAAATCCACACAACATCTTATACATTGACCTGACTACGTACTAAGTAGCTTAAGCACTTGTGTTATCAGACAACAAAGGATCACAAATAAGTAATCCCATCAAAAACATAAATGTGAAATGTGCTGTTTATCGAGTTCACCGTCAAAAGAAATGATATCTGAATAGGTGCCAAGGTCAACGGTGAGACCTACTCGGCTGATTTTCATTAACGAATTATTTATAGATCTTAAAATGGCATCCAAGCGCATTAATCTAATTCGTAAATGACAATTAGCCAAGTAGGTAGGTTTTGTAATATAATTTTAATAAAACTTTAAACCCCCACTGCAGCTATACGGCCATTCACTCAGTGACTTAACCCTTAAATTGAAACTCATTTCCATATAAAGAAGCTAGTTCGTTTCACTCCCAAGTAGGTCAAGACCGGTAGACGGTTAACATCAGTGTTACCAGATTATTACTTTTCGAATATTTTAGGTAGCTTTTTAATTTAAATGTCAAAGTCTATAATTTGGAACAAGGAACAAGGTTCAAAATTAGTATTGAGAAATCAAATTGGACCTGCGATCAAAACATTGTTTTTTTTATACTAAAGGAAGGCAAAGGAGCAAACGGGTCACCTGATGATAGGTGAACACCGCCGCCCATGGGCATCAGCTATACCAGAAGGAGTACGGATGCTTGACCAGCCTTTAAGGAAGGTATCTAGGCTCGTTTCTTGAAGATTTGAATATCGTACCGGTCGGAGAGTCGTGTCGTAGATAGTAATAAGTTCGTATAATGTGTAAATAAGTTAAGATACTGTATTTTATCCTGTTAAAGTAGGCAACACTCGTTAACACTGGCAGAAATGGCACAATTAACCCTAAACGGGCGTCAAACGTCGCCGGTGCATTAGACCCGGTCTCAAAGACCCCTTCACTTTTACACCTATTTTTAAACTGCACTTATTCCGTTTGCCACAAAGAGAGTGGTTGTAACTACCTAGGTATTACATTGGTGAGATTGTATTTATGAGTTTATGGTATTTTCTGTTTAAAATGGCTTGAGGTCCCCCTTCGGGGAAGCGTAGAAGTTACAGGTTCGGTGGCAGCCGAGCAGACGGGTCACCTGATGGTAAGCGATTGCCGCGGCCCATAGACACCTGCAACACCAGTAGAGTCACATGTGCGCTGCCGACCTTTAACCAGCTTTCTCCACAATTGAGCCTCCGGTACCCAGTCGCTCCATGAAACACAGCGCAGGCACACCTTCAAGTGGTTCTGTGAGGCCGTGTTATCACTCCAGTAGAGTCGGTCCATTCATGCCGAAGCGTGACACTCCCACAGTAACATGGAGGTTACATGTATTAGACTATTATAGTTATGTTTATCTCACTTTAGCAGGAATTCCATTTTCGCATAAAAATGTAGGGTTACCTGAAACAAAAAAAAAACACTTAATGCACAAAATAATTTAGTTTAAAAATGCCGAAATTGAGAAACTGATAGTAGGCCCTAACATAATGGGAGAGACGAAGGCAGAGTTAATTCAAATAGTCACCGTCAGCCGTAACATTCGTGTCACGCTATGTACTCGTCCCTACTTTTATTATAATACATCAAGATGCGAAATACGCCACCGACCTAATGGTCAGTATTTGTGTAATACAAAACTTAAACCCAGATATATGTAAACGCCCACACACTCCAAAAATATATCTAACTAATGTGCCGTTAAATGAGGCCCAAAATAAAGGGTACACTTTGTATTTGTGATCCTAAAACGCCACTATAAATAGAGGCAGCCCTGGCAACATGTTGAATATTTGAGCGCAGGGCTGGCTCCGATCGAAACAAGGGTTAAAAATTAACAACGACTGGCACAGTGCATGCAAGAGCAGTGGAGAAACAGAGAATAAAACAAGAAATGATTATTTGCATATCACACAGCACATTAGGTTTTATACAAGTCAGACAGGCAGGCACACGATATGCTACAGGGTCTCCCGCAGAATACCAGCGCCGTGATGTGTGAGGAATGATACGGTCTATTTCTTTTTAATTTTTTTTCTCTCTTATTTCCTTTTCATAAAAACAAAAAAAAAACACTTAATGCACAAAATAATTTAGTTTAAAAATGCCGAAATTGAGAAACTGATAGTAGGCCCTAACATAATGGGAGAGACGAAGGCAGAGTTAATTCAAATAGTCACCGTCAGCCGTAACATTCGTGTCACGCTATGTACTCGTCCCTACTTTTATTTTCATACATCAAGATGCGAAATACGCCACCGACCTAATGGTCAGTATTTGTGTAATACAAAACTTAAACCCAGATATATGTAAACGCCCACACACTCCAAAAATATATCTAACTAATGTGCCGTTAAATGAGGCCCAAACTAAAGGGTACACTTTGTATTTTGTGATCCTAAAACGCCACTATAAATAGAGGCAGCCCTGGCAACATGTTGAATATTTGAGCGCAGGGCTGGCTCCGATCGAAACAAGGGTTAAAAATTAACAACGACTGGCACAGTGCATGCAAGAGCAGTGGAGAAACAGAGAATAAAACAAGAAATGATTATTTGCAGATCACACACAGCACTTTAGGTTTTATACAATCAGACAGGCAGGCACACGATATGCTACAGGGTCTCCCGCAGAATACCAGCGCCGTGATGTGTGAGGAATGATACGGTCTATTTCTTTTTAATTTTTTTTCTCTCTTATTTCCTTTTCATAAAAACAAAAAAAAACTTTTTTTTAATTGTTGTTTTGTATGTGCCAATTAAATGTTTTCATTCATTGATTCACATTACATACAATAACAATACAATACTGTGTGCAGTGCAGTACGTAATTTGGACCAAAAAAGAAAGGACTTTTATCTAAATTCACGCAGGTATTTAGTAATTTGAAAATATCTTTTAGTACTCATGATTATGTTGTATATAGTTTTGCATTAATTATGTGCTAAAAAGACAAAAAGAACATTAGTTAAATATGGATAAAAACAACGTAAATAATTACAATCAAACGTATTTTTTTTATTGTAGAGGCAACAAATCAGTAAGTTGGCCCGTACATGAATAACTACGAGGCCAGAGAGGTCTCTGATGCTTTGTGGTCTGTAACATTGTAAGACCCAAAAGCCTTATAAAAGGCATAAAATAATTGATTTTCTATTGTGTCTGCTGTCTGGGCCTTACGCGTTAAGAAAGGAGACGCTCTTAGAGAAGAAGACCTTGGAGGTCTATAAAGTTTTACTACCTAAAAAGTTAAATTCACCGTTTCTGCAAACTTTTTTTACTGTTACATTTCGTTTACTATGACTGAGGCTGGGAAGGGAAGGATAATGTTTCTAATTTAGCGCGAAAAGCGGATTAAACAATTTTTAGTTCAGTTCACAAAACCACGACAGCAATTTTACCGATCGCTCGGCGGTGAGGACCACGTCAAGGTAACATGTACGTTTACAATGGTTCCTCAGATTTGTGGAAGTGCCTACTTATGCAGCAAGTAGTAGTATCAGCCTAGATTATAAACTGTCCCATAGGGCAAAGGCCACCATCATAGAAATCATGTCATCGCTACTATGATGGGATACCACACTTGATTTTACTTGATTAATAAATAATAATTAATTAATAAATTGTGTTTCGTTGAGTGAGTGTTCGTTATTGAGTGAGTTACCGGAGGCCCAATCCCTGGGGGAAAGGGGGTTAAAGGTTAGTAGCGCACTTGTGACTCTACTGGTGTTGCAGGTGTCTATGGGCAGCGGAAATCGCTTATCATAAGGTGATTCGTCAGTTTATAGTAACGATAGACAGAAATAAAAATGTTGGCTGAACATTAATGAAAAAGCAAGTTTAAGGCTTGTAAAGGTTTAATTAAATGAATTTTATGTTTTGGTATCAGTGCCCAAGATATAAAAAGAGTGTAGACCTTGAATGATGAAATGCAAAAGCTATAAAAAGTTCGATTTAAGAAAATTTATTTCTTCGCACTGCTTCTCTATTCAATAAATTATTTATGTTCATAAAGAGTATCTTACTATCTTGATGAAATAATATCCCCTGTTTTGGATTTGTGTTTATTGATCCTTCGTGATACCTAGTTTTCACAGTACAAGGGAAAACTTCACCTTAGGACCAGGGCAATGTATGTGAAATTGTCAAAATGTATTCCTTTTTAAAATGTCAGCGCTAGGGTACACAAACACCAGCCCTAAACTACGGCCTCTGTTTACCATTAATATATCAGCTGATCGACACTTCTCCCGACATGGGTTGAATAGGTATCCCTTATTCATTCCCTTATCTCTCTTTGTTTTTGGTTGTTTTGTATTACATTAACAGTTGAAGAGCCATGCTTCGGCGCGAATGGGCCGGCTCGAAAACAGGCGTGAGGGTACTGGAAGCCTAATCTGGGAGGGAACTTTAAACGTTGGCAGCGCACTTACTTATGTCACGTTCTGAAACCTAAATTGAAAAAAAAATTTTTTGTTATGGAATCACAAGGATACCAGTGGAATCACAGATACGATGTCAACGAGTGCTTTGAGCCTTCTCTTTTGACTGCCAGATGGCGCATTTGATACTTAATAAAAAATGCTACCCAAAGGTACTATTCCACGCAGACAAAGTCGCGGGTTACAGCTAGTAATTTATACTTGTTCATCAAAATTCTTTGCTCAAACTCATGGACATTTATAAACTAGTTTGTAAAAGATATCCGAAGGAAGTTCAAGAGACATACGAAACTATCCCTTCACACGCCAATATCAACCCAAAATTTAGCACCCCAAAGTCTATATTAACATTATATTTGAAGAGCAGTATTAATATCACATGTCGGCAAGGCATTTTGGAAGTAAAGGGAAGGTGATAAGGTTCAAAATAAAGTGTTCCGTACAGTCGGTTCATAAACTGCTATCATGTTACTAACGAGGCAAAAGTTGGAGCTATTCGTGAGTTAAAATCGTGCCTTTTGGAATGCTTTGGCAGGAGTTACTGCCAACTGGAACTGTGGTTTGAGGAAAATGGCAGGGAGTTTTTCTACATCATGTTTTATAGTTTCAAGTTGCGAAAATATAAAATGCAACGTAGTATTTGCTAATTGTGGTATCGCTTCTGGCCGAACCAAATATAATGGGCGAGACAAAGTCAGCAAGGCTGCGCTGGCTCAGTCACTTGGAGAGAATGGAGTCGGACCGTGCTGCCAATCGAGCTTACCTAGGTCCCAGTCCCAGGTACCCAGATATCGCTGGATGGACCAGGTCAAGAAGGATCTTGGTCACCTTCAAAGACCGGATTGGCAAGAGGTGGCTGAGAATAGAGCGGAGTGGCGAATTCTCGTGTCGGAGGCCAAGATCCACTTCGGGTCCCTGAGCCAGCGTAGTAAGTAAGTAAGTAAGTAATACGCTAATTCAATACAATACGAAAGCAGAAGCGATTGTACCTAGCTAAGTAGTTAGGAACGCCCCTTCCACATAAAAGACCGGCGTAAAGCTGCATTACGAGTAAGTATACCTACATAGATAGTAGTAGAGTAGTCATCATCAGCAACCCACACTCGTCCACTACCGGATATAGGTCTCCCCTAATGCACACCACCGCTCCCAATTTTCAGCCACTCTCATCCAGCTCACGCCAGCCAGCCTTCGAATGTCATCATCCCATCTTGTCGCAGAGCGTCCAACACTACGCTTACCGAGTCGCGGTCTCCATTCAAGGACTTTATTTTAGTTGAGTAGCAGTTTAGTAGAGTAGTAAATGAGATAAATGTTGGCAACGCACTTGTGACTCTATTGGTTTTGCCAGTGTCTATGGGCTATGTCAGTAAAGGACTCCTGATAAATAAAATGCTTGGTCAGTTAAAAAAAAACTAGCTAAAAGAATTATTGAAACGTGTGTAGCCTACGTATTTTAAATGTTGGTAAAGCACTTTAGGTCTACCAACATGCGCTAATTAAAATTCACAAGTAAAGTTTGCTGATTTCAAGTGTGGGCAATTTGGCAGAAGTGTGAAAACAAATTTATTCAGAAAGGGTTAAATAAGGGTTTGTTAAAAAGTTCTGGAAATTATGTGGGATTTTAATTGTATGAGGGTTTTATATTGACGTTGGTGTTTTAAGTCGAGGAATCGTTGAAACGGGCACTGCCAATTGATTTAAAGTACATCATCACAAAAGGCTTCTAATACGGCATCTTAGCAGACCTTCAAGGTGAGGATGACAGACTCAATAGGTACATTGATTGTTCTTTTGTTCCTGTCAACCTCCGTATTTGGATCTCACGGCCTAACCATCAGGCGGAGTGAGGTCATCTTGATTGTCCTCAATATAAAAAAAAATGGCGATCCCTGTCTCACTAGTGGCCGTTTTAACATGGACTCGAATTTTAATTTTGCTTTTTTTTTAATTAGACTATAGGCCAACGCTTGACCACAATCGCACCTGATGGAAAGTGACGATAAAGTCTAGGATGATACGTGTTTGCTTAGAAGATGCCTGTTCACTCTTGCCTTATATGTTCAAGAGTTTTAATTTTAGTAATATAAAAGGCATACTTAAGTCCCGGAACGAAGTGAATCCGATTCACTAATCGTAATAATAACCTAAAGAACTTGAAACTCCGGGCAAGTATCGGTGTAATTAAAATATAGGTCAGCATTCTACGGAGCCAGCGCAAACACTTCATCAAGCTAACCGCTGATAATGAATCATTTGTTTGGACAAGTTTCCACAAATGGTGTTTGGGTGGAAAATCTTTTAAGGTAAATGTACCAGTAGTTGATATTATAGTGAAGAAAAAACACATTTTCTTTAATAGCAAAGTATTTATTTTAGTTAGAATTGTCATAGTAAGTAACAATCATTATAATTATTATTAAATATGTATGCATGTATAATTATGTAATAGGGTTTATCCCGTATAATTATATTAAGTAAATAAATAAATAAATATCAATCAGACTTTCATTTCTCTTACATTGCACTTAAGTATAGAATAGTAGTGTTATTTATTTTAATATAGATTTTTACCGAGAGGTCTAAAAATGTACTAGTAATTGATATGCAAATTTTCAATTGGCCTAGTAGTTGACTATGACTTTTTCAAGCTACTGACCCAGTACTTGATAAGTATACCGTTTACAAAAAAAAAACAAAAAAATTTACAAAACTTCTAAAATTGCGTAAAATCAACATGTATAGCTGAACAACTTCAAATGTTTATATAAGAACATAAATAAACCAAACTTAAAAAATATTGTAATCGTTAGAATCGTCGCTATTCAGATCATCTGTACTACCACCAGAGGGTTTCCATGATTTTACCTCATAATATGCTTTCATCATATCATCTTCAGAATAACTAAACATTTTGCCCTTAATTGGAGGCATTTTTACCGAATTTCGTTTAATAAGTACCTGCACAAAAAAAGCAATTTTGCTTTTGTACCAGTATTTGATATGTTATGCTCCAGTAATTGATACCCCTATCAACGACTAGGTAGAAGCCACATAGAAAAGCTATATTAGAAATATAAACCTTAACGCAATTGTAATAGTGTATAAAATCGGTCGAATCGAGCATATGGGAATATACCTAGTAGATGATAGTTGTATCAACTACTAGCAATAAGAAGTTTGTTGAACTAGTATTTGATACCCTTGTATTACGTTTAATTATTTAAAAATCTGTTAAAAATCAAAACTATTTAGATAATTTATCCTATTCTCAATATAATAATATAAGTAATTACCACTTTATAAGCTTCAACGTTGAGTAACAGCGTTCTAAACAAGTAGGACCCTTAACAAATTCGTTAACATAAACATTGCGCGGCGACCGCACTGATGACACTTTGTAATAAAAATCAAAATGGCAATGTTTGACAGCCAATCACAGTGAAAGTATTTTTTGGTTGGATGAAGAGATGTATCTACTAGCATAATTAATCAATGTTTCGTTAATGCCTGTGGAGGAATTCTTATTACAATGAGTTAAAGTAAAATTTATCAACTTCTAGGACACTATCAAGGACTGGTACAATTACCTTAGTATGCAGTTTCGATTCATTCGACAACGAATAAAACTTAAATAAAATTAATTTAAATTGTTTTTATTGTTCTAAAAAGGCTTACAAATTGTACAAAGGCACTGATTTCCGCACTAGGATTCCGTCACGGGATCAGTCTCAGACGTCCAAAATACAAAATTCAGGTTAGGGATGTTTTTGACTACTACAAAGTTAATGTAGAATATAATGTTCGATGTTGAAATAAGGAGAATATGGTTCGATTATGATTTTTTTTGTGGTAGGTGGCAGACGAGCAGACAGGTCACCTGATGGTAAGTGATTGCCGCCGTCCATAGACATTCGCAAACCCACACCAAAGTTTATGGGAAAACTCACCCGACAAAAACTTGCCCGAGAATTTCAAGATTTTTTTGCTCGTCACTGCTACTACTAACCTAACTTCACCAATATTTTTTGGGTTAGTAGAGTTTAGTCAGTATTATCATGAAAAATATTGGTTAGGTTAGGTTACAACAGTGAACGGCCAAAAATGGCGGTGCGGCCGTGGTATAGTCTACGGCAAGAAGCTGTAGTTATGACCTTGAGTGCGCAGAAACCAATTTTAATAGAAAGTCTTCTTTTTTACAAGTGCGCAAAATAACGGTCATCGCTATACTTTCGTGCCTCCAGCTATATTACTCCGGACGAGCCCCCCCATTTATGCCGAAGCCTGATTCTCAAACTGTATAGACTTTATTACGTCTATTGTGTACGGTACGATTCAAAACAATTATCCCCAACGAATTCGTGTCGAATAAAATTTAAACTTTTACAAACATACGATAAAAGTTCGTTCAACCGATTAAAGTGCGAACAACACAGTACTTTACCCGGCAGTTTAAAGTTAACCGAATCGCTTTGTTAACAAAATTAATCCCAGAAACTCATGAGGGTAGAAGTATTTTGAGTTCTATTCGGGAATGGTGCTCGGATCAACATTGCTTTAATGGGTTAATCTGGGATTGAAATGTTTGACGTACTTTTATGGAGCAGGCTGTACATTTTGAGGATTTCATTCAATTATTGATGACGTTCATAATAAAAAAAAAAACTCTTTTTTTATGTTGAGGACAGTCAAGATGACCTCACTTCGCCTGATGGTAAGCGGCCGTGAGATCCAAGTATTAAGTTGACAGGCTTAAAAGAACAAAGTATCAATTTGGCCAAACGTTCAAACAAATTAAATAGTTATGTGTGTATGTTCCCTTCAAAAAAAATGTTACCGTCAATGTGTACCTTTGCCCAGGCAATTTATAAAATACCTGGCGCATTTAGGCAATATATGAAATATTATAGATAAGGTTATATAATAAAACTAAATGTAAATAATATTTCATACATTGCTTAGACGTTTCGGGTATTCAATACATCGTATAGCAATTATATGCAAAGCCGGACTATACAAACGTTTATATTGAAAAAAGGAACATCACCCACATTATTCTGTTCGCAAACTAAGCTTGTAACAAACAACGATGGTGCTACAAACTCCCAGACCCAACACAAATATGTTCCATAAATGTTAATAAGTTCAAAGGTCACTAATCCCATATTCTTCAGCCCCAAAAGGTCAGGTCACGATGAGATAGCATACAAGAACTTATTACAAAACGCCACCTGGTGCCAAGAAAAAAACCAGCTCCCCGCCCAGCTGTCACATAAAACAACTTATTGTATTACCGCGTTATGAGACAGTGGAAATAAAAATTCAGTTGTATATTTCTAGGGCGAAGGATTTGGAGTAAGTGGGATTTAGTAGTGTTGGCCTTCAGTATTGATCTTGCAGCCTTGAGGTTTTTCACCTACGAGAAGATTGTGCCCTCTTAGCTACCTAGATAAGGGTCACCTGACTAGGTTCGTTTCCTTCATTGATTAATTCGAATGTTGAATATATGATCTTGCTGATACACTGATCTGGATCAGTGTATCAGCAAATTACATCCTTTAAACCACAAAAAATACATCGTACATTTTCATACAAAATCTGTTAAGTGGCTTGGTCATTTTCGAGCAAACATTTTCGTCGAATTTCCAAGTCTTTCAGGACAGGTTTCAGTTATGATTACAATATAATATTTTAGATATAAGTACCTAAGTGCTGAACTATAATCCAACAACTTGTATCCTAGGATAAATGACAAATTTCATTTTTTTTATTTTAAATTTAAAAACACTTGCTTACTAATAGAGAGTACCTAAATCGTTTTAAATTAAGTATAATCACAGCGTTAATACCGTGACTCTCTTTTTGAAGACATGTGGATTTGAGACACATACATCTAATACAGTCGAGTTCAAAAATATGTATACACTTTAGGACCTTGTCATAGTGCATATGTATAAGAAAACGACTTAATTTTCTTATAAATATGTATTGTGACAAGGTCCTAAAGTGTATACATATTTTTGAACTCGACTGTACCTACGTGTACAGCAGCAAGACCTAGTTAAGTAGATCCTGACTTGGACAACACTAGCTATGCTTAGTGTTTAGTGAGCTGGGCACGTACTTGCTCGATCAGATATCTTGTGACATCTAGGATATTTTGTACTTACAGTTATGGCACGAAGTAAAGTGTTGTTATACAAAAGTAGCATGGATACTTATATTTTAAGAAGCAATTAGGTACCTATTATGTGTTTTTTGGTGTAAAATCATCATATAGTTATTTTAATGTTAAGAATAAAAAGTGTTAGAAAGGGGTTTCTATCTAAGAAATAGGTTTACCTACTTATATTAAAATACTATTTATAAATACCCCACCCTATGGTTTGCTTTCTTTTCAATCTTAATCTTAATGCGGCGAATGTGTTATTTTTTTTATAGTATAAGAAGGCAATCGAGCAAGCGGGTCACCTGATAGTAAGTGTACAACCGCCGCCCGTGGACATCAGCACATTTATATCTTGATACATACGAGTAACATACATATGTTAAGTATCAAGATATAAATATCTAAATTCTAAATTATCTAAAAATAAATAGATTTAAATATTTTTAACGTATGACGATTTGTTAGACAACAAAGACGGTTTGTTAGTGTACAAGCCTATGCAAATAAAGAATATTTTGACTTTGACTTAGACTTTGCCATTTGGCTACGGAACCCAAAAAACAGCAATAATAAAAACAAAAGGGTTTTCTCCACAAATTCTTGCCGAGTCAGTAAAAAGACCAAACTGTTTGTGGGCAACAAGATTATCTGATTCAGTTCTGCGGACTGCCTACTGCTGAATCCTATTTTTACTCGCTGAGTGGACAAGCCTACGTCTCAAGCTATTTGCTGTAATTTGGGAGAACTTTCAGTTTGCTGCAAAATAATATCTAGGAATAAGTAAACCTACCTACTATTTATAAAGAGGTCAATTATCTAGGTAACAAGCCTTTTAGGTAAACCGAAAAAGCGAAACGCTTGCGCGATGTCGAATCGACACCTAGCGGCATCTATTGGTATTATGTGAAACTAATGTAAAACGAAGCGCAAGCCGCTAGTCCATACTATTCATAAAGAGGTAAGTTATTATAGACGTCAACAGACCTTACATAACCGCAAAGGTGAAACACTAGCAATAAAAAGTAGCCTATGTTCTTTCTCAGGGTCTAGACCACCTGTTTATCAAATTTCATTCAAATCCGTTCAATAGTCTTGGCGTGAAAGAGTAACAGGCAGACAGACAGTCAGACAGAAAAACAGGCAGACAGAGATA
Organism: Cnaphalocrocis medinalis; assembly: GCA_014851415.1. Taxonomy (NCBI): domain Eukaryota; kingdom Metazoa; phylum Arthropoda; class Insecta; order Lepidoptera; family Crambidae; genus Cnaphalocrocis; species Cnaphalocrocis medinalis. The sequence goes on along the minus strand of CM026298.1, from coordinate 6,588,496 downwards.
CTTTCGCATTTATAATATTAGTTAGGATTGTTTAAATTCTATACGATATTTTTACGTTATTATGTAATGGAATGGCTAGATGCACCGCTATTGCCAAAGTGACTTCAACTGTGTAAAATATTGCTGGCTTAAATTACCTCAATGTTGGAAATAAAGATTGCGTACCGGCTTCAGAGTGGACGTTATACTCTCGGACCTGGCTTGTAAGTGGTAATATAAATCAGCAGACTACCATTGAACTGGACGTTAAAGATTTGAAGGTATTTCTATAAATTACATCAATTTCGGATGCTTCAAGGATTTTTAAGAAGATATCCTAGGCGATAGACAAAATGATAAAGGTTTATAAACTACTAGCTTTTGACCGCGGCTTCGCTCGCTCTCTACTTCCCTAAAATAGGGGGATAGAAAGGGGCAAAAAGTAGATTATGTTACTCTCCATCCCTTCAACTATTTCCACTTAAAAAATCACGTCAATTCGTTTGTGTGAAAGAAAGACAAACATACTGACAGTCAGATAACTTTTCCATTTATAATATTGGTATGGATTGCTGATTAATTATTGACTGGTTGGATAGCGCATTTGGTAATGACCCTGCCTCATACGCCAAAGGTCAGGGGTTCGATCCCAGCCCTGACAAACATTTGTGTGTTGAATACTTGCGTTCAATGTCTGGGTGTATCATTCATCCCATTAGTCCTTCTCAAGAACTTCCTTGAGTCATAATTCAAAGGAGTTCCGAAATACAAATTAAATTTTTCCCATTTCCTTGATCGGAGCATTTAAACGCCGATCGTAACTCCAATGTCGTAAATCCAAGGAGCAAGTTGGGCCGTTTCAAACGTTTTAAGCGCGGTTCAAACGTTTCAAAAGTTCACAAAAATCCTCAAACTTAAGTTTTATGGGCGGAGCGCGCAGGCTGGTTGTGGGTATTTGGGTTAAAGCACTCTATTGTGACAAGATTATGTAAAAATACATTGAAGAAGACCGTTTTTTTGCAATTAAAATGTTATTTACTTAATATAAATAGGTTAGGTTAGTATAATAATATGTTGAAATAAATAGTGTTATATGTAATATATGATGATTAACTTAAAATAAATAGAGTATTAAATAAGAGGCCTTGTCCAGCTTAAAAAAATTAAATTGAGTGCTATTATGTAGTGAATCTATACTCTAATTTTGAATCATGTGGAGTGAACTGACAGATGCAAATGTCAAGTTTCTATACATTTTGATATTTTGCATCTGTCAAATTGAGTGATAATGTAATATGCGGATGACACATTGACATCTGTCAGTTTACTCCACATGATTAAATATCAGAGTTTAAATAAATGTACACGACTGAATGTCGTAACAAAACACTAACAAAAAAAGTAAGAAAACTAAAACCCAACTACGACAAAAAACGACGCTCAAAAAGTGTAAAACAGCCTTCGTTGTCAATTTACAATAATGTCATACAATACTATTCTGAAGTATGCAATATTCCCTATGTAGAGAAAATTTTCATGTTTGGAAATCCGCAGTCACACGTTGTCAAAGTGTTACGGTAGGTAGGTATAGGTATAGTACGTTGTCAAAGTGTTACGGGAGGTAGGTATAGATATATATGAACGTGTGACTACGCCTTTCCAAACATGAAAATTTACCTCTACATAGTGAATATTGCATACTTCAGAATAGTATTGTATGACATTATTGTAAATTGACAACGAAGGCTTGTTTTACACTTTTGAGCGTCGTTTTTTGTCGTAGTTGGGTTTTAGTTTTCTTACTTTTTTTATTTGTACTATTTTTGGTGTCCAAGTGCTAGTAATATATATTATATTCGAAATGTACAAGTCAAGCGCTTTCAAATGATACCAAACACGGCCAATTTATCATAACTTTATTTTTGACTCTGTATGTTTTGTCCACTAGAGGGCGCCACATTAGATTTTGTGAAACCTCATATAGCCTATAACTAGCGGACAATTAAGACGCCTTATAATGATATGTCATTTGTCGAATTCTGATAAGTAGTTTAGAAGTTACGTGGAAACAGATGAAACATACATACATATACATACATACATAGCCTGTCAAAATCATAACCCTCCTTTTGCTTTGCCGTAGTCGGTTAAAAACGAAGACATAATTATTATTAAAAACAATACACTTACCCTATAATAAGAGAATGAAGAAAAGAAAATTTATCCGTGGAAGAGCCAAGTTACGGGTTGATTTGAGCAGAGACACCACATGCCTCACAAAAACCAGAAAATATTTTCAGTATTCTTTGATTTCAGTTCCCGTTTTGCAAATCGCACTTTCATATTCCCTGACCTACCTCTATAATGGGAAGCTTCACACATCCATACATTGTATAGAAGTGTAAACGCGTAGGTTTCTCTCGCAATTTATTAATATGTGCGGAGCGATGGAGCGGAGAGCGTGAAGATATTTATGACCGGCCACCATTTTTACCAACTGAATTTGGAGTCTAGTGACGTCAACAATAATTGAGCCATAAGTACATCGACATAAATACCTTAGATACACCGTCAACACGTTAAAAGTAAGTTCTATAATGAAGCTATATTCTACTTATTGCTATTATATATTAATACTGGACAGACTGGCCGGATGGCGCATTTCGCAGTGACCCTGCCTCATACGCCAAAAGTCGTGGGTGCGATCATCACCCTAGACAAACATTCGTGTGATGAACACCTATGTTTGTTCAGTGTCTGGGTGTAATATATGTATTCAAGTATTATATTTGTGTTTCTTCTGTTGTCTGATATCTGTAAAAGTGCTTAAGCTACCTAGCACGAAGTCAGGTCAATATACATAACTATCAGATGTTGTGAAACAAAAAACAAAGTGGTATTGCGTATCACGACTGTGAAATAACGTGAAATGTCATGAGTTTGTTAGATCAAATAATAACTTATGTGTTGCCTAGCATATCACGCTTTATATTTACATTCTGAAACAGGCCTTTAAACTAGTTAAATCACACGAAAAGAACTGAAAGATTATATAGATCAGGATTCCCATTATTAGTATCGATAAATCCACTTCCACCTGTCCCATCCCTAAGATGTATAAAATAAAAATCGCTCGGGGCCATCAAATAAATCCGCCACGGTGATAGCCGTTACGATTCCTAATATTTATGAGCGATTTAGATTCATCCCGCTGACCGGATGCCGATGTTTTCGGACTGGGCCTTCGGCGAGCGGAATTCGTCTTTGGCGAGCGGAATTCGGCCTTTGGCGAGCGGAATTCGGACTTCGGCGAGCGGAATTCGCCCTCCGATATGCGGAATTCGGTCTCCTTTGAATACGATGATCATTAATGAGAGTTCAAATGAATGCAACCGCTTGTTTTTTTTTTTGGAGATGAGGATTATTAAAAGATGCTGAATTGCCTTGGTCTATCGAACTTATTCTTTATTTTCAATATTTTTTTTTTGTTATTAGTGTTTAAGCTACCAGGTCAATGTATGATATGATGTGTGAATTTATTATATTATTTACTATAATATTCTTCTTCTGGTACCAATTGCTACGAGGGTTGCGCTACCACTTAGGTACTACTGGTAATCCTTATGTTAATGGACTGTAGAAAGAGCTATGTGACTGCTCAAAAGAATAAAGTCCGATTTGCAGTATATGTTTAATACAGAACATCGACCGAACCGAACCGAACCGGATTACAAACTGAAGTGGCAGTGGGCTGATCACATTAGCCGCAGAACTGACAACCGTTGGAGCCATAAAGTCTTTGAGTGGAGACCGCGACTCGGCAAACGTAGTGTTGGATGCCCTGCTACAAGATGGGATGACCACATTCGAAGGCTGGCTGGAGTGAGCTGGATGAGAGTGGCCGAAAATCGGGAGCGGTGGCGTGCATTGGGGGAGACCTATGTCCAGTAGTGGACGAGCGTGGGTTGCTAATGATGACAGAACATCTGACTGTGTTCTACGGAGGAAGCGTATGATCGTTGCTAAATCTTCATCTGACAGAGAACTTTTTGAAACTCAGATAGACATTTCTTTGTATGCGTTATGTTTGACGTATGTAACACTCCAAAACTTCAACTTGGAGGGATCTGCCAATTTTGTTTTCCTCCAGGGCACAATAGAATAGAATAGAAAAGAAATCAATTATTTCAACTCATACGGAAGTCATATAATAGGTACATATTACTTAATTACGACACGTTTAGCGCAATGGTTGAAGTGCGGTTTGAGAAGTACAGGGTCGCGGGTTCGATTCCCGACAACCGACACAAATGTTTGTTGATGTGGAAACAATATTTGTGTGGTGTCGCGGGTTTGTGATACTTCGTTGTTTTCTGTTTCATCGTTCCAATGAAACTTAGTGGGACCAGGGACCAATGTATGTTGTGAATGTTGTCTCAATTTTATCATAGTACAATGTTTTATTCCATCGGGCGGACAGGAATCCACCTTTCATTATTAGCTTCTAATTTGCGTCGAGTATTTATAATGCGACGCATCGATTAAATTAACCGTGAAATAGATAAATCGTAAAGCGTGGTTAATTGAATCCATATCCACTAATGGGATCATTAGTTCGGTGACGGACAGAAAACCGATCGGCCTGAATAATTGCATTTACTATTACATAATATTCGGTTTGCCTCGGGCAGGTAGCAGGTCGATTTAAAATAACTGACACACATTGAGCTCTGTGTATGTCAAAATTTTAATTCGGAAAACATAATAGGTATATACGTTTTTGGAGTTTCATAGCCAAAATAGCTATAAACTAAAACCTTATAGATTATTTTTAATGTGATAGGTGGGAGACGAGTAGACGGAACACCTGACGGTAAGCGATTGCCACCGCCCATGAATATGGGTCTGTACTGTAGAGTCACAAGTAAGCTGGCAACCTTTAACCCCCTTTCCCTCTAATTGGGCATCCGGTGCCCTCACTCACTCAACGAAACACAGCGCAGGCGCTGCTTCACGCCGGTCTTCTGTGAGGCCGTGGTATCACTCCGGTCGAGCCGGCCCATTCATGCCGAAGCGTGGCTCTTCCACGGTCTATTAAAATAAGGCCAACATTTTTCCTCAGTGTCAATTAAAGTTTATTTAACGTCTCTGAGTGCGGCAGTGAGCAGCCGTTTATTAAAAGACCTACTTATTTTACTTTATGATTCAAACTATAAACTTAAAATAAAATATCGCCACAATAATTTTATTTCGCTTTCAGTAAAACGAAACGAAATTGATTGGACCGAAGCATTGCTAAGCAAATACCAATTAAAACGATATATGAATGCGGCTGCACTGTGGTCTGCTAGCCAACTGGCGTGGAAATGATTTAATAAATAATAATGATATCATTTTCACTGAATAATTGTGGTACAAATAATGATGAGGTTTAAGTAACAAAACTGTTTAACTTTTTTTTCATTACCTTGTATTAACATTATGAAACAGCTTTTGTAATTGCTTTGTACATTGTACGCTTTTATGATTGGTTTGCACATATTAATATGTTATTTTGTTTCTTACATTATATGTCACCGATTTCTTTTATTTAAAACAAATAATGAACGAAATTAAAATTAAAAAATAAAATTATGATTGACTGGAAACTAAAATTAGGCGTTGATAATAAATTAAAAAATTAATCTTAAATAAATATTGAAATCATCACCATCACTTTTTAAAAAACTAGGTACATACATAAATGATAATATTTTCTTCAACAAAATAAAACACTGAACAGATTCCCATAATAACAGTCACCATTATAATGTATTTAATGAAAGAGCCTACGAAGTTACTGTCATTTGTTATGATACGGGTAGGTAAATCATAGGTCGGTAAACAGCAAAAACAATCCCATTGTGCGTCCGTGACTCTGCGACTGCACAATGGTTTGACCCGGCTCATTGCGGACACAAATAGTTAATTAATTTTGTTTATTCGTCGCACACAGTGGTACAATGTGGGCTCACTCAGTGCGTGGAGTTTTAGGTAATTGTGTTTTTGTTTTGTGACGTCACCTCACCTGGCAAAATGGGTTTCTGTAATTTATGCGGAGGTGTAAACAATTAGTGTAGGTTGGTAATGAAGCAGGGGTAAGTGGCAACAGAGGCTTCTGAGAGTATGTATGTAGAAAGATAGCCACACGTTTTACGTTCGTTTATACTGTTACATTTTGTCATCCGAATGGTGATTGAAAATGGACTTTAGTTAAACTTAGGTTAAAGTTAAAATTAGTTTGCACCTTTACGAGTTATTGCATCATAAATTTACATGTCGTGTGCTTGTAAAGATGAAAAAATAAACAGTACTACTATAAGATTGATACCAGCAGATTTTGGGTCCTGTGGCCGAACCTTCTTCAGTTGTGTCCTACTAAATGTCCTAAAGAAAAATTTGACCATAGAATAAATAGTTCCCTTGTGGTCTACGCTAATTTTTCCACTAAATATCACAAAATAATACAGAGCAGTGCGGTCGGCACTAGCTGACATTGATATCAAAGGGTTCGATAACCTACGCACTGGGCATATTATCGTATCGTGCCTCCGCCTACGTTCCGTAATAAATATATTCTGGCTCATGTCAAATAACATGTGCGTAGCCTGCATTCTATTAAAAGGCTGATCGTTGATAGTAAGTGCCACTATATCGGGGTAGTCATTACTATTTTGTGTTTGCTATTATAAATAAATTAGTCAATTAAATAGACACAAATAATTGGAAAATATTCTTAAAATAGTACTTTATGCTTATCAGATTGGAACATATCCAATCAATGTAACGTATTGTATTTGCGTCAATAGCTGGAGTGGTTACATTCAACACTAATGGTGATCGTCACGATATACCTCAATACAAAGAGGTTTCTGTCATTGTAGCAGCTATTATTGTAACATTAAGGTATTTTTATACTACCCACTTTATGGATATACATATTTTGCTTCAAATATGCACACGAGCTTGCCTTCGAGATGGTCCCATACTTATTTACTACGCTGGCTCAGCGATCCAAAGTGGATCTTGGCCTCAACGCAAGAACTCACCACTCCGCTCCATTATCAACCACCTCTCGCCAATCCAGTCTTTGACCATAGTGTGGTAAAAGATAAATGCCGCTCATAAACTCAAACAAACATGTTTTGGAAATTAATTTTACAAATCAATATGCAAATAAAAATACTTTGACTTTGAATACCGAAGCAGTCTCGAAGATACTCGGATAGCGACTATACTTAGTTACTTTATAGTATTACCAGCTCTCCAACGGATTTCAGAGTAACGTACCTGAAAAAAAACAGCCTGATTAGTCGACAGGTAATTCAGGTCCTCGGGGAATCATTATTTTAGAGAGAGCCTTGGTTGGGAAAATGTGGGGTAAAGTCTGATAAAATGTTAGGTCATTTCAACTAGGCAAAAAAGATACTATACAGGTTATATCCGTGAACATTTACATTCCTTTAATCACGTCTTTTCAAAAGTCATAGAACAAATGTTGTTCGGAATGGTTGGTAGAACACGCGGTTAAAGGGATGTAAATGTTCACAGATACACCTTGTATTAGTATAGAAATACCATCATGCTTGAAACTTATTAAATAAGTAAGTGTACCTTAGTTTTTACTATCTGAGGAATTTCTCGAGGACATTATAAAATTTTAGGTACCTATGTAAAGGATATTAATTTTCTTATGTCCTATAGTTAGGGCGCTGTAACGCTAGCTGATAAAAAATATTAGTAAAGTAAATAAAAATAATCTGTAAGCAATAAATATAACAAGCAATAAATGCAATTATTTCAGTTTGAAAACAGAAAATAAATGATCCATTATAAAAAAGTGAAACAATAAAAAAAACGTGGCTGTTCAAGCCAACTGATATATTTTCGCAACCCTACCCCTTCCACCGTAGGGACCACCCCTGAATTTCAAACCGATCCTCGAAATAATTGACTTCCAAAGCAATTGCCAACTATGAGGCTCGTGACAATTTTTGTAATTGACGTTTGGACCAATTTCGGTTGGGAATTTCACAGTTCTTTTTTGTCTCATTTCTTAAGAAAAAGGCAAATTTGGCTGGTTTCATTAGGTAATTGTTTGACTTTACAAAAGTTAATTTCATCAAATCTGAGATCTGAAAAGCATAGGCTTGCGTTGCTGTCAAAATGCGACTGACTGAACGTTACAAATACGCACATTTTACAGACAGTTATACGTTAGGTAACAACAATCTTTATAATTAGCCTTTATAATTGTACTCTTAAAGTTAAAAAAAGCTTTTTTTGCCAATTACATAGTAAAATATGTCAAGATTTAAATCATTCTAAAGTTGCATGCACTTGACAAAGCCAGTATCCATTTGTAAGATTGAAATTTGGGAAGTTTGAATGTCAATCAAGATAATGCATTTTATAACAATCAGTAGATAATATCATAGGTATAGAGAAATAAGGTTATTGTTCTTTTTTTTTACTGAGTCAGGAAAGTACAAAGTTAAGTGTTGCATAGTGTGTAAAAAATATTAGTGAACAAAACTGGCTGCGCTGCGCCTGCAAAATATCTTTTTATTTAATTTGTTTGTATCTCATTTTAAGTGAACTGTAAGTTTCTTAAAATATATATGTATGTCTTTTTTAAAGATTTAGACTATTATTATTTATTATGAAAATTGTAAACAATAAAGAAAATAGAGAAAAAAACCGGCCAAGTGCGAGTCGGGCTCGCGCACAAAGGTTCCGTAGCAGCAAATACCAAAATTACAGTTAAATCAACCTATCCAAAAACTATAAGAGATACTTTGATCAAACCAAAAATCGTTGAAAGAGTTAATTAGCATGCATCACCTCTATTTTTTTTAGAATTTATACCCGTAGTTATAAAAATAGAGGGGGGGGGACATACTTTTTACGACTTTGAGAGCTGATATATCAAAAACCGTTCACTTTAAGAAAAATGTTTTTTAGAAAAACTTTATATCATTTTAAAAGACCTTTCTATTGATACCCACACGGGTATGTACATCGAAAAAAAAAAAATTCATCCCTCAGTTACATGTATGGGGGGCCCCCACCCCAATTATTTTTTTACTATTTAGTGTCATATTTTAATTGGTTATGCCAGCTTAAAATCGGCTCCCAGCGAACGGCAGAAAACTCTCATTCTGAGATGCGGACTGAAATATTCACAAGGCCTTAAATTAGGCTTTTATGGCAGAGAAAGCCTGGCAGGTACCACTGTGCGTTATTCATGCACGTTCCAAATGAGAGGATTTTGCGCGAAAAATTGTGTTAGACGAGATGCGGGCTCGCCCACTGTGCAGTAGTGAATCTACCCGTGCGCAGGAAGTTGAAGCCTGAGGGAAGTGACGTCACAGTGAATTCGGAGCGCACTGTTACGTGACGTAAGCCAGCATGATACTTATATCCAAAAATAATAAGTAGATGTTGCTTTAGATAAAACAAAACACGATCGCCAAAGGTGGTGAAGGACAGAATAACCGAACCGACAATGAAACAAAGACATCAGCCACACCAGTAGCGCTACCATGAGTTGACATCTAAAACTGACATAACGTAAACTATTTCTCTGTCTCTTTCAAACGCATCACAATGAAAGAGACAAAGCGGTAGTTTTCGGTAGCGAGGATAGTATTTCAAACTCATGGTACGGCGTGCGTTGCCGATTTTTACGGCATCTCAGCAGGCCTTCAGGGTGAGAGTGACAGACTCAATGGACACTTTGTCTGTTCTTTTGTGCCTGTCAATCTCAATATTTTGGATCTCACCTTGCATGATACATTGCAGCCATGTGGTCGTCAAATTCTTGCATTGCATGTTGCATTACATGTTGCATTGCTCCAATCTGTATTCAGCTTTACGTACGAGTCAGCCTAACGAATAGCTACAATACAATTACACTTTACACTTACGAGTAACTCGCACGAGCGAGCTGAAAGCAGCTGACATGTCAAGCTCTGTAATTGTCTTTGGTTCGGAAGCAGCTCGCACTTTTTAAGACAGTTTTAACTTTGAATTCAAAGTCACGTCGGAAAGAGCAGCGGGTTCTGCGACAATTGCGTTAATTTGAAAAGTTTCGTCCTGGTTTAGACTTGTTTCATAAGACTTGTTAGAATTCGCTGAATAATGCCGTGTCCATCTATCGACTTTGTATTGTTTTTTTTTTTGTGATAGGTAGCAGGTGAGCAGGCGGATCACCTGATGGTAAGCAATTGCCGCCGCCCATGGACACTTGCAACACCAGTGGAGTTGCAACCTTTTATCCTCTTCCCCCCCGAGTGGGCCTCCGGTACCCTCACTCACTCAGCGAAACACAGCACAGAGGCTGCTTCACGCCGGTTTTCTGTGAGGCAGTGGTATCACTCCGGTCGAGCCGGCTCATTCATGCCGAAGCGTGGCTCTCCCACAGTTAAAAGCTCTCCCAAAGTTATTGTGATAGTAATTAGCAAGCATAGACTTTATGACCGAAGTGACACCCTGACTTCGTTTCAAAACAGTTTCTCCACACCAATAGATGACGCTTGTTTCGCTTTTTAGATTAATGTCTATAGTTTTATTTCTCTTTATAAATACGAAACGTTGGTAAAACTAATATTTCGCCTACTGAAGTCGGGATTTTAAAAAAATAAGTAGAGTCAGCAACATCATCATGCAAAGGTCTATATAATACTATAAGTTGATACGGCGGAGTACCTACGCATTAAAAATGTCGCCGTCAATGAAGGCTCTATTCGCAAAAAAGCGCTATTTGGCATTTTGAAACCAATTACTAACGATTAGGGACGAAAATAAAATACTACATTTAATTTTCGACGTCCACGGTATATTCCTAAGTTAAAATGTCTATTGCTGTACTGTACAACTACTAATGATAGAGATGTCGGGTTCACTTTTTCAAACGCTTTCAGTATGGAACTCCGTATCTAGAGATTAGGTACATCGGTGTTTCTAATAGGTAGGTACATAAACCGTAACTACTTTGGGTTTAGATCTATGAACGTGACGTCGTCTGTTATACCGTTCGTACGAACAAACAGAGTTGAAATTGATTCCCGACAGCGAGTGCGGTCGCCGCATCTACTGCGGTTGAACGGATGGAAACATCGGCGGCAGTCGCTAATGGAGCTGTTAGTACTACAGTCAGGATGTATTGACAAACGAGGTACGGAACGACTCACTGAGGAAACATGTTGTTCATTCAAAGTGTATCTGTACATTTAACCAGGTGTTCTAGCGATCATTCTCAACAACATTGGTTCTATGACTTTTGGAAAATCGTCTTAATTTTTATCAACTTTTTATACAAAATTACCATGTCTTGTGGCATATTTTATGTGGAAAGTTACAGGTTAATTTGGTTAATTATTCTGAATGATAAGCGTCTTCATTAAGGTGGCAAACAAACAAGCGTATCACCTGGTGGTATGTGATTACCATTGGGTGGTCTAACATTGTTTGTTCAGTGTCTGGGTGTTATACATGAATATATTATCTGTAAAATTTATATATTCTCTGATATCTGTAAGACAAGTGCCCAAAGTACTTAGGTAGTACCTACGGAATCAGGTCAAAATATAAGATGTTGTATTTGAAGCAAAGAATAACAATGTATGGTATCCTTAAAATGTCGATACAAGATCTTTCATCTTTAATCTTTTTCCAATAATTTTCACCTTTTTCAAGTAACTTCAATACAAAACAAAGTCTACCTTTAAAGCATCAAAAAGTCCTAACATTAAAAAATAATTGTAGGTCCTCGTCCCTTCGCCGTGTTGTTCGATGACCCTTAACGTAGGGACGTCGATGAGGATATCGAAAGCCTAACAATAAGTAAAAAAAATCTACCATCATCATAGTTTTAAGTTTTATACCTCGGCTTTTGCGTAATAACATGACATCCGCAGTTGCGACCAAAACCTAGAACTGTCCCGTTGAAATCAAGAGTAGAAAATAATAGAATAGAAATGACAAAAAATACCAAAAAAAAAAATAGAGTCACAAATAATTAAAAAAAAAAACGGCCAAGTGCGAGTTGAACTCATGTACGAAAGGTTCCGTAGGTAATATTGATTTTTATGCATTGGGCTTATGAAATCAAACGTTACTTATTATTTTTATATAAAATTTATGTTGTTAAATTGCGGTTTAAGATGTATAAGGTTTTTAAAAATATTTCAGTACGTATGACTGAGATATACAGACGGACAGACAGACAAACATGACTTTTAGGGTTCCGTAGCCAAAATGGCAAAAAACGGAACCCTTATAGTTTCGTCATGTCCGTCTGTCCGTCTGTCCGTCTGTCCGCCTGTCACAGCCGATTTACTCGGAAACTATAAGTACTACAGTGATGAAATTTGATGGGAATATGTGTTGTATGAACCGCTACAAAATATGACACTAAATAGTAAAAAAAAGAATTGGGGGTGGGGCCCCCCATACATGTAACTGAGGGATGAAATTTTTTTTTTCGATGTACATACCCGTGTGGGGTATCAATGGAAAGGTCTTTTAAAATGATATAAAGTTTTCTAAAAAACATTTTTCTTAAAGTGAACGGTTTTGGAGATATCAGCTCTCAAGTCGTAAAAAGTATGTCCCCCCCCCCTCTATTTTTATAACTACGGGGTATAAAATTCTAAAAAAAATAGAGGTGATGCATGCTAATTAACTCTTTCAACGATTTTTGGTTTGATCAAAGTATCTCTTATAGTTTTTGAGATAGGTTGATTTAACTGTAATTTTGGTTAAGTTTATTATATTTGCTGCTACGGAACCCTTTGTGCGCGAGCCCGACTCGCACTTGGCCGGTTTTCCATTTAACTTCAAAACCCTGAATTGACGAATAAGCTATCGATAGGCCTATCTATAGGTCATTCTTGAAACATCGATAGTTGGACAACACTATCAAACAGTTCGGACATAAATTCTCATTATCAGAAGCGCCTATCGTTCGATCTGAATTGCAAATGTGGGGGTAATGGGAAGGGGGGGAGGGGGGCATGGTACAAGATCGTGACAAATCGTCTCAAGCCACGGGGCTTAATGTCCATTGTTCAATTGTATTGTTTCAATTGCAGTACATTAGGAGGGTGATTCTGAATGGAAGTAGGAAATGCGTTATCTGCGATGCGAGTAATTCTGAATACGCCGTTAAATTTTAGTTGTCTTAATCCCTTATCCCATCTAATAGGCAATTTTAATTGTGGGAGACTTCGCCATGAATAGGCCGGCTCGAACGGAGTGATACCACTGCCCCACAGAAAACCGGCGTGAAGCAGCACAACACCCAGGGGAGAAGAGGATAAAAAGTTGGCAGCGCACTTGTGACTTCACTGGTGTTTCAGGTGTCCATGGGCGGCGGCAATTGCTTACCAATAGGTGATCCGCCTGCTCGTTTGCTACCTATCACATAAAGAAGGCAACTCGAATAAAGTCCTTGAAACCCTTTATGGGGCTCTGTCGATATGTTAGACACCATATTTTGAACCTTATGTGTTGGAGATAAGGTCCAAAACCAATTAATTGTTTTTGTTCCTACTGCCCATTAAGGGGTTAACATGACTACATCATCAAAATAAGCAAAGTAAAATCAGCTGGTCTATACATTATTGTTAGCGCCATCTATTGGGAATAATAGAAAAACTAAGTCCCAAAGCGAAGTGAGGGCGGGCCACTAGTAAGGAAATAAAAACAAAAGCCATTATTTTCAGGCTAGTTCATAAAGGCTGCTCGAACGGAGCCAGGGACTCGATAGGGGCCGAATAACTACTCTTAAGCGAAGCGATAAAACCTAGAGTTCGGGGAATTAGCCTGTAGTGATGGGCCGATCTACCGGTAAAGCTTACCGGTTTTATCCTACTATTTTGTAAGGATGTATGTAGATAATACGTACATACATCCTTGAAGAGAACTTCATTAAATATCCCTGGAATCATTATCCCAGGAATAGTCTAAAGAATTGCGTGGTTCGAGTGGCAATAGACAAAGTACATTGCGGAGAAAACAAATGGCCGTTGAGGTGGAAAGGTCCTCGAGTGGAGGCCGCGTACAAATTCGCAGCCGTGGCGGCCCCCTATAAGGTAGTCTGATGGTTCGGTCAAGGTTGCGGGAATCCCATGGATGCGGGCGGCATAGGATCGTTCTGTGTGGAAATCATTGGGGCAGGCCTATGTCCAGCAGCAGACGTCTATTGGCTGATATGATGATCCTTACAAACTATATTATGTTTGTTGCTCTTTTACGCAAAGTTACTTTTGTCTCCACTATTGTTGGCAGTGGCCATCATAAACTGTGAATATGGACGGTGGCAATTTGTTTACCATCAGGTCTCATCTCCCTGTTTACCCACTATCAAAGTAATTTTTGAGTTTCGTTCCACACATCCGAAAATACAAATATTTCATCTTTGTATTTTGAGCACAGATAGACCTCACAAACTTCATACACTAATATTTCAACCGGCACAAAAGGAATAAAATTACTTAACTTAGAACTAAGTAACTTACTTATTAATAACAAGAATATAAAAAGAAGCAAAGTAGAATAATTATGCGCGTCCAATAGAACCTTTAGCGAAGTTTTGGTATTAAGCCTGGATAGTGATGTCCAGTGTAAGAAAAACCGGTAATTAATATTGGTAATTACGAACTGCCCCCGTGGCGCAGTAGGTATAATGTCGTACTTTAACAGCTGCGCTTGGGGTCTTGGGTTCGATCCTAGGGTCGGACCGGAAATTGGAGACCTGTGAAACGCACGAAAGTTATACAACTTTTTGGCCCAACCCGGGAATTCGCAGAGTCAGCCCGAAGTCTGTATGTTAGCGGACTTGTACCCCGTTCCGACAGAAATTATTGTAAATTTCAAAATAGGCAGTTGACAGTTGTTAAAATAATTTGATTTGTTCGATTCTCTTGGCAACACTCATGTGATGAACATTTGTCTAGTGTTAAATTTGTATTTAAGTATTCGTTTTGTCCGATATCCGTATAGGATTCTGTGGGTAACTGTGAAACAAGCCGCATCGGCTGATGCAATCCAAAGATTTTAATTAGTATCTAGTGGTTTTTAGTGTACAAATTTGGTGTTACTTTGTGCAGTGAAGTGCCGCAGGGTGATAATAATATAAGAATCATTGAATTGTGTCGTTTTTAACACTGCTATTGTGTGTCGAGTGAGTTGTCACGTGAACAATTTGGATTGACCTAATAGAGTCTTAAAACCTACGGCTTTGTTAAAAATTGTCTCCACAGGATCCTTAGGACATTAAAACGCTAAACACCGGCGTTTTATTGAGTGACTGTGACTTCGACTGACTTCGACTGTTGACTACACTTTATCAAACTACACTTGACATTGGCAAAATTAAATGTGTCATGAACACAATACAGGCCGTATAAAAAAAAAATATATATATATCCGTATATGACACATACCCCCCTATAACAAAACGTGGTTTTAAGTTAGTCAGGGTTAAAAACTATACGTCTTTGAAGTGTTTGAAAACACAATGTTGTTAAAATGTTAATCAGAATTAACA
Organism: Cnaphalocrocis medinalis; assembly: GCA_014851415.1. Lineage (NCBI taxonomy): Eukaryota > Metazoa > Arthropoda > Insecta > Lepidoptera > Crambidae > Cnaphalocrocis > Cnaphalocrocis medinalis. Next base: position 6,572,922 of record CM026298.1, on the reverse strand, counting down.
TCAGCTTGAGTACCAACAGCTTAGTTTCCCATGCAAATGTCACTAAAGAGAATCAAACACACGCCCCACTACAATTAGACCGGGTCACCAAACGCGCCGGACCAATCAAATTCAAGTCGAGTGAATCATTGAAATCGGTACATTATGGAAACGAAGGGACTAAAAGGCGCGTTGACAGGCAATAAGAAATAAACCTTTCCAAGGGTGCCCGATTGTGTGGGGGTATTAATGGGGGTTTATGAATTCGGGATAAGAGGGAATGAAATAAGAGTTAAAAGAATGTGTTTGGGGGAGAGATGAAAGGGGTTTGTTGAAAGAAAAGTCATAAAAAATTATGGGAGTAAGCTGTTTTTCCTGTAAAACTACGTGGGGCGTTAAACAGTTTTTTTTTTAAATGTATTACTACTAGGTACTATTACTGCTACTTATGGATACTCGTAAGACCTGTGGAGTCACTATTGCGCAGTGAACCCCCCTTCCCTCAAGTTTGGGCCTCTAGTTCTTATACTTACTCGGTAAAACACAACTTTTCCCGGTATATTATTATCCCGGCCCAGCAAAGTGTTTCTTTTTTCTTGTTTTGTTCTTTAGTTTAACCAAATTTTTAGTAGTTATAATTTATGTTCTTTTTGCCAGCTTGTCGATTTATTTGTATTGTGTGTTGAACAAATAAATGTTTTTCATCTTTATTTATATTATGTGTGAGGCTTTTTCCCGTTCAGAATTGTCTGTATTGTAAATCTAATCGTTAGTTTATGACACTGTACACCGCCATCTATTGGAAGTTGTGAAGATTTTTTGACGCAAGGTTCTCGTATACCGTCTACGCCATATAAAATTTGTTTGGAAAGCCAAGTGTCTATAAAGTAAAAATCCAATTCTAACATTCCAATTCAGCGATTTACATACCTATTTATAATACATTTTTAACTGTTCCGTGTGGACTTAAACTAAATTAATAATTAAAAAAAATCATTAGAAATTTACTAAAAGAACCGGTGCATAGTTCTCTATCTTCCCACCACTAGCCGCGTAATTTCTTCCTCTGATGAAATTTGTCGCAAATTCCGCCGTCATAGATTTCCCACCGGGCCGGGGCGCGGCATCTAGCCGGTTGTAACGAGAAAATTGATTTATTCAATTATTTCATAGCGCTTCACTATTACACCGAAGTTGACGTAAAGGTCAAAATTATTAGAAACTGCTAGGATCACTTTTCTAAACGCTTTCTGAATGGAACTGTGTAGGTTTATGTCTATCTTCTATATCTATACTATTTAATTATAACGAGACAATTTCTAGAGCGTGTTGATTAAGCCTAATCCCATCATAGTAGCGATGACTTGATTTCTATGACGGAGGCCTTTGCCCAGCAGTGGGACAGTATATAGGCTGACTAGTTATTAATTAAAGCACTTAAGCAAGTGCACTTGTGACTAGTGATATTGTTGGTGTCTATGGGCGGTGACAACAGCTTACCGTGCGTCTGCTCGTCTGCCACATATGACAAAAAAAAGTTACTATTAAGTGTGACCATCTAAATTATTTTGTAGCCGAAGATCGATCAAATTGGCGAGCATTTGGAGAGGCCTAGTAGACTGCAATAGGCTGATGATAGATGATGATCTAAATTTGTGGCATAGTCGGTATAAATCAGTCATGGAGTGAACAGGTAGAAAATATAAGCTACTGATACTTTGTGCGTGCCGCACCCGTTTCTATCCCAAAAAGTACCTATGTATTTTAGTTATAAAAACTCTCTACTTAAAGAAAAATGCGGCTAAAGGCAAGTCCACAAATTGTCTTATATAAATCAGTGCTGAAAAGTGACAGAACAACTAAAAAACAAACGTTTGAACAACCGCGCTGCCCAGTGGAGCGCAGCGCGGACGTTATTGGACAAAGTTGCGCGGCAAAAAGTTGCGCTCAAAAACTCATATTTCGTGCTTTTCGACGGCGCGTCGGTGCACTGTGTTACAAATGATTAATGATGCTGTGTGAACAATAAAAATGTTGTTTTAAAGTTGTGTAATGTTCTGCTCAGCGTGGATGGTTCAAAGTCAATTTTGAAAAACAATATGTAACTCTAATGTTATATTGCATGCTTCGGACGTATATTATATTCTTTTAACTAGATATTAATAATGTAACAATGGTTTTGTTTCAGTCAAATAAAAAAACAGTGGGTCGATGTGGGCTGATATGATGATAATGAATTAATTTAGAACAAGTTTGTTTGTTTTTTTGTGTGTATACAAGCTGAATGATTTAATCCTTATCAATTCAAAAAAGTAAATGTAACTGGAGTAGGTACAAAAAGTGTTGGGAGGTCTTTTTGCTGAAATGGCAAACAAAATTACGGGCTCATAATAAATAATACAAGATAGTATAAAGCACTGTTATTTATACTACAGCCCCAAAATAAAGTAACAAATAACTTTCCAAACAAGCCCTATTATATTACCCAATAACACTCAAGCACTCCCACTCACAAAGTATCTTTTGTTAAAAATCTCTGCAAACAGCGAAGTTGGCAGGGCGCAATCTACCATCACATTTAGTTAGACCCGGCGCCATACATCGCGGGTGACACGAGCCGACAGGATCGCGAAATATGGACTTTTGAGCGGCAAAGTTTTTCGGCAACTTTGTCCAATAACGCGGGCGTGCGGAACCCACTGTGCGGGCGAGTGTGTTTTAGCTTTCGTTTTTAGAATACGGAATACATTAAGGATACTTTTTGTTCAAAAAATGTTTTTTCTGTCACCCAATGGTTCTGTAGACATTAGTTTTTATGTTGTGGCATTAGTTGTATCAATAAAATCCAGCCGGACTAGTGCTTATGTATTCGGTATATTATTTACTCATATAATACACCATGCTCTTTGTCAATATAAAAAAGTTAAGTGATCAGACCACAAAAAACTCACCTTCCTATAGCAAAAACATTAGCTGCTCAAATCTTTTTTTTTCCACAATAGTTGGCAGACGAGCAGACGGATCACCTGATGGTAAGCGACTGCCACCGCTCAGTGTAGTTACAAGTGCGCTAACAACCTTTAAAACCCCTTTCCCCCCAATTGGACCTCCGGTTCCCTCACTTACTCAAAGAAACACAGCGCAGGCGCTGCTTCTCGCCGATCTTCTGTAAGACCGTGGTATCACTCCGATCGAGCCGGCCCATTCATGCCAAAGCGTGGCTCTTTCACGGTTAAAAAATCTTGTCAATTCAATTAACAATAACAATCTGTGCAAGCTACAAGGATTCTATTATTGGGCCACATTTACACAAATAGATCCGTAACCTCTATTTAAATTCTAACAATGAGAACCGTACTAAAACAATGGAAATTATACTAAAATTAACGCTAGGGTCCAAAGGAAATTTCGCTGGCAATATTCTGTAGTAATATTCGGTGTTGTCCTGCGAATTCGAATGAAAATAATATTTTAATTCGTAACACGATTGCTTGCGAAACACTGGTGTCGCTGTGAGATATTAAAATTTGTAGGTTATTTTCTTTGAATCGGAAAATGAAAAAGTTTACTGTATTTTTTCTTTCTTTAAATGGAAAAATGTCTGCCCATAGGAACTGAGAGATTATGTAATATCAGTAGCCCGCAATCTCTTGGCTTTGGGACTTAGACTAGTACCAATAGATGGCGCTTGGAAGGCGATTACATCGCGCAAGAGATTCGCAGTTTCGATTTACGTATACATGTTGTTTCTGTGAACATTTAAATCCTTTTAACCATGTTTTTAACCAACTTTTCTGAACAATATTTAGTTATACGGCTAGATGCGAATAACCCAAGATCAGAAAAGGGAACATTAGGAGAGGCCTCATCAGCAGCAACCCACGCTCGTCCACTTCTGGACATAGGTCTCCCCCAATGCACGCCACTGCTCCCAATTTTCGGCCACTCTCATCCAGCTCACTCCAGCCAGCCTTCGAATGTCGTCATCCCACCTTGTCGCAAGGCGTCCAACACTACGTTTACCGAGTCGCGGTCTCCACTCAAGGACTTTATGGCTCCAACGGTTGTCAGTTCTGCGGCTAATGTGATCAGCCCACTGCCACTTCAGCAATTCCAAATTAGCAAGGAGAGGCCTATATCCAACTATTTCTTTCTATCGACTTTGTCTTCTTCATTTTTTTTATTTACAACTTTATTGCACAAAACTTCGTACAACAGGCGACCCTAATGTCAGGAGCCACGACTCGGCATGAATCGAGCCGGCTCGACCGGAGTGATGCCAAGGCCTCACACCAGACCTACGTAAAGCAACACCTGCTGCGCTGTTCTCCGTCGAGTGAGTGAGGGTACAGGATGCTCAATTGAAGCAAAGAGGATTAAAGGTTGGCACTTGTAACTCTACGTGTCCAGGTGTCTATGGGCGGCAGCAATCGCTTACCATCAGGTGATCCGTCTGCTCGTCTGCCACGTAAAATAAAAGTAACTTCTCCATCCATCTCTATAAAATTGGCTTAGAATTATTCAAGAAAACCTTACAATATTAACGCCTCGGTTCAAACCAAGGCAGGTAAACGGTAAAGAAGCAACGAAGCATTCTCGAGGCAATTTTCTCTAATTTTCAATTTTGTCGCGTCGGCCATGTTTAAATGGATATAATATTTTAATTCGAGACATGGAAATAACAGTTTTACCGTTAAAATATTGCCGAGGTAGGGTGCGGCGATTTCTTAATAAAATTAAATGTGTTAGGTGATAAGACCGTGTATAGGTACTTGTTTATGCAAATAAAATTAATTGAATCAAATTGAATTTTATAAGAAAAATCTCGAGATAAGGTTCAACAGTGGGAGAGCCAGACTTCGGCATGAATGGACCGGCTCGACCGGAGTTATTACTTCGGTTGAGTCGGTCTATCCACGTCCTCACAGAAAACCGGCATAAATCAGTGCATGCGCTGTATTTCGCTGCATGAGTGAGGGTACCGGAAGCCCAATCCAGGGGAAGGGGATTAAAAGGTAAGCGGCGCACTTGTGACACCACTGGTGTTGCAGGTGTCCATAAGCGGCGGTAATCGCTTACCATCAGGTGATCCGTCGGCTCGTCTGCCACCTATATCATAAAAAACGATCTCACGTATAGAAGGCGTTCTAAAACCCTGAGCTACTATCAATAAATGTTCCCATCCTACTACTATAATTATAAAGGCGAAAGTTTGTAAGTATGGATGTATGGATATATGTATGTTTGTTACTCTTTGAAGTAAAAACTACTGAATGGATTTGAATGAAACTTTACCACAATATAGCTCATACATCAGAATAACACATAGGCTACAATTTATAAAAATATATTGTGTGGATTGTCCAAAATATGACGGTAAGTGTCAATAATTAACTCCACGCGTACGAAGTCGCGGGCGGCCGCTAGTACTAAATAAAGTATAGGTACAAATGCTATGTGTACACACATATATACTTTATTTACATGCCTCCCCTAACCAGGGAGGGGCGGTTCGGTTAAGGCGATGTTGAGATGCCGTAATAAAGCACAAAGAATCTTTGAAGTGTGTTTAACAGAAAGATGTACAGATTTTGTTCTTTTGATCAAATGATACGCGATTTTGCCGGCGAAAATCTTTTGAAGTCGAGAATTATGGAGATATTTTTTAGCTTTTTGCGAGGCAGAATAGAACATGACACCCGGTCGGTAGTTAATTAAACGTGTATTAAAAATAATTTCAAGAAACAAGCCTTTACCTTCCTAAAAGGGCAACGCAACTCCTTCTGTTGTAGCAGATGTCCATGGACGGCGGTGTTCACTTAACATCAGGTAACCCGCTTGCTCGTTTGCCTTCGTATATTATATAAAAAATAAAAAAGTTTCACTTTTTCAGTAGAAACCAACATTCCTAAGCGGTAGATCAAACCCATAAGTTTTTCGTATGGACCTAACTTGGACAAAGTTTTTTTTTTATTTCTATTGCTATATTGATAAGTTAAACATGAATTTCCAAACTCGCTGGTAACAGGCAATTAATGCGCTAAACGTTTTTTAACAGAGGCATTAGGCAAATCGGCAAATTATTCAAAACCGCCTTTAGGGACACAGAAAGAGTAATAGGGATAGACTCAACGGTAAGCCAAGGGTCCCGTACAAAAGAATTTGTTCGCAACGCTTTTTTTTTACTAGTAGCCCGCCCTCACTTCGTTTCGGGAAAGTAGTTCCACTATCTACTAATAGATGGCGCTGGGTGTCGATTACATCGCGCAAGTGTTTCGTGTTTTCGGTTTACCAATAAACTCTGTCGTGGAACTTTTTATAAATAGTATAGATATAGATCTACTGTATATGCATCTTATCAACAGATCTTATGATGTGAAAGTAAGTAGGAACATGTACCCTGGTAGGGTGTGGCAAGATTATGGCTGGCTGCACGAAAGAATAGCGATGACCGTTATTTTGCGCACTTGTAATAAAGAAGACTTTCTATTAAAATTGGTTTTTGCGCACTCAAGCTCGTTATGACCTTGAGTACTCTTTCTTGACGCAGACTATAACAATAGTTTCATCAGGATAATAGTGAATATCTCTTATATAACGATGATGCTTTTTATATAGGTTTCAAATCGCATTTGGGCTTATTGGACATAGAACTTTATTGTTACACACAAAATTTTTGCTCCTATAATATTTATACAATAATATATTTCAAAATATATGTATAAGTTCTTCAAAAGCTATGTGCTACTTATTGCTACCATAATTTTAAGTAATATACACTGTTCTTGCGTTTCACGACTGTCAAATAGCTTTATATGTCACTTTACGTCCATGAGTTTGACAGATAGAAATCGCAACTTTTATCCTCCAAATAATGTGTGTAGCATTGCGTGTCTCTTCCACGGTAGGTAGTCTAATGTTAATAGTCCATTTTTAATGTTACAACATAGTTGTCACTTAATTAAATTTTAATAATTGGGTTTTCTATTTTACCCTGACAAACAGAACCCTATTTAGCGCCAAATTGACACAGTTTCAAAGTGAAAATTTCCCGTTAAAAACTGTCAGGCACAAAGGACTGTTCGCAGATGCTGATTACCATACAAATGGGGGTTGGACCCAGGCCGGACTGGCGGCTTAACGCGATTTATTTTGTGTCAGAGAGCGCTGAACACATAGTGATGTGGGTCGCGATCTAGAAGCCCTATAACGAAACTGTCTTAACACACGAGTAGTATACCTGTCGCATTCAAACAAAAGCGATGCACTATGCGTGTGAAAGGAACGAAGATAAAGGTTAGGTCGTGAATTTTGCTTGTGTCTTTAAGACCCTATAACGAATAGAAATGTATGATCGAATCTTAACGAACAACCACGTATGCAGAATATATTATAGTGCTCAAGTTTGTGCGCAAACACAAATGCACTCTTTATTCCTTTACCCTCTTAATTTGATGGAAAACCAGTTGAGTGTGACACGACTGAAGAGAGATTGGGCGCAGTACCGACGGCTGAACGCGCTTTCCGAAGCACGGGGGTACAAGACCACTGAATTTCAGACTTCGGGCCGATACTAAGAATTTCTGCACAGAAAAACTCTGGTACAAATTTTTGACCCGGGATCACAAGCACAGCCGTTGCTTTAAAGTGCGATCCACTACTCACTGCGCCACGGAGGTAGTCTAAAACCACACTAAAACTGAATAAGGAACTAAAAAAACTAAAAGCAAACAACTGCCGGTAATGGCCGCCCGCACAGTGGACGCTGAACACGTTCCGCACAGTTTCGCTGCGTTTAAACTTTCGCATTTTGCCTAACTTTTATTCGTATACAATTACCTGTGGCAACACTGGCGACTGCTACGGCGGCCATTTGCAAAGTGAATAAAGCAAATGGCACTGTTAGTATGCATTATGGACCGTTTAAAGTGGTGTTGTGTGTGCATTTTATTATTGTGTTGTGTGATTTTGAATGGTTAAGTGGGGTTAGAAGTTGTACGCTTCCACGTGCGAGAGAAAGTTTAGCATGCACCATACCTCTAGAGGTAAACTTTCAACATGACAAACAAACAATAATACTAGTATTACACAAACATTAACATTGTAAACACTGATCGTGTTTCCGTGGTCATGTTTAAAACTTAGCGACATTTTTTTTTAATTCTTGAGTTAATCTTTATCGCTACTTACATAACGCAAACTTATGAATTTGATAATATTGGTAGTACCAATTTTTTTTTTATACTAGAAGCGGCTAACGAGCAAGCGGGGCACCTGCTGGTAAGTAATCACCGCTGCCCATGAACATCTGCGAGGTCAGAGAGGTCGCTGAAGAGTTGCCAGCCTAAAATTAAATTATATTTAAGTTATTAAACCATGTATCTTAATAAATCGTAGCTTATTTATTATTTTGATTTGGTATGTGAAATTTTAAAAGAATTAATCACAAACCAACTTAGTAGGTATATCCTCCCAATCTTTCGTTTACAATATCAATAGAATAATATTAAGGTTATAAACCTAAACACATAATTTTTGTGAAAATATTTCATCCTTTAAATAGATTACAAGTGTGGATGATATATTTCCAGTGTCTTGGCACTGAACCACTGTGCTCTGTTCTGCTAAACGCTGATTATTTTTGCAGGGTAGGAGGGTGGAGTTTCGGACATGTGTAGCGGTTAAGTGTGCTTTAGGCAAACTGTCCCCAAGGACAGGTTACCCGGACCCTAATGTAAGGGCAGGCCCTTGACACACCTTATTAAGAGTCAGCAAAGTTGGTTTATGTAAGAGCTGAAAAAAAAATGGTTTTCGCGATGCGTTTTAACTAGTGATCGGATTTAGGTGTGCCATTCTTGACGAAATTTATATGTAATATATGTAAAGATATATGTCGATATTTGTAAGATATAATAAAAATAAATAGACATTATGCGATCCTACCAACTGGACCGGAAAGTTAATTCCCACGAGAAGATCAAAATCGTTTCACTGTGTGTTTCTATATTGTATTGTTTAACTATCTTGCCCTTTATTTAAATGAAGCATTTGTTTGAGAAAATGTTCAAAAACCTAAGGGATAATGGTAATTTCTGAAAAATTAATAGCGGTCGTGTAATTTAAGTACTATTTTACATACAGCCTTAATGACTTTGCCCGTTCATTGGAGCACAGACAAAAAGTTTTGATTTTTACAAATGCTGTGAACAAATTCTTACAGTAAGATTTAATCCACAGAAATCTAAAATGTTGTACATAATCAAAATTAGCTACATAATTTGAAATTTTGAAATTCTTCAAACTCTACAAATCTACCGATTATTTTTTAAAATAACGTCCAAAATAATTACAACAAGCAATGGCCAAAATCTTAACTAATGCTTCTAAATGTGTTGTTAAATTACTATACAAAGAAAGCCCCCTATCAATTTAACTGTCATTGCACGCGATTGACCTCGCAATAGAGGGTGCACTTGCTGGTATAATACGTCTGCCAAACAATTTTTGTAACAAAGTGATTCACAGTAAATGTCCCTGATAGTACCTACTTACTTTTACTGTCTAATGAGCACGTATATAAATCAACTCCAACAAAGAAGACCACATTTTCACACAAATTCCGACGCTTCCCAGTTTTGCGCAACAAACAATATTTTATATCTCAAAAACAACGACAAACAAAGTAGCCGCGAACAAAAAACAAAAAGCATACTGCATTTTCAGGTGTGCCCGAAACTGTAACGACTTCCGCATGATACGAACTGTATGTGGAAAGTTGTATCTCTAGTTACAGTAGTATAGAAGTACAGTCAAAGAATGAAAAGGTGCGTGAACGAAAAGGTGCGTCAGTTTTCAAATTAATTCGTTTGGTAAGCTATGACCACATATTACCTTTCGTAAATTTGTCAGAGTAAACACACAGAAAATTATGCTTAATTCAAGTGGCAATTAAATTTAGAATTAAAAAATAATTAACATGGTCGGTGACGTCAACGTCATTTCTAAAGTTTTATAAGGATTCTTACGATGGGTTATAAAGTTAAAATCTGTTTATCAATGCCATATTTGAAGACAATGAGGGTTTTTGCAATGCAAAATCCGATAGATGGCGTTACGTTGACGTCAGGTCCAACAACGAGTGGATTTACATTTTGACCTATCATGTCAGAATTATGAAGTTATATTACAAAACAACCAAATGTCGTTAAAGTTGGACCTGACGTCAACAAAACGCCATCTATCGGATTTTGCATTTGCAAAAACCCTCAATATGTATTATGACATTTTTAAAAGGTTGGCAGATCTTTTTAAAAAAACCGGCCAAGTGCGAGTCGGGCTCGCGCGCAAAGGGTTCCGTAGCAGCAAATATAAGATTTTTAAAGGTGTACAATACTGTAGTATATTTTTTGATCTATCTTATAAGGTTCAGCCATCGTTTTCAGTGTAAGCACAATAACTTAACCAAAATTACAGTTAAATCAACCTATCTCAAAAACTATAAGAGATACTTTGATCAAACCAAAAATCGTTGAAAGAGTTAATTAGCATGCATCACCTCTATTTTTTTTAGAATTTTATACCCCGTAGTTATAAAAATAGAGGGGGGGGGACATACTTTTTACGACTTTGAGAGCTGATATCTCAAAAACCGTTCACTTTAAGAAAAATGTTTTTTAAAAAACTTTATATCATTTTAAAAGACCTTTCCATTGATACCCCACACGGGTATGTACATCGAAAAAAAAAAATTTCATCCCTCAGTTACATGTATGGGGGGCCCCACCCCAATTCTTTTTTTTTACTATTTAGTGTCATATTTTTGTAGCGGTTCATACAACACATATTCCCATCAAATTTCATCACTGTAGTACTTATAGTTTCCGAGTAAATCGGCTGTGACAGACGGACAGACGGACAGACGGACAGACGGACAGACGGACATGACGAAACTATAAGGGTTCCGTTTTTGCCATTTTGGCTACGGAACCCTAAAAAGGTATATTGGTACAACTGATTCTAGCCGTGCAAACCAAAATTTACCTTAAAGTAACGAACTTTTTTATTCTCTGACTGTACAATTGTACATAGTATGTTCCAATATAGCAGTAGCACTCTCAACGTTGTTGTTACGTTGAAACTCCGAATTCGCAGCCTGGCGGGTTGCATAATCCTCGCAGCCGAAAAGCCATGTATTTTTCGTCGGACAAAATGTTTGGAGAAGATGCAACGAGAAAATACTGTACATTTTGAAGGAATTCAGATTATTGGAAGAAATACTTCTAAATTCGTATAAAAGACGTTTCGCAGTTTCGTATTAGGTAAGATTAGGAGAGCCACGCTTCGGCTCGGTTTGGGCCGGCTTGACCGAAGTGAATTACCACGGCCCCACAGAAGACCGGCATGAAGCAGCGCCTGCGCTGTGTTTCGTCGAGTGAGTGAGGGTACCGGGGCCCGATTGGGAGGAAAGGGGGTTAATGGTTGGCAGCATTTAATGGTGTAAAGGCAACTAGAAGAAACAGACACCTGCAGAATTAAGCAATGGAATCTTAGGCTACTACACTAGTACATCCCACTAATATTATAAACGTGAAAGTTTGTAAGTGTGGATGGATGGATGTTTGCTCCGCTTTCACGTAAAAACCACCAAATGGATTTCAATGAAACTTTACAATAATATAGCTTATACATCAAAACAATACATAGGCTACGATTTATAAAAATATATTGAATGAATTTTTCAAAATATGAACAAACTAAGTGGCCTGCTCGCACATGGTTTCGGGACAGTAGTTCCAAAGTGAGTCAAAAGATGGCGCTGGGTGTCGATTACATCGCGCTAGTGTTTCGTGTTTTCGGTTTACGTATAAACCTTGTCGTTGTCTATAGAAGTTATCTCTTTATAAATAGTATAGATATAGAAAATAGAAGAAGATAGAAGATATGCAAATAACTAACTCCACGCGTACGATGTCGCGGGTAGTCGCTAGTATTTCCTAATTGAACAAGACAGGGGGTCAGTCTCCGAGGGCTGTTTACCCTCACTCGGCGAACCTGTGAACGAACCACTTAAGTTTACGATGATACCGAGCCGCTAAAACTTTGATCTCAAGAAGTGTTCGCCTAAAACTTGCTGGGATATTTCTGTGGAAGAGTTAAAGGTTGATTTCGTTTCGGCATGTAAACAAACCAAGAAAAACTGGCTCAGATGATAAGAAGAAGGTAAGAACGCACATATCGAGAGATAGATTCTATTCCATGTACGCATGTTTTCAAATCTGGATAGAGATTTGAAAATCTATGATAGGAAAATTTTGACGGCCCGTAGTGACCCTACCTCTTACGACAAAGGTTGTGAGTTTGATCCCTACCCTAAACAATATAGACAATAAATATTTGTGTTCAATCAGTTCATTTTTAGATGAGCAGATTGATGGCAGATGATGATAGATGGCAGATGATACAAATTTGAAAATCTTTAACGTCGTTCTACTTGGACTCGAACCTACAATACGACTCATGATAGCAGGTCACATGAATCACTTTTAGCACACAACAAAAAAAAAACATTGCTTATTATAAATTCGATAGCTCAACGACCCAAAATGGCCTCCGGTACGTAAAGTCGCCATTTATGTCTCTAAAAATGCTTATTTCTTCATACTGTTACATATTCTCTAGCCACACAATAAAACAAAGGTACAAGTACTAAGCTATTAAACAATGAACATCAACGACTAAAACAAACAAAGTAAACACAATTATTTCAGCCCATTTTACATTTTACTTAACATAATAAATTCCAACATGAACGACAAAGCCTGTGTAACAATTCTTTTCGCTGCCCACTCAAAAACGACACTTAACCCGTCAACTTAGAGTTGTATGTCAAACGTTGGTTTGTCAGTCGTAAACCCGGTAGCCGAGCCTAAGAAACCGGTAATTTTCTCGGTCAAAGGGCGAGCGATAAAACCCCGCAATAAAATAGAGCAAACATAGAGGGTGCGGCTCGTTAGAGACGGACAGGGCGACGCCATCTGTCGGCGGTGGTCGGAACTTACCTGCATTGCGCTAACAATGTTTACACGCAAATAATGACCGCTGGACAATTGTTGAAAACGGTATTATAGACATAGACTTAGGATACTGCCCTGATAAAAGTACAATACTGTTTCAATGATGGGCGAGCCACGCTTCGGCATGAATGGGCCAATAAGACTGGGGTAATAGCACGGCCTCACAGAAGACCGGCACTGGATATAACGAACTACACTAGCAAACAATCGAATCGACTCAAAACCATTTTTTCATACAAACTTGCTCAGTTTAGAGGGCTACCAATATTTAAGTATCTCAAATGTAAATCGATGTCAGACGTATTCGATTTTCAATCATGTACGACTATTTACTACAGCATACTTCAGGAATGTGTCAATATTGTCAAAAGAAAAGAAATTGGAATTGATTTTCGTATCCCATCGAATCTTGTATGAAGCCACAAACACAACTTAATTGTAATTTTGAAGAAATTGGCACTTATTTAATCTGTTAAATTGATTAATCGAAAACAAAGTACTTTAGACATTAATTTACAAAAAAATTTAGTATTGATTATTATTATATATATTGATTATTTATTATACATATTTAGCTTATGAACTCAGCTTGTTATGTATAAACAATAGTCTGGAGTCGATTTGACTGCTCGCGAGTGTATTTCAGCCAGTACTACTAGTTAATAATACATACATTGATCTGACTCTGAGATAGGTAGCTCGAGCACCTGTGTTACAGATATCAGAGACAACAGTGGGATTAGAAATATATACTTACGTATAATACTTTTCTTTTGTAAATACATACTTATAATACATAGAAAACACCCAGACCAATACAAACAGACATGTTCATGCACACAAATGTTTGTACTGTGCGGTACTAACTAAATATACCACATATTTCTAGTCCAATAAGCAAATTCTGCCCATACAAGTCGAGTACAAAAGATAAGCACGAAATCTGGCTACGGGACATGTCAAGTGGCCGTCCCACACAGGGTTATTCTAGAAAATGTTGCAAATTTTGGTTACCCATTGTATTGCAGAAGATTGGCTGTGAGTCCTCACAGTGAGTACCCATTGTTGAACATTCCTTAGAAACTTGGGTAAATATACAGGGTGTAACAAAAAGGGGGTATCAACCATAAAGGGAAATAATGTGTACCTTGTGTAGATTCTATATACAAAGTATCAATTTAATAAAAAAATATTTTAGGAAAAGATAAAAAATCTTACCGTACTAATTCATTTATAAAATTTTGTATACAAACGATTGTCAGGAATGCAGGGGGCGGTAACTATTCAAAAAGTAGTGGTCAAAGGTTAATATTCCTATCAGCTGATTGCTCATTAGTGATGTGCGAATCGAAATGGATTTCACGAAGAATCGAATTTCAATTAAATATTAATAACCGTAATATTAACTTGGCAGATTAAAAACTCCAATATGAGATTTGTAAATTTTCTCAGAATCGGTTCACTTCGGGATGATACCCCCTTTTTGTTACAACCTGTATATATTTTCTGCTTTACTTCTTCTTGAAAAGCCGCTTCATTGCTAAAGATTGGCCATCAGCTCTTTAAACCATGGCAAGCCTAAAAAGTTGTTTGGCGGATTTTATGCCAGTCCCATTGGACTGTCCCTGAGCCATGACATTTTTCGCCTTCCAATCACTTCCCAGAAGACAAGACGTCTCACATTTTGAGGTATCGATTTTGTGGCTATTTTATCGATAAATGTTTAAATATACTAATCACTACACCAACTAACGTCTACCTACAAAAGTTAGGTACTTTTAATATAAAAAAAACGTCCCAATATGCCAATTTTATCACAGATACCTGCATAAACTGTCTTTTTTTTCAAAAACAATCTTTCGCATGTCTCTCAGTATGCCCGGATATTGTATTGTAGATTTTCAAAAAATCTGCTGAATTGGTGCAAAACATCGACAAGTTTCAGAATATCCCTGTATATTGGTCTGTCCTATCGAGGCTTTGTTACCAGTGGAGGCCAGTATCTCGATATTCTAGCAATTTTCCCGTTTGTAGTATCTCTTTCAATTGAATCGTCAAAGAGAGGGAGGGCAGATCATAAGGGCTCTTTGTGCATATATCGAATAACCGTCAAGAGTTAAAAATAACATGAAATAGAATGGAATTCTTTTGAACAAGGTTTCAAAGGTTATTCACATATGTATGCATCCCTTTTTTTCTGATATGTGGGAGACGTGTCACGCTTACACTCACACAACAATAATGAAGGTACTAATCACTACACCTATTCGCTGCAGATGAGGTGAAGTCGATGCGCGGATGATGATGAACGATTCGAGGATATGAATGAGGATGAAGCGGGAATGATTGGGAGTGAAGGAAAATACACAGCACAAGTGTTTATATTTAGAAAGTTAAATGATAGCACAGAAGGTTACAAGTTTGAACACGACAACACTTAGAGAACAACTGAACGTACAGAAGGTAATGACACTTAATTATTTTACTTATAAAAGAACACTGAAAGAATTTGAATTACACAGATAGCCAAAGAGGTGATAATGAGGTGATGGTTAGCGGTGGTGGTCAGTGGTGGTCGCCAACAAACCAACCAATGTCTACTTATAAAAGTAACTTTTTATATATAAAAAAAATGTGATAGGTGACAGACGAGCAGACAGATCACCTGATGATAAGCGATGGCCGCCGCCCATTGACACCTGCAACACCAGTAGAGTCGCAAGTGCGCTTGCCCTCATTCACTCGACGCAACACAGCGCAGGAACTGCTTCACGCTGGTCTTCTGTGAGGCCGTGGTATCACTCCGGTCGAGCCGGCCCATTCATGCCGAAGCGTGGCTCTCCCAGGGTAAAACTTTCATTTATTCTACAACTAGCGGCCGCCCGCGACTCCGTCCGCGTGGAAAAGTAACTTTTTACCCCCCTTTCAACCCCTTACAACCCCCTTTTCGCAATAAAAAGTAGCCCTTGTCCTTTCTCAGGGTCTAGATTAGTCTGTATACCAAATTTCATTTAAATCCGTTGAGTAGTTTTGGCGTGAAAGAGTAGCAGACAGACAGACAGAGTTACTTTCGCATTTATAATATTAGTATGGATTTCATCACAGTCATATAGTACCTATATAAACTGTCTTTTTTTTTCAAAAACAATTCTTCGCTACTGTTTCAGTATGCAAATAAATTGGCCCCTGTCGTTTCAGATGCAAACGCAATGTCCCTGCGGGGACTGTAGACCCAATTTGGGGAAAAAATGTTCGTCGTTGGACTAGGAAAGGAGGTTTCTTGAATTGATTCTAGAGTAAAATAATCTTTACTATTTCTAAAGAGATAACTTCTATGGACAACCACACGGCTCTATGTTACCCAAAAATACGAAATACTTGCGCGTTTTAATCTACACCTGGCGCCATCTCTCAACAAACATTGGAACTAATAGCAAAACTAAGTCCCGGAACGAAGTGAGGGCGGTGCACTAGTCTGAAATAAAACTCCAGCAACGCATCAGCGACCTCTGTGATGAATTGAAAATAGTTTAACCAATACAGGTCAATTAAGAACATTTATGAATATCCAAATGTTACCACTGCTTCGCAATATAGTTTTCTGCTAAGAAAACACCATCAAGAAACTCAGTACCATCAACTCAGTAGTTAACTATTTTGTTTCTTACATCTACTTTTTTCTAAGCTATTTCAAAATTTATCAATATATTTACCTCCATGTAAATTAAGCATCTTCTTATGTTTGTATGAGCGTTTATGTTTCGTATTTTGGTATATTTTTTTTCTTCGGGAATTGATACAGACGACCCACTAAACACTGCGCTACTGGGGCAGTCAACAACCAAACCAAAGTTGTAATAATAGGGCTAATACTTTAATCTTCATCACAATTCCGGCTTTTACTTCTTGACCTGTGCGATTCTTATAAAACTTGCACTAGGTCACAAAAACCTTGAAAGTAACCAATCCCTTCTAAGTCTAAGCGTCTCTTTTAAACAGTGTCTATATGTAAATAAAGTGGCACCGTCCGTCCATTCGGATGCAAATGGAATGTCCCCGCGGGGACAGGGTCCCTATTCCGAGCGGCCGTATTTGGGTCGCGCTATTTTTGACGACCATTTGGCTTAGTTCGAGTAAAAAGGTCACGGATTCGATTTTATGGCAAGTTCGGGAAATGTTTCGTTGTTTTAGGTGTTTCGGAAATTGTTGACGATCATGGAATTTGCGAGGGGTGTTGTGAATCTGACCCTTTACTCAAAGTATGGGAAACATGTTAAGCCTTGTTTTACTGAGTTTTTTTTTTATGTGATAGGTAGCAGACGAGCAGGCGGATCTACGTGATGGTAGAAGTGTCAGCGATTGCCACCGCGCATAGATACTTGCAACACCAGTAGAGTCACAAGTGCGCTGCCAGCCCCCTTTCCTCCCAATTGACAAAATGAGTCTCACAAGATGTGTTCAGACTGGCAATTATATCCGATGCGAACGAATGAAAATAAATATACCTGTCGCACCTAAAGAAGGTGAGACACAGCGTTTATGAAAAGGAGGGAAAGTCCGATTGGATCGTCACGTCGAGATCGTTTTTGGCTCTGATGTTACTATGAGACAACAACTGATATAAAGTACTTGTACATTTTGTATTGAACAAAACAATGGACGGATTAAATTACTAAGGGACAATCGATTCAATAAATTTTACAGTTTTGTGAACATCGATGTATGATTTTTTCTTCTTTGTTTAAAAGGAACAGCTACTGTCTTAGAGCCACATCTGGCTATTTACTTTATGGGGATAAATAATGTTTATTCCCCATCTGTTTTCCCATAAATAAGGCAATAAATTAAGTCGAAGCGTTGTGCGTGATAGAAGTAATTTAAGAAGATAAAGACTTTGATAATTATATTGCGTTCACGTCGACCGCGCCTATTTTATCCATTGTTTTTATCACTTAAATATCTCATAATTTTAATGGCTTAAGCACTAAGTAAGCTAAGTAGCTTAAGCACTTGTGTTACGGAAATCAGACAACAGAGTATAAACAAATCCAATAATTAAAAAACATAATAAGTACATCTATAAACCGAACAAACAAGTATTCATCACAATAATATTTTGATACTTAAAAGAAATTGAAGTGAGTTACAGACATTATGGTATCTTAGCAAAAACTTACTCTTTGGGTAGGAAAAAGGCTAAAGGTTAAAGGTTACCTTTGGTTAGGAAACCCTAAAAGCATTGAATTCGTAGCAGTAACATTCGAGAGGACTGTCCATATTAATACAAACGTTTTAAGTCATTGATCCTAATTTAATATACTGGTCCCTAACTATAATCAGTATTTACAACTCTCAATCTTCCTTTGGCCATTTTTTTTTCAATTCAATTCAATATCTTGACAGCATTCTTGTTGATTAATAGACTAAGACCACAGAAATTGTTCACTATAATGTCTGTATGCTTAGTCCTTAAGACCTGTTTTTGTGAAATGAAGAAAAGAAAAATGTATGACAATATCACATTGTCTTGGTCCCAAACAACGAAGGTACCAAAAGCACCCGGAGCTTACAAAAATATCTGTTTCATCAACATACATTTGTATTGGTGCGAGAACCTACCCCGTAGGTTAAACATAGGGTCTGTATATACGATCATCTTTATGTACATAACATCTATGTATAAAGTTTATCTATCTAAACTTGAACCATAATCTCACCTGATGAAAAACCAACTCCTGCAACTAAAATACAAGTTTCCTTTTAAACTACACAGTAGCTTAAAATTCTCTCTCTCGCTCACTTCGTTTGTTTTCTCTGTCACATCAAGAAACTTATGCGATACATTGTGGCACGAGAGTTGAGCGTGGCTGCACTTTCCAACGTAGGTACGTACAGCCACACATCAAAGTATACAAAACTGTCAAATTTCTTTAATCGACTCTCATCTCTATCTTTATCTGAACTAGGTTAAATATCAATTGCGAAAGTTTGACAGATTGTGGTAACCTGATGTGTGGCTGACTGTACTTCAGGCATTAGGTTGGCAATCTTAGTCGAGTTTTGGAAAATCTTGTTAAGGTAATGTACGAAATTGAACTTCGGGTCAATGACTGGCAAAAAATAGTGCGAGGATCTATCAAAGTGGCGTTTTCTTGAATCAGAGGCTAAAACTCGGTTCGGGTCGTTGAATAAATAAGTAGTCTTTCTTAAGTGAAATCGAAATACATTCTTTATTATGTTAAAAGTTATTGTTGTATAGATATTCTGCAGTGTAGTGTTGTTAAACTATCAGTGTTATGAAACTTATTTTTACTATTTAGTCTATCTGGATTACTTTCAGGATATCGATAGTATTGAAAAGTGCAATAATATCGATAGGATAGATAAATAATTGGCGCAATACTATGGATAACGCCAATATCGATACTATCTAAAGTCACGTGAATTTTGGATGGTTATAATCAACAGCCAGTGTAATAAATTGCGGAGTCTTGTTAAAATCTAGCATACCTGTATAAGTTGACTTAAATATTGTATCTTGAACAGTACCTGGAAACAAAAAACGATAACGTTAGATACAAAGTCCAGACGATGCGTGTACCTAAGTTACGCGTTTTCAAACGCAATTTGTAGTTCATTACTGCTTGTGGTCTGTGCCTTGTTTACACAACTTCTTATTGAAGAGCGATGAACAACAAATGGCGTTTAAAAAGCGCGAATAAAATGCGTCATCTGGAAAAGCTATTAAAATAACTTAAAAGTAACAAATAGTTATATCAGGTATATTAAAATTCTATGACGTCAACGTTAGAATTGGAAAAGACATTTGTCTTCATACTTCCATTCAATAAAAGCTGAACCTTAACTTTGAAATTCAATCTTATTCCCAACTTGCTAAGCTCTAAGTTACCACCGAAGATAAACAGCAACGTACATAAAACGCTTGCAAACATAACTCGGATTCGAATCAATACATTACAGCGCGGTATAAAGCGATGGTTTACGAGTTAGTCGAGAACAGTAACGTATCTATGTTTACTCGTTGCAATACAATAGTTTGCAACTAGAACTAGTATTCTAGGTATAAGGAAACCACTTTGTTTTGATTACAGAATATCTGTACAATAATTCCACACAACATATACATTGACCTGACTCCGTACCAAGATAGATAGATAGATACTCTTTATTGCACAACACCTTACAGAACTTAATGCTAATAGTAATTTACAAATACAATATCGGCGGCCTTATCGCTAATAGCGATCTCTTCCAGACAACCTTTTGGTAGAGGAATAATGCAGCGAATTAACAAGGGGTAAGGCAGTGCAGATCTTTTATGTAGGTAATAAGAGAAATACATCATAATAAATACATAAATGCCAAGTAGCTTAAGTAGCTTAACAGACAACAGAGAAACTACAAACAACATACTTAAATACATATATGACACCCAGACACTGAACAAACACAAGTGGTCATCACACGAATTTTTCTTCAGGAAGAGAATCGAAACCATGACTTTGGTGCATGAGGTAGAGCTATTGTTTAGATCCATTAATCTGAACAATCGCCATCGACCTAGCACATATACTGCACAAGTGTGTGTACAAATACAAGTGCACTTTCTATTCTATTACCCTCATATTTCATGGGGAAGAGGGGCTGAAATCATCTATGTCCTTTTCAGTCATATCATTTACACAATCCATCTTTATTTTTACTACATATACTTTATTATATAGGCAAACAAGCAAGCAAGTCATCTGATGGTAAATAATTTACATTCCTACCCGTCACTCATTGGTCAACATGTTCTTCCTCTGTCATTACATGGCCATAACAGATGAGAGACGACTGATCTATTCGCTTCATCATCATCATCTTCAGTCATTAGTGATTCACTTTTGGATATAGGCCTCTCCCATCTAATTCAATGCGACGCGGACGCCTTAGCCAACCAATGGGGGCTACCGCGTGTGAAAAATCCGTCAGATGGCGTACGTATAGACTGAGGTCCAACTACATGGTGATTGGTTATTTTTGATGTGAGATATCAAACTAACACTAAACGACCAATGACGTTGAAGTTGGACCTCAATCTACACGTACGCCATCTAACGGATTTTCCACACGCGGTAGCCCCTATTCACTCCTCCTTGATGTCGTCTGTCATTCGCTACAGTGGCCGCCCTCGCGGTCTGATTTGATCCCACGCTTTACCATCGCCTAAATTATCTTAACCATGTTTCCTCCCATAAGACTTATTTATGATAACTTTGCAACCTATCTTCATCATCATCATCATCATCAGCAACCTACGTTCGTCCACTGCTGGACATAGGTCTCCCCTAATGCACGCCACCGCTCCCGATTTTCGGCCACTCTCATCCAGCCCACTCCAGCCAGCCTTCGAATGTCGTCATCCCATCTTGTAGCAGGGCGTCCAACACTACGTTTGCCGAGTCGCGGTCTCCACTCAAGGACCTTATGGCTCCAACGGTTGTCAGTTCTGCGGCTAATGTGACCAGCCCACTGCCACTTCAGTTTGCTAATTCGGTGGGCTATGTCGGTGACTCTGGTTCTCTGTCGGATTACATCATTTCTGATGCGGTCCTTCAGAGATACTCCGAGCATAGCCCTTTCCATAGCTCTTTGAGCGACTTTGAACCGCTGGATTAATCCAGCCGTGAGTGTCCACGTCTCGGCACCGTAAGTCATGACCGGAAGGACGCACTGGTCGAAGACTTTCGACTTAAGACTTTGAGGGATGGGTGACGAGAAGACTTGACGAAGCCTACCAAATGCTGCCCAGCCTAGCTGAATTCTTCTATTGACTTCTCTCTCGAAGTTGTTTTTGCCTAGTTGGAGCGTTTGTCCTAGATAGACATATTCCTGGACAACTTCGAGAGGTACTCCATTAACAGCGACCGGTCCCGGATCAACGAGCTCGTTGAACATGACCTTGGTTTTATCCAAGTTCATCCGAAGACCGATGTGTTTAGAAGATTCAGCCAGGCTGCTCACCATCTCCTGTAGGTCCTGTAAGGTTTCCGCCAAGATGACGATGTCGTCTGCGAATCGTAGGTGTGACATGTACTCGCCATTAATATTAATTCCGCGCTCTTTCCAGTTTAGCGTTTCGAACATGTCCTGCAGCGCAGCGGAGAAGAGTTTCGGAGATATAACATCTCCTTGTCTCACACCACGTCGCAGCAGGACAGGCTCGGTTTGGCCATTCTGGATTACTACGGACATATTAGCGGCGTCATATAGACACTTCAACACCTCGATATATCGCCAATCGACTTGGCACCTCTGCAAGGCCTCGAGAACAGCCCAGGTCTCGACGGAGTCAAAAGCTTTTTCATAGTCCACAAACGCCATGCACAGGGGCTGGTTATACTCTTTGGTCTTCTGTATAACCTGTCTCACTGTGTGAATATGGTCTATGGTGCTATAACTCCGTCGGAACCCGGCCTGCTCTGCAGGTTGAGCTTCGTCAAGTCTTCGTGTAAGGCGATTCGAAATGACTCTTGAGAACAATTTATAGACGTGACTTAAAAGTGAAATTGGTCGATAGTTCTTCAGTAAGGTTTTGTCGCCTTTCTTGAAGAACAACACGACCAAGCTCCGCTGCCACGCCCTAGGAGTTCTCCCAGAGAAAAGAACCGAGTTAAATATACGCCGAAGTTCCTTCAGCACCGGCTTGCCGGCAGCTTTTAGAAGCTCGGTTGTGACTCCGTCTTCTCCCGGGGCTTTTCCATTTTTAAGTTGCCCAAGAGCTGCCTCGATCTCCTCCAAGCTGATGTCGGGTAGATCCTCCGTCGCATGGCGGGTTAATGTGGCTCTTGAATCCTTCTCATCCGGCGTAGGGTGGGGTGAGTGCGACGCGTATAACTGGCTATAGAACGTGTAAACTTCCGAAAGAATCTCTGGCTTTGACGTGACGACTTCTCCATTGCCTTGGTCAACTTCGACAGGTGGCTCCTTCCAAGCTGTTGTAAGAAGACTTTGGACCCCCGGTTCTGCTCAATTGTTCTCTGTATTAAGAGTGTATTGGAGCTTCGGAGGTCACGTCTTAACAGCTTGGAGATGGACTTATTCAGAGCCCGTTGCTCTGCCGAAGTGACTGATGGATCGTTCCGCCTCTTGTCCATTAGGTCCAGAGTCTCTTTCGAAAGCTTAGACCGTTTGCCCGTACGTCGCAACTCACAGAACTTTGCACCCTCGTCCCGAAGAATTTCCACAACTTGGTCGAGTTCTTCGTCGACATCTACGTCAATTGTGGATCCCAAGGCAGCGAATCGATTTTCCAATTTAAGTTGGAAGACGTCGGAACCAGCGAGCGATTGGAGTAGATTTGGCCGGAGCGTGGACTTCATCAATCGAGAGCGTTCAAGCTTGAAATCGATATTCAGAGTGCCTCTGAGAAGTCGGTGATCACTTCCGGTTTTAAACCTATTGATCACTGAGACATCTCTGAATATTCGCTTTTTGTCCGATATGATGAAGTCGATCTCATTTTTAGTCATAGTATCGGGGCTCTGCCACGTCCATTTCCTCTGGGGCTGTTTCTTAAAGAACGAGTTCATTAAGAAAAGCCCCTCGCGCTCTAAGAAATTGACGAGCATTTGCCCCCTATGATTCCTACTTCCAAAGCCGTATGATCCCAGCATCGATTCGCTGTAAGTCTGTACACCCACTTTTGCGTTAAAATCCCCCATGACAACGTTATAGTGAGCCTTAGTGGTGTTGTGTAAGGCTCGAGAAATGTCCTCATACATCTCTTCTACGACATCATCCGAGTATGTCGACGTTGGAGCGTACACTTGAATAACCTTTAGGTTGTATCTGTTGGTTAATTTAATTACGAGGTACGCAACCCTCGCCGACACACTGGAGATTTCAATAACGTTTGTCAGTGAGGACTTTGTTGACTAGGAACCCGACGCCGCCATGTGACGGATTATCTCCTTCCCTGAAGTACATAAGATGGCCAGACTCTAGGGTCAGTGTGTCCTCACCCTCTCTACGGACTTCGCACAGCCCGAGAACATGCCATCCTATGTGCTTCAACTCCTCCTCGAGTTGGGGCCAGATGCGAGTCGAGCCGAAGCGGTGCGTCCGTTATACGTCGCCAAGGTCAGTGTGGTGTGGCGGCCTTCCGTAACCCGGAGATTCTTAGCACCCCCTGCCCTGCCGTTACCGAGACCGCCGCCTTGGCCCGGAATAGCAGGGCTGCCGGGAACTGGGGGCCGGGGCAGTGTCGTATTCATATGGGGGATTGGACCATACCCCACCACGCTGGTCCAGTGCGGGTTGGTGGGTGGTTCGTCAGAGCCTCTTTCGTTAATCAGCAGGACGCGCCACGGGCAGGAGAGGTTGACTTGGGGCCCGAAAGATGTTGTCAAAGTCAAAGTCAAAGTCAAATATTCTTTATTTGCATAGGCTTGTACACAGCACTTACAAATCGTCATACATAAAGAAAATATTTATAACTATTTAAAGATATATATATGATTTAAATGAAATTAAATATATATCTTGATACATAAGATATACTAAAAAATAAATAGAAATAATGCGATTCTACCCACCGGTATCGGAAAGTTGATTCTGCGAGAAGATCCGGCAAGAAACTCGCCATTACTCTTTTAATCGCCAAAATGTTTATTACAATGTTTTCCTCATACCACCTACCTACAGTCCAATACTCAAGATGAAAGAAAATGTTAAAGGCTAGAATGAGGTAAACCAGAGCAGACCAGTCCCCAGAGGCGGCACCTGTACACAAGTATGACGTATGTGGTCAGCCATCATTTCACCAACCATATCAGAGGGAATGTAATGACCCGCCACATAGCGCCACCACCTCAGGAACGTTTGAGCGTGCCATGACCATTCCAATTCTCTCATAAGATACACAGAATAGTATGCATAATTAAATACTAATAAACTGTAGGACGTGGTGTACAATAACAGGTTGATAGTATCTTGTCAATTATTATTAATCATTAATAGTAAATGTACTCAATTTGTATATAAAATTAAATTCATGCTGCAATGCCTAATTGATTAAAATTTATATAATATAATTTCAGTATTAAAATACTGGCTTGAAAAATCAAATGTACAGGCATGGGGATCATTATACCCAAGAATCCTTATCGTTGAGATAATCTACAATTTTATAGTATCCTTTCTTTATTAAGCAGGCTTTTACATGTGTTTTAAATTTATGAATTGGCAAGTCAATAACATTTTGTGGCAACTTGTTATACATTTTAATACTTAGTCCTACAAATGAACTACTAATCTTTTGGAGTTTTAGATTTGGAACCGCGAGTCTATGTTTATTTCTTGTATTAAAACCATGACATTCAGATTTTTTCGAAAAAAGATGAATATTCTTTCGCACGTACAAAATGCAGTCTAAAATATATTGAGATGCAACGGTTAAAATGTCAATGTTCTTAAACATTTCTCTAAGTGAATCGCGAGGTCTAAGGTTGTATATAAAACGGATGGCCCTCTTCTGCAATACAAATTATAGTCTGTATGTCTGCAGCAGACCCCCACAACAAGAGACCATATGACATTATACTATGAAAATAACTAAAATAAACCAGTCTCGCGGTTTCAATATCAGTCAAATGTCTTATCTTCTTAACCGCATATGCGGCGGAGCTAAGTCTTCCCGCCAAGGCTGCTATGTGAGGACCCCATTGCAATTTGGCATCCATAGTGATGCCCAAAAATACAGTTGAATTAATGACCTCAATACGTTCATTATTCATGATGATGTTAGTGTTGACCTGCCTTACATTGGGCATAGTAAATTTTACACATTTGGTCTTTTTAGCATTGAGAAGCAAGTTATTAGTGGTGAACCAATGGAGGCACTTGTGAGAGGGAGTCATTTACGTCGTCGAACGTATCTTTTCGTCGATCAACATAAAATCAACGAAGTATCGTCAGCAAATAAAACTATATCACAAAGATCTTGTGTAAAGTAAGGAAGGTCATTGATGTATATTAAAAAGAGTAAAGGTCCCAAAATTGAAACCCTGGGGGACTCCCATCAATAAAGCAGCGCCTGAAGAATCAGTCCCATTAACATTTACTTTCTGAACTCTGTCAGATAGGTAAGAATTTATCAAACTTAATGAATTCTTTGAAACACCATAATGAGATAGTTTCAACAACAATGTTTGGTGCTTAACGCAATCAAACGCTTTCGATAGGTCACAGAAAACACCTATAGCATCCTGTTTGTTCTCCCATGCATCAAAATGTGCTTGATAAGTGCAACTCCTGCGTCAGAGGTTGACTTACCTTTAGTGAACCCAAATTGCTTATTATGAAGCAAGTCGTTAACTTTAAAATGAGACAGCAACTGAACGAATATGACTTTTTCAAAAATTTTACTCAGTGCTGGTAATATAGAAACGGCCTGAAGTTAGAAGGGTCACTTTTATCGCCTGATTTGTACAACGGTATGATTTTGCTGTACTTCATTAAGCTAGGAAATTGACCCTCATCAACACATTTGTTGAATATCATTGCCAAATGAGGTGCAATAAACAGTATTATGTTTCTTAAAATATCTACTGATAGTCCCCAAAGATCTTCAGTCTTTTTCATATTCAGCTCCTTGAAAGTTTTAACTATTATCTCCGGGGTTACATGAGTGAATTTGAAAGGTGTTTTACATTCGCCAACACTTGCTTTAAGCAACGATACAGCATATCTGAACTCGAATCTAATTTACTTGTTGTTGACACTGGTATGTTGGTGAAGAAGGACTCAAATGCTTTTGCCACTTCAGCATCAGAGTCAAGACATTTGCCGTTGATTTTTAAAGAGAGCTTGTTTTGTTGTGTTTTATTTTTACAAGTCTCTTTGTTAATTACGTTCCATGTGATTTTAATTTTGTTAGTTGCGTTGCTTATTTTGTCTTTAATGTAGTTGGATTTCGCAACTGCACATACCTTCTTAAAAGCACTTAGAATAATTCTTAACGTATTCAATAGTAGCGGGATCATTTGAACTAGCCTTAATATCATATAATTCAAACAATTTTCTCCTGCTTATATAAATCCCTGTAGTAGCCCAGTCACTAAATTTGTTTTTAGAATTATTTAATTTAATGGTCTTTTTTGTGAAGATGCCATTAAATTCCTTTTCAACAATTTCGAAAAGGTTGTCATATAACTGATCAACACTGTTTCGTTACAGGGAATTGAGGATACTTTATTATAAATAGTATCTTTGAATTGTTGAAACCCGTCTTTTAGTAATAGGCCTACACGTAAATATAGTAGGCGAATAATTTTGATGGCAGTCGATAACAGCCATCTGACCACTGTGATCAGAATTTATGAAATTTATTATAGCCTTTTCCCCTACATTACAATCACAGAAAATGTTGTCTAAACAAGTAGCCGAAGTGGGGGTGACTCTTGTGTGGGCCCCCTTACGTCCCATACGTCCCAACCTATCTTAACCTCCGCAAATCATCTCCCAAATGAATCAAAGGCCACGAACAAATGGCCCGTCTTGTCTTTGTCTGAATGAAATATCTGGGCCTCGCCATAACGGAGATGTAACGCCCTTATTATGGGAATTTTTCCCTTAATGTGAAAAGGTGCAGTTATTTTTGCTAAATGGTAATTGAGTTTTGAAGTGAGACGTTGGGGAAAAGATTCCTTTTGAATTGGGGTGTGATTTTGATGCCTTACTCATTATTACGTGTTAATTGTTTGATTGAAAATGGTTCCAGTCGCAACAGATAATGATGATGGATATTTTAATATACAATGATTCATTTGGTCTGGTTCCCTTGTTAACGAGTTGTGAAGGACAAAGGAAGTCGTAGTAATGTGAAAAATCCGCTAGATGGCACTGAGGTCTATCTACACGGTGATTGTCTTTTTTATTTTTTATGTTGTAGGTCGCCGACACGCAGACGGATCACCTGATGGTAAGCGATGGCCGCCGCCCATAGACACCTGCAACACCAGTAGAGCCATCAGCCAACCTTTGACCCACTTTCGCCCTCCGATTGGGCCTCCGGTGCCCTCACACACTCGACGAAACACAGCGCAGGCGGTCTTCTGTAAAGTCGTGGTATCACTGCGATCGAGCTGTCCGGTAATTTTGATATGAGATGACAAATGTCACTAAACAACCATCATACGTTGAAGTTGGACCTCAGTCTAACAGTACGCCATCTAGTGGATACGCAATAGCCCCCATCATAACTCTCTCTAACTCCTAGATGATGGTCTAAACGTATCTACTCAACTCCAAACTCCTTCTACTCCAACAACAATCGAAGCCGCGACCCGTACGTCACTGACGCTCAAATCACTGCGCCAAGCGGGTCGGAATGTCTTGATGATTATGATGTATTAACTGTACGTGTTTGTCTGTACCTGCCCTAGTAACATTATTCCCAATATCCCAATACGTCATTACCCTAAACGACGCCACACGCCCCGCGGGGCAAATGGAGCCAAATTGGCAAAGAGTGGGAAAATGGGGCAAAGAGTGGCAAAATGACGCCATTGTACCCAAATGGAAGTATTCCGAAAGCAATAATTTGGTGCTTTTCTCATCGCCAACTGATAGGACCCATTAGGGGAGGTAGGGTTATCAGCGTCAGAAAAAATATAAATATTTATTACTTCGTTTTCGAGTCAGCGTAGTCGGGATGACTTTGGCATTAATCGCAATTTATTGACAGACACTGTTGCAAGACAAGAAAACCCCGTTGGTCTAGTAGTTTAAGTACGGGCCGTGATCTCGGGGTCTCGGGTTCGATTCCTGGGTCAAGCAACAGAATTTTTCGAACATAGCTCTGGTTTGTGATCACCAATCCGGATTAGGCAAGCGTGGTGATTAATCCTAATCCCATTATAGTAGCGATGACTTGATTTCTGTGATGGAGGTCTTTGCCCTGCTGTGGGATAGTATTTTTTTTATACATTATAGCGGACAAACGAGCAGACGGCTCACCTAATGGTAAGTGATCGATCACCGTCGCCCATGGACATCTGCAACACCTGAGGCATTACAAAGCGTTGCCGGCTGTTAAGGAAGGAATAAGCCCTTTAAATATAATATATTTTTTTTATGTAAATAGGCTGATACTTGTACTTCTACTGTTGCAAGTGGCAACCCTGCGAAGAGTACCGTGATTGATGCTTCCTCCGCTCCCCGGGTGCGGAACGACACAACTTTTTAACACAAACTACACCAACTTCCCTGATGGACAGAAACGAAATGAAAAACTCTATTAAGATTTTAACCTTGACTTGTAATAAATAAAGACTATTTTATAATCCATACCTAAATGCCGAAGTTATTACATGGTCACTTTTAGGGCGCTACACGTTACGTGTCGGCATTCAATGGGCCCGGGGATCGAACCTGGGACCCCAAGCGCAGCCGTCGCTTTAAAGTGCGATCCACTACCAATTGGGTATTAGACTAATTTTTTTTATGTGTTTAATCAAAAGACCCCTCTATTTAAGAAACATCGTTGAAAGAATTATTTGATTCTGATTTGAATTACCTGAGATATCACAACTTTAAGAGCACATATTTTACGCAGGCCCAAAAACGCTCCATACAAATGGCTACTGGCGTCTGACGTCACACGCAAGTATCTTGTATGCGCGTCTAGTAAATTTTGTTTGGTAGCTATATCAAATGTTCCGTTTATGTACATGGTTTTATAATAAAAGTTTGTGTATAATGTATGGGTAGTTCAATGATATAATTATGAAAATGGACTTGCCCATAAAACTTTAAATGCTCACAAAACCAGCTAGAGTTTATATTTTTAACTGAAAATTTAGGCTATTGGTTCTTATTTACTAATATTTTTGTAAAGTATCAATATTTTTTACTATATCGAGATTAGTCAAATACCCTATTACGCCACCGAGGCAGTCAGTCGGAACCCTATCAATTACCTGAACGAGTTGTTGTATTGTAATTTGCACTCTAATGCCGATCGCATTCTGCGTGTATTTTTGTTCATAGCTGACAGATGTGTTAGGTATTTTCATATAAAATTGGCGTTTTTCGTACTGGCCACTTTAATGACGATTTTTTCCTCTTTGGTAAGGAATTCCAAATTCAAATTTGTACAGCTATTTACTCGACATTTGTATTTGTGCTATGATGACCGTTATTCATTTGTTTTTTTCTTCTATTTTTTCTGTTTGCGTCACTCATTTTTACAAAATAAAGACTTAAAATTTCGCATTACTTACGAGTACAAGTTTGCGGAAACGACTCGAAGGGTGAATGATGTGTAAGGGAGTCGTATTGCAATTTTATGTTCTATCTAGTGGCATTCTCTTAAAATTGAGTACAAACTTCAGTATTTGCGCAATCCTAATGTCGGGCGCAGTCGAGTCACGCGCCAACGAATTAGTGCCCGCGGGTAATCAGAGTTCGCTCGCTGCTAGACGCTAGTCGCTACGTTACGCGCTAGACCAGGGGTGACAAATCAAAAAATAAATCTATAAATAACAAAATAATTGCAGTATAAGTTGTGTAGCGGCCAAGGCACAACCTCAGCATTTGCTACAGCAGCTAGAAGCCGCTGCGGCGCTGATTTTCAGGCTGAGCCTAATGTTTCTTTTAGCCCAGCCCAAAATCCAGAGCTGCATTTGGATTCTAACCACGAACCAACGGCATATTCTCATCCACTGAGCAACAATTGCTCTGAAGTCATAAATAATCTAATAAAACACAAAATGGCTTTTACAAATATTAGGTTTCATTTGTTGAAATGGAAACCTGATTTTGAAATGAATTTCCAGACGCAGCCCTGCTTCAGCGCAGCGATATTCAATTATTTAGATTCGATTCGACGCGAAGTGGGTTTGTCGCGATCCGGTCGGTCTCTGATACGGTTCGTGACATCTATCACGAGTCTCCTTTTATCTATAGATACCATTAGAAGTAGAAGTACTAGCCTACTACCGCCACCGAAGCAACGCTCGGTTCACCTGCTGCAAATGTGGACGAGTGGTTCACTCCCGCATAAGATTTTACAGCCACGAGCGTTAAAGTCACACCGCGTGATGTTGCTTAAATCATCATGTTCTCTGTCTGTCTGTTACTCTTTCACGCCAAAACCACTGAACGGATTAAAATGAAATTTGGTATACAGATGGCCTAGACTTTGAGAAAGGAAATATGCTACTTATGAATGCTAAAAGGGGGCTAAAAGGGGGGTTGCGGACGAAGTCACGGGTAACAGCTAGTATCTTATAAGGTAGGTAGGTAAGTAAACCTAATAACTGCAAACCTTGCGCGTTGTAATCAATACTAATCGGCATCTATTGGTACAGGTTATCTGAAGTGATGATGATGATGATGATGATCTGAGAGCAGATAAATACCTATTAAAAAAACAGCCCCATTATTCACAATGAAGGTAGATAAATGATAATTCTCATCGGTTCTAAACCAAAAATGGCAATAAAGCAATACAACGACTAACCACTCAAAATTAGTATTCTGATGACGAATCAAACTTTGAGACAAAATTTTGCATTGAAATTCCAACAAATTAACAATATTTCCCAAAATATTACGCAAATGGCTGACGCTATACCGTAGAACTTTGCAAGTGACAACACAGATATTGAATTATTTCGATTCTGCTTCGTTGAGATTGGGTTTAGTTGGTTCCGGTTAGGGCTTTGATCTCGACCAATCTGTGACTACTGATATAGAATCGTATCTTGCAATTAAAGGAAGCCGGCAGCTCCGCTCGTATGGATATCGGTTCCCACTAAAAGAATTTACGAAATAACTTACACCGTATATGGTCCACTTGGCGTCGTCTCTACGTAATTCCTACGGATTACGCACTTTAATCTCGAATTATTCGTTAACACGGAGCTAAATTTTTCAAATTTCTTGCGTTTCGGATTAGCTCTTAAAACACCGGGGTGTAAAATTAGCTTAGTAGTTAGTAGGTACTTTTTTTTTTTTTTTCAATTTAAGTCCTTTACAGAACATTTATGAATGTCAAATTTTATAATCTACTGCTGATTCGGAAGGTCAATTTCTACTTTAAGACAATCCTGGAATTAATCAATTAATTCTCAATACTGGGCGCTTCCGCTATGTAATTAAAACAAATTGACAGACAGACCAAACAATCCTAACAAATTTTATAAACGCGAAAGTAACTCTGTCTGTTACTCTTTCACGCCTAAACTACTGAACGGATTTGAATTAAATTTAGTATACAGATGGTCTAGACCCTGAAAAAGAACATAGACTACTCTGTATTGCGAAAAAGGTGTTGTAAAGTGTTAAAATGGGGGGAGAGTTGAAAAATATTAAATAACTAAAACTATTATCTAACTAACTACCCAAAGATACTATTCCACGCGGACGAAGTCGTGGCAGCTAGTATAAAAAATATAAGAATAGTAATTTACGGGATTGCTACCATGAAAAACCGGCGTGAAACAGCCCCTGTGCTGTGTTTTGCCGAGTAAGTGAGGGTACCGGAGGCCCATCCGGGGGGGAAGGGGATAAAAGGTGGCAGCGCACTTGTAACTCCACTGGTGTTGCAAGTGTCCATGAGCGGCGGCAATTGCTTACCATCAGGTGATCCGCCTGCTCGTCTGCTACCTATAACATAAAAAAAAAATGTAGGTACCTTATTTTTGAGGTTTCTGATATTTCGGCGCTGTCTAGGTATGTTGCAAGCGCCATGGTTACGGTGTCACTGAAGTCTCTCCACGGTTATGTTGTTATAGCTGGAGGCACGAAAGTATAGCGATGACCGTTATTTTGCGCACTTGTAAAAAAGAGACTTTCTATCAAAATTGGTTTCTGCGCACTCAAGGTCATAACTACACTTTCTTGCCTCGGACTATACTGTTTAGTATAACCATAAAAGTTTACAATTACAAAAAGATACTATTATTAAACTCCAGACTTCTTTCATTTCGTAAACCCTTTCTAACTTTAATCTCTTAGCCAATAAGAAGATCCCAAGAAAAAGTTGAACTACCCAGGATATACTAACACGTCGTAAGTTCCACAAGCTAGTCACGTCCCCCGGCTTTGCCCGTCGCGGACAAATTGCCGTGGCGTGTAAATCACCGTGATACTGTCGGGCAGGGAAGCAATTTAGTCGGATTCGTTTTGTTGCTCCTCTTTATGCGACGCGTGTTGTATTGGCGCTAAGTTAATATAGATTAGCTTCGATTCTCGTTGGCTCATTTGTTATTGTTTTTTTCTGTTGACTGTGCCTGGTGAAGCAAGTTGAGTTAGGGTGTCGGCACCCGATCCCTGTCCGGTTGTGTCACACTCGTGCACCATGCAACAAACATACAAACATACATTTTTTTTATGTGATAGGTAGCAGGCGAGCAGGCGGATCACCTGATGGTATGCAATTGCCGCCGCCCATGGACACTTGCAACACCAGTGGAGTTACAAGTGCGCTACCTACCTTTTATCCCCTTCCCCCCCAGGTGGGCCTGCGGTACCCTCACTCACTCGGCGAAACACAGCACAAGGGCTGCTTCACGCCGGTTTTCTGTGAGGCATTGGTATCACTCCGGTCGAGCCGGCCCATTCATGCCGAAGCGTGGCTCTCCCACAGATAACATGTTACAGTCAACATGCATGATTCAAACTCAAATAAAATCTTTGTTTGCATAGGCTTGTAGGTACACAGCACTTTCAAATTGTCATACAACATCCTAAGATCCAAAAGCCTCATACGAGGCTAAATTTAATTTTCTATTGTGTCTGCTGTCTGGGCCTTACGACGTTAAAAAATATTTATAAACTATAATTCGGTATTTGACATGGTTAACAATTAAATAAGAAAATAATTGAATTATGTAGATTTTAAGACGCTGATTCAGAATATCTATGTTAATTTACAAATTAAACATTAGAAATATTTTTATTTCTTAAAAATAAATAAGAAATTTTGCATCTGTGGATTATCAAAACTAAAACGGCTTGTAGCCAATCAGAACGCGTGACGTCACGATGCAAGAAACAACAAAATTCCCCTTGTGAACGGTGCTGTTACTGTTAGTTTGGGGTTAATTTAATTAGAATGATTTATTGAAATATTACAAAAAATCCTTATTACGCATTTATATTGATTTTCAAAATGAATAAGTTTATTGTACACGTGTCGAATATATTTCTGGGGGTCTAATTTTTTTGAAATATTGGATAAACGAACATTCGTATACTTTTCTATATTAAAATTAGCGAGCTCCAATTATGGTTTACTATCTACTCCGTTATCATGCATGATACTCCCGGGCCACATATTTTATTCCTTTTACCTCGAAATATTTTATAGCCACCTTTTTATTTTTAGAATAAATTCCAACATCGTATGACCAGAAGAAAGGACAGTAATTTCTCTTATTCACTTTACAATGTTTTAATATTATAATATACGTCTATACTATTTTATTCAAACTATAATGAAAAGAACGGATTTTGAAACTAACTGCAGTGAGTGAATGATTCATTCAAAAGTCGAGTTGATTTTAATTGGTCCCATCACTAGGACCGATACCACGATATCATTATTAAATTTTTCTGTCGTTTACGTATCGTAACGATTTTTTATTAAAATAGATTTTCTAGTTTAATACACATTTGATAATTAATAAAAGTCATTACTTATGATAGGAAACGCGATCTTGTTGCGAATTTTAGCTGTCAGATCGCCTTTTACATGAAAATACTGCACAATTCACCATTTTTAAGAGAAACGTCACGCGACACGGAGCGATGCAAAATGGCGATGTAGCGACATCCAAGTAGTTTTGTATAACTTAGTTGACCAGTTCCGAATAGTTGACCAATGTACTTTGCCGGAGGGGAAACGCCCGGTATGGCATCTCCAGTGGCTATATACTCAAAGATTGAATCATGACGTCGAGGGCTAATTTGTCACGTGACTTGCTGTTTTGGCGGGAAATTTTAATCGTATTATTTAAAATGGCTGTTTTTGTTATAAATTAACTTTAAAAATGAAATAGACAATTATAAAACGTATCTTTAGTGTCCTAAGAATACAATAAAATACTTTTTTAAAAATTGTCAAATACCCAATTTTTCAGATAATGTAAAGAAGACCGGCGAGAGCAGCCTTCATGTTTTCCGACACCATACATATTTGGAAACATACTAATTAAACTAAGCAACAAAATGTTTATTTTATCTTATTATAAGTATATTTTTGAAAGCATGGAATAAAAAGTTAAATTATTTTCAATTTGCAAACAATTCAGTAAACAAAACTCACATCACAGAGGAAAAACGAAACGTTGAGTCAATCATAATGTCACTTTGATAGTTAAGATATTTGACATCTTTTTAAATTGTTTTAAATGTGTGATCTATTCATTTACGTTTTCGCGTATTTTCTGGACTTTTGAGTTTATTGATTCAACCTAGACAACAGCATTTCCCTGGATTTGATTTCCAAGTGATTTGGTTTATTTAGTATAATACCGTTTCGATGTGTTCATTGTTCTTTGCGTCTTGCTTGATCGAAAAAGACGACACCGTTTATCCGAGGAAAGTGCAGAGACGATGGAAAGAAGAAGCCAATAGTGAAATACTCTCTGCATTTAATAGTATTGACCCATATGTTTTAAGGGCCAGAATAAAATCTCGATATTCGGGCAGCAGGTCATACTATACATACATAGTAGTAGATAGAGCAATTCAAGGACGACAAGCTATTTTAGGGTAATAATGTTATTGTGTTGCAGGTAAGCGAACAGTTGGTTGCTGTTCGCATACCATGAGCATATTATGGTATATGGGGTTTGCAAGTCGACGGGGTAATATAGTACCTCCTGCAGCCTTTTTAGACAATTTGTTATGTACTTAATTGATTAAATGACGTCATACCTACACATCCGAAGTTTGTTTTACCATACCTTTATAACGCTGATGTAAACATGCAACATTATGTACTTATAAATAATCGTTGAGTGCACATGTAAGGTAGGCGCGCCTGACGGACTATGAATTTGTAAGCACGAGTTCATACTCGTGCTTACAAATTCATAGTCATCATTCATAGGATCATTCATCGATTTATCGAGTGCCATTTATAGTACGTTAAGCATCAGTAGCACTACCATGTTTTTTTTTATTTTTATGCGATTGGTAGCAGACGAGCAGACAGATCACCTGATGGTAAGCGATTGCCGCCACCCATAGACACCTGCAACACCAGTTGAGTCACAAGTGCGCTAGTAGCCCAAAATCTAGTAGTGCGAGTGCAAGTTTGAAATACTCAGAAATACTATCCTCGCTACCGAAAACTATCGCTTTGTCTCTTTCATTATGATGCATTTGAAAGAGACAGAGCAATAGTTTACGTTAAGTCAGTTTTCGATGTCAACTCATGGTAGCGCTACTGAAGGCCACTCAGTAACATTGACAGGGGGGGCGTTGTACGATATTTTTTCTTCTATGGGAAAATGTCAATCAACACTGAGTCACTGACACTTGTGAGAAAATACGATTATTTGCCGAAAACCTTATGTATGACCCTTGAACGACTATACTTTGTCGGCCCTATACCTTTATAATCCCATCTTTAGAAAAGTGGCAACAATTTTCCTTTTTCTTAGTTGAGTGTTCTTCTTTAAGTATCATTAATTTTTTTCTAGGCACGGGACCTCTAAACCGCAGACTGAAAATACATAGAACTTCGCCGGACTCCTTTACATGTAAGTTAATATAATTAAGTACGTTGAATCATAAGAATAAATATAAATAGACATAATGCGGCTTTTTACCACCGTATCGGAAAGTTGATTCTGACGAGAAACTCGTCAGTTACTCTTCTTGATAGCCAAAAATTTTACTAAAATGTTTCTTGTTCTCAAAAATCACAAAATGAAGAAAAAAGTTAAATAATTTATGCTTATAATCAGGTAAACCGGAACAAGCCAGCCTCCAAAGAATGAATGAACAAGATAAAGTCATCCAGAGTCAGCCATATAAACTCTTGTATCGTCCCAGTTAATGACGTAATCACTTACCTCAAAGTGGGTTTCCAAGATGCATTAACGTCAACATCAGTGACGTAACCAGGTTGAACTCACAGCACGGTGCTTAGACACAGAACGTTTTGAGAGCGCGCTCATCTCCCAAACTTTCGAACAATATGAGCGTGCTTTTGGGAGGTGCTTTAATAGCAGAGCAATTAGGAAACAAGTTGGAGACGTGTTTTGGTCGGCCATTCATTAA
Organism: Cnaphalocrocis medinalis; assembly: GCA_014851415.1. Classification (NCBI taxonomy): domain Eukaryota; kingdom Metazoa; phylum Arthropoda; class Insecta; order Lepidoptera; family Crambidae; genus Cnaphalocrocis; species Cnaphalocrocis medinalis. The sequence goes on along the minus strand of CM026298.1, from coordinate 6,535,564 downwards.
AATGAATAGTTTAGTGTGGTACTCGTCTAGTAAAGTAAGCTTAATGGCGTAACAAGACTAAAGAGATGACACTACCAGTGCATCCTTATCTTTTTTAAATTACAATTGGCACTGGTGGATATAAAATGAGAGGGGAAGACCACCAGGCTAATGACCTACATTATTTTGATTTTTACATTGATTTGATTTTTCAAAGGTGCATGCACGGATTCGAACTTTTCACGTATGGAAGGCGCATTGTTATCCACTACCCCCCAGACCATGGTCCATCTCCTGGCATGCTCTTTATGCCCGGACAGCTGCATATATGGTGAACTCCTGCAGCCTACCGACAACGCTGTCATTGTGGCAGAGTATTGGGCAGGGAAAATTTTATATCTTAGAGCCATCGACGCACGAAACGTAGAAAATGCACTTAGCTATTTGTGTTTTTTGCTTGGCAAATTACGTTAGAATAACAATGCAAATCGACTAACGTTGAATGCAGATGCCAAATAACAGTTTTTGTGTAATTAACTCCTTGTGGACATTTGGCTCACAGCCACTTGAGTCACTTGCAGTTGAATCATTTGTCTAATTTATGTTAGGTACTTTTTATACGTTTCAATATGAGAGTATAGGTTCCTAGTACACGTTTTGCTTTCTAGCCCCCTTTTGATATTTATCGAAAACATCCATACTCATATTATAAATGGGAAAGTGTGCCTATCTGTCTGTATGTTTGTCTTTCCTTTACTGCGAATTGGAGCGATGAATCGACGTGATTTTTAAGCGGATATAGTTAAAGGGATGTAGAATAACATAGGCTACTTTTTGCCTCTTTCTAACCCCCCCATTTTAGGGAAGTGGGGGTGCGAGTGAAGCCGCGGGCAAAAGCTAGTATATAAGTATATATTGCAAAAAAAAATCAGTTTTCGTATAGGAAATCACAAGAATGGGGTATGGGAACTAATTTTTAGGTATCTTTTTTTATATTTTATTTCAATACCTTTTACTATTTCAAGTAATCAATTTGAATATTTTTGTAATCAAGACAGTAGTTATCTTTTAATTAATTTTTAAACATTTTAAATTCAAGCGTATTTGTGACGTCACAAGTGCGCTACACCTATTAATAGTATTACCACGTGCTTTTTTCCCCAAATCGTGGCAAATAAATTATATGTAAAATGTTACTTGTGGGAAAAATCCCTTTTAATCGGGGGAATTTTACATCACTGCCTGACAACATTCCGGCAAAACAAAAAAACAGAGAGGTATCTCTAATCAATTTTATATCACCTTTCAAATAAATGTCAAACTGGTTGGTAAGGTTTTATTGTATTACAACTAGCGCCAACTGTTGGTTCTTCCGATCGACTAAGTGTCAATCACAGTAGATGTCGCATTTATTTTATCTTGTTAGTGTAGTATGACTGAAAATTCTGCTGACCTTGGGTCAGATGAAGGTCAAACGCGATTTTATTGAAAATATCATTGATCTTATGCTTTTAAATTTTAAAAGCAATAAAATATGGTATGAAAGACAAATGCCTCGAAATGGTTTTCGATTTAGGACATGTTTAGTTTTTTTTCCCATACCCCATTAGGGGTCTACTATCTTTTAAGGCAAGCATGCAAGTTAAGGACGCTCCAGGAAGATAATAACTACTATTTTCCCCCACCTATAAGCAAATATCCTTTTTAAATACCTATGACACTCGAAGCCACAAAGTAATGAAGGCAAAGTTAGCCATCGCGAAGTTACATAAGCGGCTAATTTTACGCGACCAGGTCAGCTGGCGACCCACTTCCGCGGTCGAAGGTTGGCTTCCGATATCAGGTGGAAATATCAATATCTATTCAAGGAAGTGCTGGTTGAATAGACGCGTAATTTCTCCGTAATACGGTTAGTGTGGTTTCCAACTAATATTACAAATGCGAAAGTTTTGAGGGTGCATGTAAAGTATCTACCTATGTATGTATATACTTTTGACTGTCCAAAGTTGTTAAGTAAAGTCGCGCATAACATACCGCATAATTTACTAAGGCGTTCTAATGGGAAACTGTTCCGCATGCCATTGAGCCGCACTAACTTAAAAAAACATTGTCCTTTATCCAGAATGTATGTTTTGTACAAGAAATATGAAAAGGATATTGACTTGTATTTTACGTCAATACCTAGAATTAAAAAGACCATACTCGAGTAGTCGATTAGAATAATGCTATATTTTTATTTTGTATTCCTTCTTTATTTGTACGGATTTTGCAGAAAGTCTTTTGCAAAACACACTATTTGTGCATGTGGTGCTTTTCTGTAAGTGGTGAGGCACTTATCTAGATTTAAGAATATGTTTGTAATGCTTGTAATAGTGTACTCATTGTTGAGAAGCCAAATAAAATAAATAAATAAATATACTGTGCCACTGTAGGGTGAAGCCACGGCAGGGCGACTTTGATTTCTATGATGGAGGCTTTTTCCCAGCAGGGGGACAGTGATGGGTTAAGGCCTTATCACCACCCTTGCCTAATGAGGATTGGCTCTAGCTATGTTTTAAAAATTTGAAACATACTTTTCGCTCCACCCGGGAAACGAAACGCCGTGGCCCGGTATTTAAACCACATGGTGATTGGTTATTTTTGATAGATGTCAAAATATCACAAAACAACCAATATCGTTGAAATTGGACATGAGTCTAACAGTACACCATCTAGTGGATTTTTCACACGTGATATTGGCTGAATCGTGTGAAGAAAAGGAAACTATTTACAGTTTCTTCATACTTTTCTACCTCTTCAAAATCTATTTCCTCGCTTCAACCTATTTTAATAGTTACTAGAGCACCTACCTTTGTGAATCGGGACAATACACCTCCGACAGATCTGGGACAGTTAACATCGGGACGGAATACAAAACAGGTCTATCTGATGAAACAGATTGAAAGCGGGGCTCGGAACGAAGATCTGATAAATCTAGATCTGTTAAAGGGAAGGAATCATAAAACGTATTACACTCTGCTGGGAATAAACCGGGCAACCAGAAAGTTTTCATACAGATAGACTCAGTTTGGAAGCCCTCAAATATAACTTTCATTGCAATCGTACGTCATAATTTCAAATGTAAAATTTTATCTTCCTTCGATCTAGAAACCCTATACTGTAAACACGTTAAGTGTATCTTCTAATGAAGGCTCAATTAAGCGCTATTTGCCATTAAAAACTATGGATTAATTTGGCTAATTCAAAATTTTAAATTTCTGTAAAGCTACTACTGACAGCTCTGTTGGAATCACTTTTACAAACGCTTTTAGTATAGAATTGTGTATCTGAAATTTTTATGATCAAAGAACCCTAGACTGTCAATATCCGAATAATCAAGAAAATGTAAATTTTGAATTTTTGCTGCATACTGGATTTTAATTATGGGTTGCACAATTCATCTATATGTTACTGTAAAAGCTCAACTACGGTAAATCTTAAGATTAAGTGTAAATCCTAAGATTTACCAACGTGAGTTGGTACATTTAAGTATATATATTTTTTTGCAAACCTGTAGTAATTTTGATAAGTACGGTGCCTGCTTCGTTGGCGCAGTGACTTGTTTGTGTTTGATGAGCTTAGGTTACAGTTTCGAACCCCAGGTTGAACCAGATTTGCACCTGGGTTTTTCTGTTCAAAAATTCTCAGTGTTAGCCGAAATTGTGAAAGCTAGCGGTGTTCGTACTCCATGTCTTAGAAAGCATGTTATGCATTGGTCCTACGCCTAACCCTGATAGGAATCAGACCAAAGTGGGCTTTGGTGGCGTCATAATGTCATATTACAAGTTTGAGGGTAATGGAATAGAGATTACACTTGTGTCGACGCACACTTGTGCACTATGTTCTCTGTAATAGCTGAAATATCAGTTAGGAGGACATTTGACCGTTCGGAGGATTACAGAGGTTATACCTCTAATATCGATTACATAAATAATACAACTGACAACCTCGGAAGGGAGGGTATTGGGAGGGGGGAGGGCTCTATGGGAAAACGACGGTTATGGTATCCTCCAGGGGAGTTTTATGGTTTTATGATCACCCTTAGTTGAGAAATAGGGGTGGAAAGGTCAAAATTGTCGATGGATTTGTAATTAGGTTTTCCGTAACTTTGTTGCTGTCACACGTATTTTTCAGTTTTTCGTCGCAATCTAGCGTGAAACAGTGTCTGGTTGTGTTTTGTGGAATCAAGGTAGCGAAGCCCAAGCCGCGGGGAAGGGGTGTTTAATTAAAAAGGTTGGCAGCGCACTTTTAAACTAACTGATGTTGCAGATGTTTTAGCGTCCGTAGGCTTAATGCGGATTAGTTATCAGAAACTCGGCCTTCTCGTATATTCGAATAAATTGTACTATACTTTTTGTCTGACCCAGAGATGGAACCCAGAACCCTGAGGTTGTCTACTGCCCGGTACTTAAACCACTAGACCAACGGGGCGTTTTAACTTCGCGCTCCCATTAGTATTCACAGTAAAATAAATAAAGCCCTTTAAACTATCCCTTTATGTTATCTTAAAAAACATCAATATCTTTGCATAAATTCCAATACTCCAAAACTAAGGAACATTCCAGTAAAATATCGCGGCATTACTGTGATATACCCCCAATCGTGAGTACCGCTATATTTCGTTTCGCACGATAAATCGCTTTATCGACATTAGTTATCGATTTCGCACACCACTAGTCCGGTCAGAGGTCGATAATAGGGTCGCCTTAGGGCTTTGTTTATGGATTCGGGATAGGTTATCGAGGTCTGGTGACCTTTCTGAGAAGTTCGGTAATGGTGGCCATAGATATAATAAGGGCGATGGTAGCTCACTGGGTACGAACGTGCCTTCTTATTTATTAAGCCATGGTTTAACCCTTAATAAGGTAGTAGGAAAACAGTTACCACCTGATTATGAACCTTATTTATCATGATACTAGTGTCCTGCCCTCACTTCGTTTCTGGGCTTTAGTTCCAAGTTACACCCATAGATGGCAATGTGCGTTGATGCATCGCGCATGTGTTTCGCTTTTTCGGTTTACTTATAAGCATTGTTGTTGACTATAGATTTAACCTCTTTATAAATAGTATAGATAGAAAATATAGATAGAAGATAATAGAAGATAAGAGCGAAAACCAATGAAATTGTTCGTTGACTTATATCCTATTAGGTAAAAGTCAATTTAAACCCATTTACTTTGGATTGAGGGTCGAAAATAAAATGTAGTGGTAGCATTTTCGGAATCCAAAATACCTACTCGTATAGTTGTAGCTACTAATGACAGCACTGCTAGCCTCACTTATTCAAATGCTGCTGTATTTAATTGTGTATCTAATAATGATTTAAGATTATCACGCTAAATGCGTTAGCAACCTAGATCAACTATGATGACATAACAATTTTACTTAACCTTATTTATGACATCAATATATTTGACAGTAATAAGGGTCTGAGCAAAAAGCTAACGTTATAACTTACCCACTATTAAGTCACGTTTTATGACGGTACTTAAATTCTTATCTAGTCCCGGAGGGATGAGATAGTTTACCTGAAAATAAAAAAGAAAATCTGTAAGTATGTACAAAAAACCTCAAAATGTATAATATACGAAGTATATCTAGAGTACAATACTTTTACATATTAAGTTACATCAAGAAAGTAAGCGAAAAAATTAGCTGTTATGGATTTTGTTGGTCTAACTTGTTAAAACTTGTTAAGTTTTAGTTTAGTAATAGTAAGGTTACTGTTCTGCCTTCTTATTTTCCTTTGATAAGATTAGTCGTTTGACGTATAAAGAAATAAAATTAGCAAAAAGGGTTGAATTCTTGAAGCACACATATCTTTATATATATTACTAAGTATCTGCAGACAGTAAGAAAAAAATAACCGTCCATTATAGAAATGTGATTATTTTTTTTAAGAAAAAGGTTGAAAAAGTCTAAAAAAAAAAATCTATGCTATAAAGCATGTTGGCGAGGCAGAAAGATCTACGGCGAGAATGAAATCAAGTCATCGCTCGCATGACTTACCATTAGGCTTAATCACCACACCACCAATATAATATAATAATGATGGAATCCGAAACATTATTCCTGGGAATCGTACAAGGACCCAGAAATCCTGGCCTGGTACTTAAACTGACTTAGACTAATACAGCTTTGAAATATGTGTGTGAAATATGTAATATGTCCCAAAATTTTTACTGCTTCCGGCATACAAATTACATTGGTTCATTTTGAAGCACCCGCCCAAGTCATAAAACAGATAACGCCAACCTTTTCCTACAACCTTCTCCCCCCCCCCCCTCCCCCCATTCTACCTCCACTCAATCATAAAAGCAAAAACAAATTCGCATCCAATTCGAATCGGATAAAACTATCGGAATTCGCAATAAATCGAAAAAAGGTAAATTTCCAATAAACGATTCTGTTATTTCATTAATAGTGTTGTCCAACTATCAATAGTTTGAGTATAGTCTACTCTAAGGAAATCAATATTATGTAACATTATGCGTTTTTTTTAACCGAACCGAAACGTAGCCACTACAAAGGCTCAAGTCACTCATAGGGCATTGGAGAGGGCTATGCTCGAAATTTCCCTGCGTGATCGTGTCAGGAATGATGAGATGGATTGGATGCGGGTGGCACAGGTCGACCGATCTATGTGGAAAACAGTGGACGTCTATTGGCTGAAATGATGATGATGAGTAGAGAGAATGGTAGAAAGTTTCGTGATAATTTTATACCATGTAAAATTCAACCAGTATAATATAACAGATTTAAACACGCTATTGACACTGCCGAACTACTATCGATAAAACTATCGACGACGATAATCGACTCCCGATCAGCATCACTTCTCACTAATCGAGATACACAATAAAAATGTATCGGCGAAATTTCCGAATCGCCCAGGCGTTTTATTAACTGAATACTACGAATATATGAAAGGCCGTTCTGTTGTAGTGAAAATTGATATTGAATAATGGAATCTGGTTTGGTTTTTGTTCCTACATATTGGAACAAAGTACTTGTTAGCTTTTGGAAAACTATTATTTGACAAATGAACTAATACTTATAAATGAACGCGTTCATTCAACTTATTGGTTTTAAAAAAATATATTGTTTTTATTACGTACAATCAGCCACACGTCATGTTACCACAACCAGTCAAATCTCCTCAATTGATATTCAACCTAATGTATATGACAGTAAGATGGAAGTCGATTGAAGAAATTTGACAGTTTTGGTTTGTTAGTGAAGTCAGAAGTCGTTTACTCCCCTCTTGATCCTTCAGTAATCTTACTTAAACAGCAGCCTCAGTCATAATGTTTACTTTAAATCTTGATATTTTTGTGAATTAGCAAACTGGAGTGGCAGTGGGCTGGTCACATTAGCCGCAGAACTGACTACCGCTGGAGCCGTAAAGTCCTTGAGTGGAGACCGCGACTCGGTAAGCGTAGTGTTGGACGCCCTGCGACAAGATGGGATGATGACATTCGAAGGCTAGGCTGGAGTGGGCTGGATGAGAGTGGCCGAAAATCGGGAGCAGTGGCGTGCATTTGGGGAGACCTATGTCCAGCAGTGGACGAGTGTGGGTTGCTGATGATGGTAATGATTTTTTTGTCCTTAAAAATTTTAGACAATTTTCCTTTTTTAGCTATTCTACAATTGAAGTTATATTTTTGCAAACAACAAAAGCATCAAAACTGCCAGCAACTTTATAAGTCTCCTCAAAAGCTCATACCGAACCTTTGTGCGGTGCCAGCTAAACACTTATTAAAATACTAATAAGTAGTTCTCGACTCGTCTAGTCACCGCAACTAGGAGCTATGAATTCTCCGACGAAATACGTTTCGAATTTAACTTTGCAAATGCTGGGGTACTTTAACACGTAGGTGCTGTAAAGTACGTGAATATCTAAATGGAATTGTTGGTAAAGTTTAAGTCTAAGTGCATCATGTACTACACAAAATGCATTTCTATTAGCGTTCTCTGCATACGTATTGCTAGAAGGAAGAATTATATTGATATGCTTGTTTTTACGTTATAGCAGACAATACGAGCAATCGGCGACTGATGCTTATTTGTCTTTGTTTTAGTGTTCGCAGGCGTTCTTTGGGCATAGAAGCCCTAGATATAGCGTGAATGGGTTAAAAGTGTATCTGTCAATTGAAGGCTCTATCCTAAAAGGCATTTACGATACTGCCGTAATCCGTATTTCAACTTACCACCGGACTGTTAAACTAATTAGCAATCGTATGACTTAGTAGATATAAGTGGATTTCAAAATAGGTAACTGTGCGTATAGTAATGGTCGTTTCAGTAACGAGCTTACACGCGCATTTAAAAAGTACCCTTCCAAAAATATCATATTTACGACACGAACTAAGAACTGAACTCTTTCTGTTGGAAAACACAAGTTAATATCTATACTATTTATAAAGAGATAACTTCTATAGACAACGACAAGGCTTATAGGTAAACCGAAAACACGAAACGCTTGCGCCATGTAATTGGACACAGCGCCATCTATTGGTTCATTTCTGAATTACGGTCCCGAAGCGAAGTGAGGGCGGGCCCCACTAGTGCGTCTATAAAGCGCTAGTCTGAAACCGCACTTAGTATACCGCCGGTGTCTCAGTAAGATCCGCCCAAAGTTTTGACGTCTGCGCTGCGACTGACAACCTCCTAACTTATGTGAAAATCTACTTTCAAAACGTATTCAATGAATAAGTTATGTTTAGTTTACATTAAAGCAAATGTAACCGGTGGGAACGTTTTTCTTCGGAGTAATTTTTGCGAGGAAAATCCTCAGAAACCTCGCAGCTTCATATTCACAATTCATACGAACCAGATTACTCACGCGCTTGTTTTTGTAAAACTCTGAAAAAACAGATGTAATGAGATTTTCTATGCCATCAAAATATGCCAGAGAGTGATCGTTAACTTTCTGAACTATCTGTATTGACTAGGCAATAGATGGCACTATGTAAACCAGTCTTAGCCCTTGATCATTTTGAATAGTGAATAAGTCGACATTTCTGTTTGCTGTAGATGAGGTGAAGTTGATGGGCGGATGATGATGAACGATTCCAGGATATGAATGAGGATGGAGCGGGAATGATTGGGAGTGAAGGAAAATACACAGCACAAGTGTTTATATTTGGAAAGATAAATGATAGCACAGAACAGTTACAAGTTACGACAACACTTGGAGAACAACTGAACGTACAGAAGGTAATTGACACTTAATTATTTTACTTATAAAAGAACACTGAAAGAATTTGAATTACACAGATAGCCAAAGAGGTGATAATGAGGTGATGGTTAGTGGTGGTGGTCAGCGGTGGTCGCCAACAATTTCCTTATTATTTTTTATTTATTGGGTGGCAGACGAGCAGACGGATCACCTCATGATGCCACCGCCCATAGACCTGCAACATCAGAGGTCAGGTTTTCGCTTTTATGCCAAGATAGGTTCGAAATCAAGTGATGTCTATTTTCCTTACGCCTTATTTAGAGTGGGAATGGCGTCAGCCACTCAACATTATGCAAGCGATCTCGTATCGATGAGAACAAAAGCTAACTTTGTATCTTCCGCTGTATCTAAAATAAATCGCCGCTCATAAAAATGTACGGAAACATAAATCGAGGCGAGATGAGAATACTAAGCAAGGAAAGGTTATCTTAGGTTAAAAACTTAGCAAAAAGGGGTTCCTGGTTTTTAGCAGATATGTCCCAAAGGTATGAACAGTCGAGTTCAAAAATATGTATACACTTTAGGACCTTGTCACAATACATATTTATAAGAAAGTGTAAGTCTTTTTATTATACATAAGTACTGTGACAAGGTCCTAAAGTGTATACATATTTTTGAACTCGACTGTACTAAGGTTTGGAAGACGCATTGGAGGTATTTTTAAACGAATTTGGTTTTTTGTTTCTTGATTATTATTTTTAAAAAAGGTTCAATGATACAACAACTTACACATCGCAAAAAAAAAAACTAAATGGTATAATTACCTTCATTGGTCTTAAGTACAAAATTATGCAATCGTATCTTTTAAAAGTGTAACAGTTGTGCAGTTGTAAGTTAGAGAAAAATAAAATACGTTAATAATGCCCGCCGTTACAAAGTCACGTTGTCGAGTTTTGACCAAGTATCAAATCTACCGAATCAGCAAACTGAAGTGGCAGTGGCCTGGTCACATTAGCCGCAGAATTGACAACCGTTGGAGCCGTAGTCTTTGAGTGGAGACCGCGACTCGGTAAACGTAGTGTTGGACGCCCTGCGACAAGATGGGATGACGACATTCGAAGGCGGGCTGGTGTGGGCTGGATGAGAATGGCCGAAAATCGGAAGCGGTGGCGTGCATCACGGGAGACCTATGTCCAGCAGTGGACGAGCGTGGGTTGCTGATGATGATCAAATCTAGCCTTATAAAGAAGACCTACTTTAAACAGTAATTACAAAACCAAACCATACATAGTTGAGATAAAAGTCGTCCATAGTAACATGTTGCTACAGCGACTACGAACTACGGCGTAGCAGCGTAGCGTTGCTACGAGCTACGAGTGATCAAATATTTACTGCGAATGAGCTAGGCGATTTTGTAATTAATTTCAAATAGCTTTTGATATTATTTTCGAATGTATTAATATTTAACTGTGTATTGATTGAATTTAATTGACTTTTCAATGTATGGTTATTAAAAGTCATAATGTTACGTATTGATTTCGTTACCACGTTTGTGATGTTATTTCACTTTATTATTACTTTATTTATTTAGTAGTGGCCCGCCCTCACTTTGCTTCGGGACCGTAATTCAGAAATCAACCAATAGATGGCGCTGTGTTCGATTACAGCGTTTTGTGTTTTCGGTTTACCTATAAGCCTTGTCGTTGTCTATAGAAGTTATCTCTTTATAAATAGTATAGATTTATTAAATTGCACATGTTACATTTTGCAGTCTTAAAGCTAATATAACAGTATTAATAATGTTATAACAATATTATCGCACCTATCATCATTTTCATTCGATTAAACTCCCTCAATATCATCTAATCTAATGTATTAAGATATCATGTTACATAGAAACAAACCCCAGCAGTCAGTAGATTGATTTAGCCACATAATAGCTATATTATGCACAGAACCGAGCCCTCATCTCGCTATCGCCAATCACCATCTAATATGTTCGGCACACAGAGCGGTCGTGGCGGGCGCTAACTGTATTATATTGCTGATAAGCTGTTTGAGAGGCCGTGTGTACTGTAGGTCAATAGGTGTAATGATTAGTATCATTATTGACTATCTCTGTGGAAGAGAAGATAGAGATAGTACGGGAGAATAACCAACCGAGCACGTATCTTTGTAATTTTACAATTATATTATTATACAATTATATATTAAATTTTACAATTATATATTATTTTTTGGATATCTTTAAGGCAAGAGTGAACAGGCATCTTCTAGGCAAACGCGTGTCATCCTAGACCTCATCGTCACTTTCCATCAGGTGCGATTGTGGTCAAGCGTTGGCCTATGTCAAATAAAAAAAAATACAATGTCTCAAATTTAAAGTAGCTTAAGCACTTGTGTTTCAGATATCAGACAACAGAGGAAACACAAATATAATACTTAAATACATAATATATTACACGCAGACACTGAACAAAGACAAGTGTTCATCACACGAATGTCTGTCCAGGGTAGGGATCAAACTCACGAACTTTGGCGTATGAGGCAGGGTCACTACCAAATGTGCCATCCGGTCAGTCAATATTCAGGTTGTATCTGTGAAAATTTGCATCTCTTTAACCACGTCTTCTACCAATCATTCTGAAGAACATTTGTTTTACGAATTTTGGAAATTCACATAAAATCAACTTTTCATACAAAGTCGGTCACATGGCTTGTTTATTTTATGTCTCCATTATACAAAAAATAATTGTCGAATTTTCAAAAGTCGCAGATCAAAACTCTTAGTCCAGACCAAAATCACAAATAACTACAGAAAGAAAATCGAAATGTTCGATAGCATGTCATCATAAAACGAAAACTAATTTGTTTAAAATATTCTTCGTCCGGAAAATAACTGCCCTACTTCTACTTATTTTGAGCCGTTGTATTATAAGCCAGACGACTTAATGGCCGGTTTATGCGTAGTAATAGCCAATCACAGTGTTTATCGTATCCTAACATTGTATTTAGAAAAGGTAATGGATCCACTGATGGGATTACAGCGTTATTACTTATCATAGTGGGTTATACTGAAACTAGGTACGTTTTGTCAGCGAAATCCAATTATTGCATAAAAGTGGTTTTTGATTAGCGTATTTTTCCTTCATTTTACCATACAAGCTTACATGCATGATAAAACATGCTTAAAAAAGCAAGACGCGCGTATATTACGATCTTGTTTCGATGTGATCACGTAAACTGCGATGTGTGGGTTTTTTAGGCGGGACGTGGAACGACATCTCATGACTCAATAGACATTTCTAAGGGTCAAAGGTTGGCAGAGTATATGTTTGTGTGGGCTGGTCACATTAGCCGCAGAACTGACAACCGTAAGAGCCGTAAAGTTCTTGAGAGGAGACCATGACTCGGTAAGCGTAGTGTTGGACGCCCTGCGACAAGATGGGATGATGACATTCGAAGGCTGGCTGGTGTGGGCTGGATGAGAGTGGCCGAAAACGGGAGCAGTGGCGTGCATTAGGGGAGACCTATGTCATGTGCATATTTGTATGACAACTGTGCATATTTGTAACTCTACTGTTGTTGCAGGTGTCTATGGACGTGTGACAAACGCTTACAATCAGGTGATCCCTTTGCATCTATCACATAAAAATAGGAGGAGGGATATCATGTTATTCACGAGGACTTTTTAACCAAAAACCACAAGCAATTTAGGCGTTCTCCGTCCACAGCAACCGAACAAAACATTTGTCACGACATAAAGCAATCGAAAGCCGAGCGCACACAAGCGTCAGCTGCAGCACCGGCCCTGTGCACCCGGGTTTACAAACAGAAAAAGCTGCAAACTTGTGCAATTTTCGAGCAATACCATTTGGAATGGTTTCAAAAGATTTAGTAGGTACCTATTGGTGTGATTACACTAGGTACGTACTAAATCTTTATAACTAATCCCGCCAATTTCAAAATAGAAATCGACTGGTCCGATAGCACATTTGGTAGCGACCTTGTCTCATACGGCCAAAAGTCGTGGGTTTGATGCCCACCTTGGACTAATATTCGTGTGATGCCTTTCCTGTATTGTCTGATATCTGTAGCGCTACCATGAGTTGGAATCGAAAAGTAACATAACGTTACTACAGTCGATAGCGAGTAAACGGGCGTCGAATAGATTTCGATTGAACACGTAAACCTCGCTAGCGTTAGCTCGATAGCGAGTGCGTTATTGTTTACGCAGAAAGCTATCGAAAACTATCGCTTTGTCTCTTTCATTGTGATGCATTTGAAAGAGACAGAGCAATAGTTTACGTTGTGTCAGTTTTCAATGTCAACTCGTAGCGCTACGTAAACGCTACTCGCTACCGAATACGTTTCAATTTGACAACTCGATACTACAGATTTTAGTTTCTCAAGTGACCGCTAGAGGCGCTGTACACTTTTTCATACATTTTTTTTACGCAGACGCTAGCGAGTTCTGTCACTGTAAACTCATGGTAGCGCTACTGTAATTAAAGTGCTTGAGTTAAAAAACTCCTGAGTTACAATGTTAGGTCAGGTTATTGTCTGAGATGTTGTGTGCATAAAAAATTGTGTGAATTATATAACATATCATTTGCCCAAAGGTTATCTGGAAAAATCGCTTTAAGGACGCCGAAATTGAACCTAAAATTTCAGTAATGATTAGTTCCTAAGTTGTGAATTTTGTGCAATAAAGTAAATCTATCTATCTATCTATCCATCCATCCATCCATCTATCTTACTATTTGTCTACATATCTATCTATCTACATATTATCTTCCTCAGGGCCCTAAAATGACTACTTCAGACTTAACCGGTAATTACACGCAGCGATGAGAGAACACCTATTCCATTCACCATGAATGCAGATCATGCAGAATCAATGTGAACGGTTCGTCGAATCTCGTTTAGCGACGATGTGATGTTGTGTCCCGCTTTGCATTCGCCGGCGGGCGGTTGTTCTGTCGGCTTGTTGGAGCTCACGTATAGTCCCGTGAACTAATAAGTATACAACCGCATTCAAATGTGAACCTAATGGTTCTGGCATAAGAGTCGGGGTATTTACATTTTACTGCAGGCGACTGTATGCTCTGGCGAAGTTAGTGTTGTCCAAATGTGCGTGAAGCTACTTGAAGCTTTGATTTACTTTGAGTTTCAACAAAACAACACAAAACTAAAATTTAACAAAGACCCGAATTTTCAGACAGTATTTGTGGCCATCTTGGATTTTACATTTATCTATCATATTTTATGTATTTCGCAGCAAAACACATAATACAAAATATTTTGTAGTAAATTACATAAAAATTAAATATGATATCATGCCCGTTTATTTGATGACTATATTGTATTCATTAAGTTATGTAACGTTTTGGGCAATGAAGAACATATAGGTATTTTATTATAAACGTCTTTTTGTAGCGCCATTTTAAACCGGCGGCCATCAGGCATAGCTAAGAACATTCCCGACTATAACCTTTTAAACACAAAACTATAGCTGTAGTTTTTAAAGATTTATATCATCAGCCTGTTGCAGTCCACAGCTAGACATAGGCCTCTCCAAATGCTCGCCACTTTGATCGATCTTCGGCTACTCGCATCCAGCTCCAGCCAGCCCTCTTGCGCAGATCATCACTCCATCTGGCTTGAGGTCGTCCTACACTACGTTTACCGAGACACGGTCTTTACTCCAGAACTCGTTTACCCCAACCGTTGTCAGTTCTGCGGCAAATATGGCCAGCCCACTGCCACTTCAGCTTGCTAATCCGGAGAGCTATGTCGATAACTTTGGTTCTCTGCCGGATCACCAAAGATTTATAATAAAATATAAATAGGTATACTTTATAATATATATATACTTAAAAACTACAGCTATGTTTTACTTCTATTGACTTTCGCAACAAGGATTCGCCGGCTCCGCGTATTTCTGCATCGGCTACAATAGCGATGCAAGTACGACCCGCTGCATTCAATGCGCCGTATTCAGGGAGCTACAATGCACCATGCACTTTTATGTTTTTTAAATTAAAGGCCGCCTGAAAGATGTTTTCTTTGCACGTCTTTTGATTACTAGATTTAAAATGTGGTACAATTTTGTTTTGTGAATTTATCTTATAGATTTTTTTTAGCGTTTTGTAGCGGCAGTCATCTAAATGTATACTTATTAACATAATCTGTCATTTCGTAGCAGCGGCCATCTTGAATCGGCGGCCATCAATCATATCTTAGAGCACTTGCGATCATAGGTATAACTTTAATATAGCTAATAATAGCACTTGCGATCATATAACTCTTCAAACAAAAGTCATCATCATTTCAGCCAATAGACGTATACTGCTGGATACAGACCCTCCCCAAATCAGTCTTCTGACGCCCGCGAACAAGCAATTCCCGCGACATTCAACTAAGTAATAACCAATTAATTTTGTAATTAAATTTCAACTTTTTAATCACATGTCTATGCAATAAAGACTTTGACTTTAACATTCACCAAATCGTCAGTACCTACACCTTGTCCATCTCATTCCTACAAGTGAACCCTTGTTGATTTACCCATACATAAATTTAAATCTCAAGTTAAATCTTATTTGATAGCAAATGCCTATTATACAATTGAAGAATACCTAAATGACAAGAATTTGTAGAAATGATAAACTTTTCACCTACACAGTGTTATGTATTATGAAATTTAAATTGTATTTTATTCTTTAAAAATTTTATGATAACAAATTTGAAAAGATTAAGTTCTACTGAGTTTCTTGATGCTTCTTCTCGGCAGAAATTGACCTTCCGAATCAGCAGTAGATTATAAAATTTGACATTCATAAATGTTCTGTAAAGGACTTAAATTGAATTAAGAGATTTTGATTTGATTTGAACTACGTTAAAAATCTTACCTCTATGAAAACAACCCTGCCACTTCCCATTAATATCAGATAAAACAAAATCCAAAAGGCCTAATGAAATTAAAAACCGCATAATATAGGCACTATGTTATTCTTGGAGCAGCCTCGCCCTTGAATAATGTATGGCGCGGTGAGCTCGGCCCTTCTTTCGGCATCATACACTAAATATGATAAAACTATGGTTTAGCTGGTCTTAGCATATACGAATAACGATCATGAGTTGTGAATAAAGGAGGTAAGGTGTGGGTAGGTTACTGTATTTTCCCTTCTTTCGATATCGTATAGTAAGAAATATGAAAAACTATGGTTTAGCAGAAGTCAGCATATATAATTGGGTTTGTGAATCAAGAAAGCAAGTTTTAGGCCACTGTATGTTTCTCGCAGGTGGAGGATAGCATCTGAAGGTAGACACGATCAAGCCTGGTTTGACTTACTTGCATCAAAGCGAGCTAGACGTCGTGCTGCAAACCCTCCATTCGTCGACACTAGTTTCGCTTACCAATTGCGAACGAATAGTACAATTGTACAGACACGAAAGAAGATCTAGTGTCCACTATAACACCAGTGAGTCACAAGTGCGCTGCCAACCAAACCCTTTCCCCCCATTTGGCCCTCCGGTACCCTCACTTACTCAACGATACACAGCTCAGGCACTGCTTCAACCCAGTCTTCAATAAAGCCGTGGTATCACACCGGTCCAGCCGGCCTATTCATGCCGAAGTCTGGCTCTCAAATTAATATTTAATTGACTAACAACTTAATCACCAACATTCCCCAGAAGTTAATTATACCGATACCGAAATTCCCTCGCAACCGCAGGCAGTGGGTTCTTTTTGAAGTTTCTCAACAAACGCCCAGAAATCCAAAATGGCTTCCCGAAATAATGCTGGCAAATTAATCTTTTGATCCCGTCTTGAGCCCTAATGGACGGCGAACGGAATAATTACGTGTTTTACACTATGGAATAAAATCTGATATTTGGACTATAAATTTAGGAAAACATAGTTGTTTGATATTACTTTGATCTATAATTTGAGTTCATAAGGCAACTATCTGCGTTGCGTTAAGACTAGTTCAAATAATAAATAATTTTCATACATCTCACACGTTAAACTGTATTCTACTTTAAGTTATGACCCTATGTTCCTTGGACGTTTAGTCAAACACATGTCGATTCTGTGGTAAAAGGCCAGGTAGTAATTTAAAACTTTTGACTGACTCTCCTGGCCTCGATGGCGCAGTGGCTAAGTGTTTCGATTCCCGATCAAGTCAATTTAGAAAAATACATTTTCTAAGTTTTTCTTGGGTCTGGGTTTTCTGAGTTGACGCCCCCAGTTAAGTATCGTCCTGGTACTCATAGTACAGGGGTTGCCCTAGTTTGAGAACAGGTTGATTGGTGAGATTATCCGGCGCATTTAATTATTTATTATCTTACGTATCAAGCAACACATAGAATCTAATAATGCAGTTACGACCCCATCTTACTTTAATAGTTTGAAAGCCGTAATTTTCAATAAAACCGATAAAGCTCAATATACTTTGGCTTAAAATTTTAACGCGAGTTTAAGAGGTCGTAAGATTTATATCGCTTTTATATCTTGCGCTCAAAACTTGCACTTTGTAGCGAGTGCAGGCGCTGTGGTGATATTTCATGTTTCTGACTTCTGAACGGAAATAACCACAGATGAAAAGAGATAGTATGATAAATAATAACCTCATACCTACATTCATCTGATTCTGAAATATATTAAGTAGCTCAAGCACTTTTGTTGCAAATATCAGACAGCATAGGAATTACAAATTATTTTAAACTAGCGGCCGCCCGCGACTTCGTCCGCGTGGAAAAAGTAACTTTTTACCCCCCTTTTAACCCCTTACAACCCCTTTTTTGCAATAAAAAGTAGCCTTGGTCCTTTCTAGGGTCTAGATCATCTGTATACCAAATTTCATTTAAATCCGTTCAGTAGTTTTGGCGTGAAAGAGTATTGACAGACAGACAGACAGAGAGTTACTTTCGCATTTATAATATTAGTAGAGATGTCTAAAACCTGTCTGATACTTGCAGGTTTACTCATGGAATTTTTGGAAATACGCAAACAGATATCCAGAGGTGCATTTTTAGTGATAGTTGGCAAACGAGCAAATGGATCCACTGATGGAAAGCGATTGCCGCCCATTGGCATCTGTAACGGTGACAACCAACCAACAGAAGTGTGCTGACAACCTTTAACTCTCTTTCCCAATTGGGCCACCGGTACCCTGCGTAAGGAAGATACATTCTTATCATACACAACCCGAGCTATGTTCGAAAAATTCGAAAAATACTTTTGCTCGACCCAGCAATCGAACTCAGGACATCAAAATCACGGCCCGGTACGTAAACTACTAGACCAACGGGACTGTACTATGAGGTAAATATTGTATTTTTTCATTATATTTTTTTCGTTTTTACTTAAGTATGCCTTAAATTCTTTCGCTTTTATCAGAGTCAATTTCACCCCATGACACTCCTTTTGATGGCAAAAGGGAAAAACGTTGACCTACTTCCACCCGAGCAGGTGCCTTCATTTGCCTTATTAAATTCACCTTATTCCAAAGAAAGCTCGAGTAAACACATTTGACACTCGCTTCACAGAATGTGACTGTTATGAACGTATGAAGTTCAAAAAAGTTATGTTTATGCTTAAAATCCTTTGTACGGGCCTAAAATTGGGTATTTGACTAATCTAAACGAAACATTTGATATAGCTACCAAACAAAATTTACTAGACGCGCATACAGAAGTTTGAGTTGTGACGTCACAATTCAATAGCCATTGTATAGAGCGTTTTTGGGCTTGCCCAAAATATGTGCTCTTAAAGTTGTGATATCTCAGGTAATTCAAATGAGAATCAAGTGGATTCTTTCAACGATGTTTCTTAAATTGAGGCGTCTTTTGATTAAACACATAAAAAAGTTTTAGTCAAATACCCAATTGGGTTTATTCCAACGATTAATGATCTTAACCTGAAAGTATGTTTAAGACTTGTATACTTTTTCTCCTATGGTTGTATTGTTTTTTTTGATACATGGCAGACAAACAGACGCATTCTCTGATGGTAATCGGTTGCCGCCGCATACAGTGTGTCTATGCAGCACTACTGAAGTCACAAGTGCGTTGCCAATCTTTTCTTCTTCCTCCAGATTTGGCCTAGTGCCACCACTCACTCAGTGAAGCAAAGTATTACTTGGCACCAGTTATCTTTGAGGCCGTGGTATCACACCGGTCGATTGAAGCATGGTCCAACGAGTAACACAGCGCAAAGAGGAATTGAGGCAGTACCACGACTTAACGTGCTTTCCGAGACACAGGAGTACAAGACCGCCAACTCCCAGACTCTTAAATCTATACTTTATATAAAGAGATGACTTCTATAGACAACGACAAGGCTTATAGATAAACCGAAAACACGGAACGCTTGCGCGATGTAATTTAGCACAGCGCCATCTATTAGTTTATTTCTGAATTACGGTCCCGAAGCGAAGTGAGGGCGGGCCACTAGTCTATTCATAAATGTTCTATAAGGACTTAAATTGAATAAAGAATATTTCTATTCTAATATTATAAATGGGAAAGTGTGTCTGTCTGTCTGCATGTTTGTCTTTCTTTCACGGCAAAACGGAGCGATGAATTGACGTATTTTTTTAAATAGAGATAGTTGAAAGGATGGAGAGTAACATAGGCTACTTTTTGCCTCTTTCTAACCCTTCATTTTAGGGGATTGGGGGGCGCGAGCGATGCCGCGGGCAACATACGAGCGAGCTAGTACATAATAATATAGGCCAACTAAAAGGTGGCCATCTAGACAGTGATAGCAATGTCCGAACATGCAGAAAAAAATGCTACCTAATCCTTCCCAACGTATCCGACCTAACTTAAACAAAGCAACTCTTAAGGTTAAAGTTTTTAGGGCAAATTCCGACCTGACCTGGATAACTCTCATATTTTATGATCCCGCTTAAGCGCAAGTTAACCGACTTCTCGAAATAGATGACGCCTGCTTGGCCCCACTTGGCTGGGAGCCAGCGCGATGTCCGATTTGTAATTGAAAATCATTCTACGGCTTTCTTTGTGGGGGATTAGTTTGGTTTTCACCAAGAAAATGCTTATCCTAACTAATATTATACATAAATGCGAAAGTAACTCTGTCTGTAACTCTTTAACGCAAAAACTACTGAACAGATTTGAATGAAATTTGATAAACAGATGGTCTAGACCCTGAGTAAGAACATATACTACTTTTTATTGCGAAAAAGGGGGTTGTAAGGGGTTAAAAGGGGGTTAAAATGATTAAATAATTGAAAATGCTACCAAAAGATACTATTCCACGCGGACGAAGTCGCGGGCAACAGCTAATTACAAAATATAGTGCGTGACGCCGTCCTGTGGGGCATCCGAGATATCCCTGGAGAGACGGAGTCGCGAAGGGCCTTAAAACACTACTTGGAATTGGCACAGGACCGAACAAAATGGCAAGCTTTGACGTCTGAGGCCAAGACCCACCTTGGATCGCTGAGCCAGCGTAGTAGTAGTATGGTACTCAATACAACCACCAAAAAGTTTAAAGGAATTTTGACATAAATCAATTTTGTGCTTGACTATACAACATTACTCGGTAATTCAAGAGGGCTTGGGCCATATGCCTTCGCTTAAACTGGTTCTTGTTTTACGTTACCATATAACCTTTATGTATTTCATAAACACAAACACAAACATACATATATAACCTGATGGTAAGCAATAGCCGCCGCCCATAGACATCTGTAACACTAGAGATATTATAGGTGTGCAACGGCCTTTTAAATAAAGATACGTTTTTGATAGTTCGGTTGTATTGGTCCAGAAAAACCGCAGGTGATAGTTCATTCCGTATTTGTTTCCGAATCCCCCACAGGGCCGGTCAAATTCAATCATACGAAGCGGTCTAGACTACAAACTAGATGATATATTTCATTTCCAGTGACACGGCGAAACCTTTTCGAGGAAGCTACCAAACATCGGAAATTTACTTATGTCCGCTTCGAATAGTTTCAATATACGATACGAGTACAAAATTACAAAAATCTTCAAGCATAGAGGATACTCTGTGCTTGAGGATTTTCAAGCATTATCTAATTAATTTAGTTTTAAGTTTGACAGCGCATTTGAGACTACCCTCAGGTGATTCCAAATACGCGCCTCTGCCACCTTCCTACATGGTGTATTTGTAAACACCATCTATTGGTTTTATAAACCGAGTTTTTTTCCCCGAGTGAGTGAGGGTACCGGAAGCCCACCCGGGAGGAAGGGGATTAAAGGTTGGCAGCGCACTTATAACTCCACTGGTGTTGCAAGTGTTCATGAGCGGCGGCAATTGCTTACCATCAGGTGATCCGCCTGCTAGTCTGCTACCTATCACATAAAAAAAAACAAATTGAGAGCGGATTCCTAATCCCGTGTAAAAACCCTGCTATCTTTAAAAAAAGGACCTAACTACTTTAATCATTTTAATATTGACAAATCCACAATAAATTACGAAAACCTTACATTTTAGTACTTGTTTATTAAATTTTGTGTCATTTATTCATTTTTGTGTTGCTATCCTTTTATTCCATCTTATCAAATATATGACTTATTACTGTTAGAGTTAAGGTTATATACCTTACAATTTAGAGTCTCCGGTAACTGGACGCTTATCTCCGTCGCTACCGATATTTTCTGGCGCGTCCGGACGCGGCGCTAGGAGATTGGCTCGACTTCAATTTGTTCAGCACTGGATGTTAAACATATTTCAGTGTCTTTATGATGTCACGCTGTTATGATTAAGCTATCCAAGCTTTGTACGTGAATATATCGTTAAATTTTAGAACACTGTGGCAAACGGGTAAGACAGTGTAAAGCATATGCTAAGTGAAATATCCGTGACAGAAGTGCTTAAGTGTAGCTTAACGGCATTAGGTTGCTGTTTACTGTATGAAAGGTTATCACATAATTTATAATTTATTGAGACTAAGATCGGCTTAATAAAATACAGGAGAAGTTAACTTTCGTCTTTGAGACAGTAGGTAATCAGGAAGACCTCTGCGCATCTTCGCTGGTATCGCTTGTGAAATGAACTTCAGAAAGATTTGCACGGTTTTTTCACAATTATTGTTTTTGTATTGGTATACATATTCTTTGCTAGTGTTGTAAAGATAATTAAGTAGTGTCTGGGTTTAATATTGAATATAAAAGAGGGGGATTTGCATTTTTTTTTGGGGCTGAATATTCTAGAATTTTATTTATAAGATTATTATTTGTTTTATTATATTTAGATAGGTAAGTCAGTGTGAAGTGTATAGGTTCTGAGACGAAAATATTATCAAAGATAATGTTACACACTTCAAGCGCAAAGCTTATTGAGTTGGGGAGAAATATTGGAAAGAAATAATGTCAAGGCGTTTCGGTGAATGCTGCGTATCGAGTTACTGTTCATACTAGACTCGATTTATATTTTTTTATCTTTTCATAAGAAAAGTATTGTGAGGGAACAGACGGCCGTTGGGGCGGAAAGGTACTGGAGTGGAGGCCGCGTGCAGGAGGCCGCAGCTGTGGTAGGCCTCCCACCAGATAGACCGACGATCCAGTGAAGGTCGCGGGAGTCCCTTGGATGCGGGTGGCACAGGACCGATCTGTTTAGAGAACGTTGGGGGAGGCCTATAGATTATATTAGTATAGATTGCACAGAAATAGAATACATGAGTGAAGCAACAGCTATACCTATATATATAGAGTGTGTCATTTTCAATTAATAACGTATTTTCTGTTATTTTCTTAGCCGTCGTAATACATCATTTTTTAACAAAACACGACTAAGTCCTAGCGTGTATCTTAAAATTCTATTCATATTTTACAGTCTGTCTCCTCTTCTTATACAATTTTTACGATACAATAAAAATGTTCTCGCGGAGAATACAAAATTTTAGACAAGGGAAACAAATACCTACTGACAAATACTCACCAATCTGGTAGGCAATGTAAAACTTTATAAAAGCTTTTCATTCTTCAGATATTATCTACCGGATTTATTTTTGTCCTAATCGAGTTTTTTAGATCCAAAGTTGTTCTGAATTATATTACTAGAATAAAGGTGGTTTATTTTTAGTCTGTTTCTGTACGCAAGATACCTAATTCATTGGTCTGACAGCACATTTGGCAGTGATCTCGCCTTATACTTACAACAAAGGTCGTGGATTCTCTTAACACCGTGAACAAATAATCGCGTGAAGGACAATTGCATTTGTTTATAGTCTGGGAAAGTATGGTATTATGTAGTAATATTTTGTTACTAGTAGTAGTAGCCCGCCCTCAGTTCTTTCGGGATATTCACTCTAAACCAATAGATGGCGTTGGGTGTCGTTTTTTTTATTTATCTATAAGCTTTCTGGTAGTTTATATAGATTTTACCTCTTTCTTTATAAACAGTATAGATTGCTTTGTTTTGCCATTAATAAACGTTATATAAGTGCTTGAGCTATTTGGATCGGAATTAGGTTATATCATTTTATTAATTAACTAGTGTTTCGCCTTTCCACCACGTGATGAGGCCACCGAGCGGAATGAAAGAAACACACACATATTTTTGAAAAATCAAGAGGTGCTTGATTAGATTCAAAACACTGTTTGCGGGTCTCAACTTATGTAATTTACACCATTGTATAAATTTATATGTTTATGACATGGCACATTGTATGGAAGGTATGCTCGTATCCACTGAGCTACCATTGATCCACAAATACAAACACAAACCTCAAACTCGACACTCTTACCGCTAAAATTTCACTTTGCTAATACAGTGTTGAGCTCGTCTTCTAAACTTCTCTACATACCCCCCAGGGGTAAGACGGCCATCTTGGGGGTATTTTAGTTGAATAGATGATAAGCCAAGGGCAATAACCAGTTATGCTAATAGATAACAGGATAACTGATAAGATTAGGAGAAGTGTATTTCAGTGAATGTTAAACCGTAACTGATATTTCCGTGATAAATTTAATTTATCTTTATCGTTGAGATGATGGCTTCGTAAATTGGCAATAATGGACTAACGCACATAATAACATGCCTTATTCCCAATTGAACAGCCAGTGGTAGTAATTGGGAATAAGACCATTTTTTTATATATTATAGGAAGGCAAACGAGCAAGTGGGTCACCTGATGGTAAGTGATCACCGCCGCCCATGGACATGGGACATGACACTTAACACGTGGAGTTGATGAAAAAAATATAGTTGAAGCTCTAAATCCCCTACTTACCCCCAAAATGTATTGTTATGTTTTCTATTTTTGCGTGAAAATCTTAATGCGATTCACTGATACATCTATTTACCAAGTTTCTACTGTGTAGTTCTTATACAAGGTGTATCTGTGAACATTTACATCCCTTTAACCACGTGTTCTATCAACCATTCTGAACAACATTTGTTCAACAACTTTTCTAATTCTTCGATAAATTTTTCGACTCCCCATACAAATTACCCAGTCCCGTGACCGAATTTGTATGGAAAGATGAATTTGTTTTATTACATTTAGATAGGTAAGTCAGTGTGAAGTGTATAGGTTCTGTGACGAAAATATTATCAAAGATAATGTTACACACTTCAAGCGCAAAGCTTATTGAGTTGGGGAGAAATATTGGAAAGAAATAATGTCAAGGCGTTTCGGTGAATGCTGCGTATCGAGTTACTGTTTCATACTAGACTCGATTATATTTTTATTTTATCTTTTCATAAGAAAGCATTGCGAGGAGAACAGACGGCAGTTAGGGCCGGAAAGGTACTGAAGTGGAGGGCCGCGTGCAGGAGGCCGTCTCAGCTGTGGTAGGCCTCCCACCAGATAGACGACGATCCAGTGAAGGTAGCGGGCGTCCCTTGATGGCGGGTGCACCCAAGAACCGATCTGTTTAGAGAACGTTGGGGGAGGGCCTATGTCCAGCAGTGGACGTCTATTGGCTGAAGCGACTGACTAACTAAAGGAATGCTTTGGTAGACAGTAGCAGCTTTTATACTATCCTACTGCAGGGCAAAAGCATCCATCATAAAAATCAAGTCATCGCTACTACGATGGGATTAGGTTTAATCACATTGCCTAATGCAAAACAAATGCAAGTTAAGGTGGAAATAGTCCCCAAAATTAAAGGTCCTGGTACAGAAAATCAGATGAACAACAAAATGATCTAAAAGCAGCACCGTTTTTTCCCTATGAGATTCAGAACCCTAAAAACATGAATATTAAGTCCAAATCCGAAGGTACAACTCATAAATTCACCTAAAATAAAATACACAGCGCACGTATTAAGCATAAACCTAAAAAAGTCTAGCTCCAAATAATATTTGAAACCTAAAATATTCAAAACACAAACTGCGTAACATCGGTGCAGATGGCGCCACCTTGTATACATACTATGCAAAGATGGAGGACGAACGCACAGAAAATCACATTTGTATGTAGATCGCGAGCTTTTTGCGAATTAGGTCTATGTATCCGGGCCATGGTAATGTTTGGGTTCTTTTCTTAGGGAATAGGGAGGAAATGTTTGGGGACTAAAGGTGGTGTCCCAAATTGTATGGAGGCGCGGCTAGGATCGGGTACAGTTGTACAAAAACGGCCGGTATACCTACAACACTTTGTTAGGAAGTATACAATGCCTATTTAAGAAGCTTATTGAGAAGGCGATAGGAGTAATCATGAGTCACAGCCTTAGGCTACTGTGTGTTTAAAGTGGTACTGATCATTGAAAAGCTTTGTAACACCTATATCATAAAAAAAGCATTTGTTCTTCCTAGTCTACAAAAACATCAATTCACATCCTTAATCAAGTAGGGTAAGAAAAATCTTTAATTTTTACTTATTTCAAACCGAAAAGGAGTAACTTTTTCGCACTGACACGGCCTCACGGAAGACCGGCGAGTAGTTAAGTGCCTGCGATGTGTTTCGTTGAGTAAGTGAGGGTACCGGAGGCCCCCATTGAAGGGAAAGGGGGTCAGGTCAGGAAAGGGGACTTTAAAGGTTGACAGCGCACTTGTGACTCTACTAGTATTATGGAGTCTATGGGTGGCAGCAATCGCGCATTATCAGGTGATCCGTCTGCTCGTCTGCCACCTATCACATAAAAAGCGATATACTGCTAAAGCTTGATATCCCATTTACTAACCATATAACTATTTTATGAGGAGATAAAACAGCTGATTTCCAGCCGATCTGAGAACCGGATGGCTTGGAAATTGAGTGACGGGCTAGAACCAAATTTTATACGCCATTTACTAAAAGAAAAGGGTGTGAAAATTGATGGAGAAAATATCACCGCGACTACAAGACTGACTTACAAAGTGCGAACAAGCTGAAAGGTTAGCCGCAATCAAATCAAATCAAAATCAACTGAGCTACATCCTTCAAAGATATTTTCTTTATCTATTGATACTCTAGCGTCCGTCCGCGATATCCTACGCGTGGAGTTAGTTATTTGAATATTTTGGACAACACACTCAAAAATATTTTTATAAATTGTCGCCTATATGTTATTCTGACATATAAACTATATTTTGGTTAAGTTTGATTAAAATTCATTTGGTAGTTTTTGCGTGAAAAAGGAGCAAACATCTATCCATCCAAACATACTTACAAACTTTCACGTTTATAATATTAGTGGGACATAGTCTTAGATGGTTAGCTCTAGCCGAAATAGATAGTGATAAGTTCGTTCACCTACGCAGTTTATATTATGTATAATTATTGCACGTATGTGTAGGGTCTTCTTTGAAGCAGGCGTTACAACCGAATAGTAGTTTCCCTCCCTTTCAAACGCGCTGGGCACACTTATGTTTGAATGCGACAGGTATATTCTCATTCGTTACGAGACAATTATTATCCACCTGATAAGCACGTGAAGTAGGCATCTAACGTTCTGTGTATCCTTTTTGTGGTTACAATCGTAAGACCGAAAATCCTTTTTAATGTCAAGACAATGATTAAGTATTTGAAACGAGACTCGAAAGCTGAGCAATTAGCCCGAGAGAGTCAAGCAATAAATCTTAAAGTGAATAAAATCTTGAAATTAATATAGGTACTTCGTTTAGTCCAAACACTAAGTCCGTTTCAGTTGTAACAACCACTTTACGATACACCAATAAATTGTTTTTCTTCCCTAAATAGTGATGCTAATCGCCAAACTATAAATTTTCGAGATATCGATAAAACTAAAAACTTGTTTTATTCTTTTATAGCAAGCAAATTCTTTTTGGACGTGGCATGATTGTGTACCTTTGGAATTTGAGACTCATAAAAAAGAGAGTGCACCAGTAGTTCGGTTTGAGTATTAGTAAATAAATATAAGTACTAGCAGTACCTACTTTTAATATAGTTAATAGCTCTTCGAATGGCTGGCAACCATAACTTAACTTTAACTTTTTTAGATTTTCGCGACGCATTACGGCTATAAATAACTTAATCGGGGATTAACATAATAATAAGTCGCATTATCACATAGTTTT
Source organism: Cnaphalocrocis medinalis (assembly GCA_014851415.1). Taxonomy (NCBI): domain Eukaryota; kingdom Metazoa; phylum Arthropoda; class Insecta; order Lepidoptera; family Crambidae; genus Cnaphalocrocis; species Cnaphalocrocis medinalis. The sequence continues at coordinate 6,507,896 of CM026298.1, read as the reverse complement.
GATAATTTATCGTTACAGAAGGACACAAGCGGAGCGGTAATAAATACCACGTTAAACTCCGTTTAAATTAATTTACAGTTTCGAATGCTTGTTTTAAGTAGATACGTACCAACGTAGGTAGGGCTTCGTACATTGGACTAACTTTGCGCTTGTCTTAAAATCACAGTAAGAGTATATCAGGGCGAACAGAACAGAATTAATTAGTTATTTAATTTTGCATGTTACAACAATTAGTAATTTATTTTACTTTGAAGAGTTTATTACTTTAATTTTCATGTTGTGATACCCTTGTAGGATTCATTAGCGGACAGAATATTATTTTTTAGGTCCAGTTGAATACCAAATGAAGCAATACAGATTTATGATAATGAGATTACAGGCTAGTTCTCCAGTAATTTTTATCGACAGTATAATAGTGAAACTATCGATAATCTTGCAACCCCAGACTCGAGTCACCACCGAACTAGCTGAGGTTAATTTTAAAGACTGACCGGAGAAGTTGCTATAAATTGGAAAACTGGCAATAAAACTTTGTGCTTGAACTTTTAGTGTCGGCTCATTGCACACTTTATGGAGTTGCAGCAATAGATAGATAGATTCTCTTAGATACACTTTATTGCACTAAATGATAAAACCCAAGATTTTCTTTCAAGAACTTTAGTTTTGTGGAAGATATAGCCATAAAGTAAAAATCACCCATAAAGAAAATATAGTAACAGTATTGCTCAACTGAGTACTGATGTTGCTTCTCGGTAAAAATCGCCATTCCGAATCAGCGGCAAGTAGATTACTTACATATTTGACATCCAACACAAACAAAAAAAATATTAAACATTTGTGGTTTTTGCCTTTGGTGTGCAAATTTGGTGTTATTTTGTGCAGTATAATGCCGCAAAGTGATTTGAATATATGGATCGTTGAATTCTATTGTTTTAATACCTTCTGTCGAGTGAGTTGTCATGTGAACAACATAGAGTCTTACAACCTGCGATTTTGTTAAAAGTAGTCTCGATAGAATCCGTGGGTCACTAAAACGCTAAACACCGGAGTGTTATTGGGTGACCGTGACTTTGAATGACTTTGACAATTGACTACTTCATATCAATATTTCACTTGACATTGGAAAAGTTATCCTTATAAAGAAAGGTAGCAGCATATTATAAATAGAAAAAACTATTGAAAGTCAAGTCTAAGTGAAACTAGTACTAGCAACATTATAGACAAAGCAATTCCATAGATTGCTAGCAATATCGTAAAGATCTAAATGGAAATAAAGTTCATACACTCCGATAGAAACCGGAGGCAGGAGGGATGCTATTGTTTACAGGCGGTTGTAAAGCAAATCATAAAGCCGAGGCAGAGACCAACATATTGGATTGATTCAGTTGAGGTTTCTCTATTGGAAAATATATGAAACAATGATACTTCTACTGTACCAAGGGAAATTATCCGTGGAAGAACTATGAGAGGCATGAATAGGCAGAATAGACCGGAGTGATGCCACGACCTCAAAGAAAAGCGGCTTGAAACAGCGCTTGTGCAGTGTTTTACTCAGTGAGTTTCTCACTCAATCGGTGAAACACAGGCCAGGAAAATTGGGCCTGTGCCTAATTTGGGGGAAAAAGGAGTTTAAAGATCAAGGAGAGGAGGGGGAGAAGAGAAGGAAGGGAAGGAGGAGGATATTGATCTATATTAGTTCTAACATCTTATAATAAGCATCCTACCCATGTATTATTATTACCAACACATGTTTTTGCAAATAAATGAATTTTTATCTTTATCTTTAAAAATGAGTAGAGCACTTCAGGCTTGTCAGGATCAGAACGTCTTCTTACTTACTACCCTAGCTCATCTTAGCGTGTTGTTCCCAGTTTTTTTTAAGTTATAGCGGATAAACAAGCTTACGGGTCACCTGATAAGTGATCACCGCCGCTCATGGACATCTGCGACATCGATCACATATGCGTTTCCGGCTCTTGAAGAAGGAATGTGCCATTTTCTTAAAGATCACTAGGTCGTATCTGCTCAGAAACAACATCGTTGCCAGCTGGTTCAGGATTTGGGAAGTCCAATTACAATTAAACGACTGCTTTCAGACCTTGGCAACCCTTTAACAAGGGAATCAGACCAATTGCATCGTGTGTACATATTTGGGAAACTATCCTAAGCATGCAGGTTGGAAAAATCCAGAAATGCATGCTAGGGTTCGAAGCACGACCCATAGTATAGAAAGCGCGTTCTCCTCCACCGAGCTACCATCTCAACTGTTACCTATCACATAAAAAGAAACAAAACCCATATAGAATAGATACTAAATTCAACAACATTGTGCAATATTTTTAATTCGCAACACAATAACTCGAACGAACCGAAACACAATGAACAAAGAAAACTCTTCTATTTCTCCCAATACAGACTTTATAATTGCACTTTGTTCTCCAGCCTTACCGACGAGATAGCTCGCTGTGGCGCTAACTTTACTTAACAAACAACTCTATTTTTGAGTTACGTTTACAAATAAATGGTGAAAACAAAACACTTATGAAATCGCTAAGCGTCTGTCTGACCGGGGTGTAAGGTTGTCGATAGTTATTTTATCGATAAATACATTTTGGGCAATCGGAGTCATACAACTCTATATGGTCCAAACGACCATTGTGTGCAACCGCAAATAACATGCCTAAATGAATTTCTTAACAGGAAAACTCATTTACAGATTTTAAACCCATTTGAGAGTCGAGCCCAAGTTCGTAGATGCTAAGCACATCTTTATCATCTATACTAATATAATAATCTATACTAATATAATAAAGCTGAAGAGTTTGTTTGTTTGTTTGAACGCGCTAATCTCCGAAACTACTGGTGCGATTTGAATAATTCTTTTTTTGTTGGATAGTCCATTTATCGAGGAAGGCTATAGGCTAAATAACATTACGCTATGACCAATAGGAGCAAAGACAGAGCGGTAAATGTGTAAAAAAACGGGGAAAATTATTCATTTTTGAAGGCTTTCTTTGCGTGCGCTGCGAAAACGGTTCAAGATACACAAAAAATATGTATGAAAGAAATTCCTCTATACATGATCTAAAAAAAAGTCCGCGACGGCATATGTCTATCTTTTAAAGTTTAGTCACAATGACCGTTTTTATGGTACCAAATTTGGTCGAAATAATTTGTTTAAGTTGTATCAACATAATAATATTAAGGGGGTTGTAAGGGGTTAAAAGGGGGGTAAAAAGTTACTTTTCCACGCGGACGAAGTCGCGGGCGGCCGCTAGTACCCTATATAATCGATAACTATACCCTTTTACAAATAGTATTAATTATTAAATACTTGTGGACGCCACAGCTCCGCTCTTGAAGTTTGGTTGCAGATCAAAATAAATTATACATACATACTCTTTAAGTTGCCTAGGCCTCACAGCTGTACAATGATAAAAGTTTGATTCGATTCCGTTTAGTAGATTTCGAAATTAGCGCCAACAAACAAACATAGACATTTTATTAAGTATCGATAGTGCTGATGCCATCTCTAAATGTTAAGTATTTATTCAAACCCTTGTCTGAAGCAGCGCAGTTTTTATAAAAGGATATTAATTGACATAAACAAACAAAACAGGAATAATTTGCAGCGACTACTGAAAATAGTGAAAATTCCCAGACATTTGCAGCGAGCTCTCCAACTTATTTACTAGACTAGACCGCAGTCTGGATATAATTGGAATACTTTTGTTATTTACAAAGCTTAAGAGAACATGTGGTTTTGAGTTGTATGTGTATCCATATGTCAATATATTTTGTGGCTCAAAGTAACTCAAAGGAAAATGTACATACAAGTCTAAGCTTGGGATCTCCATGCTGACTGTAGCAAGAATGGCTGCCGTGTTTGTCTGAAAAGCCGATAAACTGCATTTGGTTGATTTTGTATTTTCAATCTTTGTATTTTCGTAAATAAAATAAAAAATATAATTGGTATCTTAAACAATGAATGTAAAAAAAGATAAAGAGTGTAGTAATAGAGTCATGGACCTTTTGAAGTCCAGTATAATTATGTCATTAAAAAAATATTATGATATCATGGTTATTCATAAAATCTAAAACCTCATCTTATATGTTATTGTTTGTACATTATAAAGATAAAACTATATAACCTACTTATTATTCGTATAAGATCCAACCAACATTGAAATGCTATGTTGGATGGATCTTTTACGCATATCAGGGTTCTATTGTAATTCAACAAAATAGCTATGCCTGATACCGCTACAACAATAAAGCTGAATGGAGACACTTTCGTAATTGCTTCACTTTCCAATTGGAATTCTATACAGCTTAGTTTTAGCTTTGTTTCCCGGGAAACTATACTACTTATCCTGTAAAAAAACCAAAGGCAACCTTGCTCCATTTGATATTTATCACCTCCGCGTGACCTTTTACCCTCCAGAGGAAAAAAGGGATGGTTTATGTCAGTTTTGGCATCAAAAATGGATCTTTCATAGCATCCTGGACACAGAGGGACAATAAAAGGTTCGCCTTCACTCACCAGTTGACTGTACGCATTATTTTCCACAAGCAACACTCGTAATATGAAAAGTCGGTCAAGTGCGAGTCGAACTCGCTCATAAAGGGTTCCGTAGTAGCAAGCAATATTTATTTCATATTTGTTAACGGAATATTTTGATTTACGATTTATGAGAAAAAATCTATTTAATAGATTTTCATTGAAACCAATTTTCGCTGATCGTTTTTATGGTAATACACGACATATTATATATTTTTAGTTTTATCATTCTCTTATTGTAGAAATTAGAGAACAATTTTGGAAGATTTTTTCGGGCAAACTATTCAGATTATAAATTATATATAATTATATTTGAAACCTCAATATCATTTTTGAAGACCTATCCATCGATACCCCATACTGTATGGGTTGGATAAAAAAATTCGTTCCAGTATGAAGAGCCCCAAAGCATAGTATTATTTTTTCTATTTCTGTATTAAAATCTTAACGCGGTTCACACAATACACCCACACTTGCTACCAAGTTTCCATAAATATAGCTCATATAGTTTCGAAATATGTAGCAGACTGACATGACGGGTTTCGTTTTTGGCCATTTGGCTACAGAACCCTAAAAAGTAATAAAAAGATTGGGATGATGAGTTTATATTGCAGAGACGTGGAATATAACAAAGTAAAAGTTTTTGAATCCATACATGTTTTTATGCCCATAATAGTAAAAACTTTACGATTGAGTAAAGAGCTACGGTACTGAGCTACCCTAATATAAGAAATAATATAAGAATACAAAGCCTTTGCAAGTTTCGGATAGTTTCTTGAATAGTGGATACTAACAATTCTTGAAAAAACATCACAGTGGGACAGTCACGCTTTGGCATGAATGTGCCGGCTTGACTGGAGTGACACCACGGCCTCATAGAAGACTTAAAGCAAGAGTGTCAGCTAACTTCATACCTGTTTGTTTAATCGCTCCAGTAGTTTAGTTATAAAGTATGTCCTTACTAAGTTTAGTAACAGACATAGTACACAGTACACACCCACAATCTTTCGCCTTTATAATATTAGTCTGATGTTTTACCCAGACTACTTTCTTATCAATTGAGCTACCAAAGCACATGATACACAAAATAAATTATTTTTCTATTTTTATTGCTATTCTCTATTAAAAATTCCAGACAGATCTTTCATTTCAAATCTCTGAGGACTTAAAATTGAAATAAGGCATCTCAGACATCTTCACTCAACATCAAGTGTGATTAAGGTCAAACCTTTATGAATCTTAAACCTACAGAACAAAAGATAGGAATCTTAATTTATTTTATTTTCCATTTTTAAAGTCAATTATTGACCCACATTGACTGGCCAGACCCTTGACTCTGCTTCATACGCCAAAGGTCGTGAGTTCGATCGATGGTATTTCTTATATTTTGGCGTATTTTCCTCTACCCCAAGATTAGCTGATCTGGTAGAAATCGCTATTAGGAATAAGACCGCCGAGTTTTTAATCATCTATAAACGTCGCATTAAGTCCAGCCACCTTTTGTGCAATAAAGAGTATTATTTTTTACAATGTTGAAACACATTGTGACTTTTGATGTAAATGCTCGTTACATATACGATTTTCAATAACATCCAAGAGAGAAAAGTAGTCTTATCATAAAAATAACAAGTCAAAACTGCGATGCGTGAACTCACAAAGTGTAAGCAACAATAAGAGAGACGTAAAATAAACCTCGTTGAAATGTGCGGTGTTGCGCGTGAGGTATCAGCTAGAGAGTGCTCCGAGCCAAGAAAACATTTATATAGTAATGCTGCGAAACGTGTCTTTTATTGATAGCTACCTATCAAAGCAAGTTTTGCATTTGCCTGTTAATTTGTATGACAAGGTAAAGAGCTCTGTGCATCAACGTGAAGTAAGTAAGTATCAGCCTATATGTACTGTCGCACTGCAGAGTAAAGGCGTCCATCATAGAAATCAAGTTATCGCTACAATGATGGGATGTGGCTTAATCACCACGCTTGCCTAATGCGGATTGGTGATCACAAACCCGAGCTATATTCGGAAAATTCGAAACATACTGTTTCAGACACGGGAATCGAACGCGGAACCCCGAGATCGCGGCCCGGTACTTAAACCACTAGGATTACTTGTACTTACTTACGTGTACTTATGTAAAAATGTGATACCAAGCCCTTATTATTATAGAGAGAGCGTGTTAGCGCTACGAGTTTTGAGGTTTCAAATTAAATGTGCCAAATGGCGGGGAATAAACGCGTGATAGAAATTAGGTTATGTACATAGTATTTCAACTTGCAATACGACTGTTTACCATATAATGGAAGAGGCGTAGATGTGGACAAGTTCTCGTTCCTGTTCTAATTCAAATCGACTTACCAGAATTCTGCAAGTAACGTAGTTAGACGATCGTCTCCTGAGAAGAACAGACGCCGGCCGGCGCACTATGTACTTAGGTTTTAGATGTAAATAGTTCCTTGACGGCGCCGTCTGACGTTTACAACACTTAGTCCAGATATTTCATGCACCTTTAACAGTCTAGACACAACGTTACACAACGATTTTATATATATTTTGGGAATTTTGCACAAAACACGCTTCAGCGGTTGCCCACGTAAAACAAGAGAATCACCACAGATAAAAAATAGTTTATTATAACTTCACTGCGGGGCGCGCAAATTCAAATTTGGAATCTTGGCGCATTCCTTAGGTCGATTTAAAAAAGATGAGGAGTTTTGAACAGGCCCAAACATCTTCCCCCTCCTTGAAAGATCCTCATCTTTCAATAAACAGTACATAGAGTGAAGTATGAAATACTATATAGAAGTATATAATGCGTTATAATAGGAAAGTAATTCAAAGCAAAAAAGAATGTGGGTAACCACTACTAATACTACTTTAATCTAATGTTAAGATAAACCTAATTGAAAATAGGTAGCGGGCATAATCGCACTACCGGACGCTTGAATGTACCAGTTTTCGTTTTAACTAAAACAACTCGAATTAATCCGTCTTTACCGGTATAAGTTTGTTGTATGATACCCATTGGCCAGTGTAGAGGCTGAGAATTGTCGTCACGAATTTAGAACTAACATGCCTTCCTTCACCGGGCAAGCATCAGTGTTCCATTTTCCGCGAAGTTGAAGTGTATGTAAATATTCGTCTCTCCATCTTCGCCAATAAGAATGTACAAGTCTATCCAGTAGCATATAACGCGAAAGTAAATTTTGGTTTATCTCTGGCTCATTTACTGAGGGAAAATAAGCCAAAGGCGTCATATTTAAAAAATGTGCAGGCGTCAGTGGCAAAGGCTCAGACGGGTCTTCGCTGAGAATACCCAGCGGTCTTGAATTGAGAATCGCTTCGACTTGGCATAAAACCGTCAATAGCTCTTCGTAAGTTAAAATCTGTGATCCAATGACACGAAAAAGATGCGTTTTAAAAGATTTAATTGCGGCTTCCCAACCACCACCAAAGTGTGGGGCGTTAGGAGGGATCATTTCCCATGAAATGCGGTTATTAGCTAGTTCAGCTCTAAAATCGGAAGTAAAAGCGTCTGAATTAAGAAATTGTTGAAGTTCATGTAAGTAAGCCTTAGCACCGACAAAATTTGTGCCATGATCCGAGTAGAGTCGCTCTACTGGACCTCTGCGTGATATGAAACGCTTAAATGCATTTAAAAGGAATCTGTAGTTAGATCCGGAGCTACCTCTACATGTACAGCTCGCGTGGTCATGCATATGAAGACACATAAATATGCCTTTTGACTTCTCTGTCCGCGTTTTTCTGCACAATGCAATGTAAAGAGGTCCACCGTAATCAACGCCGCAATGCGTAAAAGGTTTGGATTGTTTCAATCTACATACAGGCAGGTCTGACATCACTGGAGATTGAGCAGGTTTAGGCCGTGTTTTAAAACATGGCACGCAAGCATGAACTCGTGCACGTACTGTACGACGAGCCGAAAGGATCCAAAACCTCTGTCGCAGCAATGACAACAGAAGTTGCGGTCCAGCGTGACAAGAAATGCGGTGCAAATGATCAATAAGAAGTTGACATACCCTATCCTTATTAGGCATAAGGATGGGATGCTTATGATCATAAGTCAGATCACTATTGGCCAATCGACCACCGACTCGAATAATTCCGTCCACAATAAAGGGTCGTAATTTTCGAAACGAGGGAAGGCATGGTTTATCTGACTGCATTGCCTTGAATAAATCGGGAAAATGATGATTTTGAACAGCCTTAATAACTGTAAGTTCGGCAACGTTCAAATCCTGAGCGGTAATATCACCACGTGACTTTAAGCGTTTAGAAAAGCGCAATACGTAAACTATTACACGCAGTAATTTTGACCAACGTGAGACACGATCAGTCAGAGCGAGCAAAGGCGATTCTTTTTTAGGAAGCGTTTGAGTATTTGACAACGTTATGGTTTTAGACTCCGGAAGATTTTCTTCTTTCGCTATAAACGGCTGTATAGGCCAGTCTGAAATGTCATATTTTAACCAGCTTGGAGCGGTCATCCAAACAGAATGTTGAATGAATTGTGCGGGTGTCATACCACGCGACAAACAATCACTTGGGTTTTCGTTACCTGGTATATGATGAAAGTGATGCGGTGAAATTACTTCCTGAATTTTTGCGACTCTATTAGCCACAAAAGTTTTTAAGCGATGCGGACTTGAATATATCCAATTAAGAGCGATAGTAGAATCGCAAAAGGCGTAAATATTATTGAAGTTAAATCGATTTTTATACGTGTTGAGAACGACGCGAATTAATTTCGTTAATAAATGAGCCGCCATCAATTCCAACCGAGCAAGACTCACTATCTGTACTGGCGCAACTTTAGACTTTGCACACAGTAAGTGGACTGAAACATCGTCATCTGTTTGAGAGCGGACGTAGAGTACGGCTCCGTAGCCCTTTTCAGAGGCATCCGAAAATCCGATAAGACTTGCGTTACAAGTTTCAGTCACACCGATGTGACGAGGTATGGTGATCTTGGACAGAAGGGGCAGTTCGCGTTGGAATTTATTCCAAAGAGTAATAATATTTTGCGGTGGATGGTCGTCCCAGTCTATTTTCAATAACCAAAGTTCCTTTATTAGCAACTTGGCATATAAAATCAGCGGGGCAGCAAAACCCATTACATCCCACAGGCGTGCAATTAATGACAACATATTACGCTTGGTGCAAGGGACCTCTCCAGGAGAGCAGGTTACAAAATAAAAGTTATCATTCTGCGGATCCCAATTGACACCCAAAACCTTTTGAGTTGCGGTTGCGTCAAAAGTAATATGTTGCGGATGCAAATGGTCTGGTGGTAAAGCGGAGAGTACCTCCGAAGAGTTGCTTGACCACTTATGGAGCTTGAAGCCTCCAGCGGAAAACATATCGATGAGCTGCTGTGCAGTTTCCTTCGCAGAAGACAGATCTTTAACGGAAAAGCATATGTCATCCATATAATAAAATCCTTGGTCGATGACCTCGGATGCGAGAGGGAAATTATTTTTCTCGTCTTCTGCGAGCTGATGCAAAGTTCGTAACGCTAGGTATGGGCTTGAGGTTAATCCAAAACATACACGTTTAAATTGAAACATTTGAACCGGGTCTGATAAGTCAAAACGATATAAAATGCGCTGATATTTGTGGAAATCTGGATGAACCATAATCCGCAAATACATTTGTTCCACATCCGCGCATAGTGCGAATGGGAAAAGTCGAAAATTTAAAAGTGTTACAAACAAATCAGATTGTAAGTTTGGACCCGAATGTAAAATGTCGTTGAGCGACACATTTGTGTCTGTACTAGCGCTTGCATCCAATACCAATCGAACTTTGGTGGTCAGCTTATCATCACGGATGACACCGTGGTGCGGAATGACGTATCCATGCGATTTAGACTCGTCTGCAGCTTCAGATGCGGGTAAGTGAGTAATATATTCTTTATCCAAATAATCTAGCAAAATATTATCATAAGCGGATTTAAGATGCGGGGATTTAAGAAAGCGTTTTTCTAATGCGGAAAGTCTATTTTTAGACGTTTTAATCGAATCACCTAAAACTGATGGATCAGTTTTAAATGGGAGTGCGACCACGTAAGATCCCGAGGAGTCTCGAGTCGTGGTGGACCTGTAAATATTTTCACAAGCTTGCTCCTCCTGACTGAGCAGAGCGGAGCGCGGAGTGGAAACCTCCTCGGTTTCCCAAAAGCTTCTCATAATTGCATCGAGCGGTTGAGCAGTAAGGGCACAAAAAACATGTGCTTGCGAGCGAGCGGGGCGAGTATGAGCGGGGCGAGAAACGGTATCTGTACCTGTATTAGCGGTATTTGTATAAACGATATGAGTAAGAGAGCGAGAAGCAGGAGCGTGAGTAAACGCTACGGGAGCGTCTCCCATGAGCACGAAGCCGAGCGGAGTTTGTATAGCAGTAGGCGTACCTGGTGGTCCATTTACTCGACCACGCAGGAGCAAACGCGCGAAAAGTTTAGCGCCGATTAACATTTCTACCTCACCAGGCTCAGAAAATGTATCATCAGCAAGCGGGGTGCGGGCAAGATAATTTAGCATCGACCTATCTATAGGCGATGAGGGTAAAGTGTCCGTAATTTTCTCCACAACCAGTGGACGCAGTTCAAAAATTATATTACGGTCAAAGCGGGAGTGTATTACAACATTTGTATCACCATGCACATCATTGGTGGTTCCACCGAAACCACTTACGGTTATTTGTTCGGGGAGCGCGTTGATATCTATTGACAGGCGATCACACAATCCTTTGGTAACAAAATCATTCATCGAACCACTGTCGAGCAAAGCGCGAACGGAAAACTTCAGCTCCGTCCCTATTCTTAATTATAACACGAGCGGTTGCTAGAAGCACAGAGGAAGGCGTATCACATCGCGTAGTGTGCGCGTGTGTGCGCAGAGCGGGCTCGAGCGAGCCGCCATCTCGCTGCTCCAGCCGATCGTCGGTGACGCATTGCGCGACCGCTGATCTTGAGTTACTCGGCAGAACGTTTGTCGAATGATCGGTAGGTATTCCGATAAGGTGACGCGGAGTAGTAGTTGAAGTACGGAAGGTACGGGATTCTATAGAAGAATTATGCGTAGCAGTATTATTTTCGAAATGTAATAAAGAATGATGTCCCTTTCTTTGACAGGTGTTTACAAGTTTTATTTGATTTACAAGCGGCAGTTTTATGATTAAAACTCAAGCAATTCACACAACTATTATGTTGCTTGACAACATTAAAACGTTCTTTAGGATTTAATTTTATAAATTCAGGGCAACGATAATATTGTTCATGTCCCGATTTTGAACAAAGGGGACAGGCAGTATTATTATTGTTAGATGTAACAAATGATTTCGTGAATTTAGTATTATTATTAGGTTTAGGTGCAGAAAATTTATTATTATAATTTTTATTGGCAGAGGAGGTTGTTGACAACCCTGATCTTTCATTAATTTTGACTTGTTCCTTTATGAATGTAATTAATGAGTTATAAGTAGGTAGTTTCTCTGATCTCACTGAATTCTCAAAAAGCTGAACTGTTTCACGGTCAATTTTTGCAAAGCTAAATATAAATAAATGAAATCAGTTTTATCAGTAATATTTAACCTGTCAAAGGCGTTCACTGACGCAGAGAATTTATCCAAAAATAAATTTAACCCCTCAGCTGAAGATGAGGTTAGCGGCTTCATGTTAACAATTTGTTTTAAGTATTCCGTGCCAAGTGTACGGACATCCTGATATTTTTGAACCAAAGTAGAATAAATCAATTCATAATTATCACCAGTTGGTGGTATGTCAGCAATACAGGTTAGTGCTGAGCCAGACAGAATACCTCTCAAATAGAACACTCTGTCAGAATTAGTTAAGTTAGTATTATTATGAACAACATTATTGTAGCATTCAAAAAAGCTAGCCCATTGATTTAGTTCACCATTGAATTTAACTAAATTAATGGGGGGCAAAGAAATTCGCGATTTTTCAACCATTTTGGTGTCTGATTTTGCATTTAATTTATTTAAAGTTGTTTTTATGGAAGAGTATAAATTTTCAAAAGCGATAAAATTTTGATAATCTGGTTCAAACGTTGGGTCATTTTCCATTTGCACCAAATTAAAATGCTCCACAGCTTGCAAATAATCAGTACGTAACTGTTCAATATTAGATGCACTATGAATGAAGCGACCTTGCAATTCCGAACTAGAAATGTTACGTGAAGCATCATAAATGCCTTGTAAGCAAGCAAAAAAACCTTTGACCTTTGCCTCGGCCAACTTGACTGCTGGTGAATTAACTATGCTCCCTTTCGGCATTTTTATTATTGATAAAACAATAGCAGAAAATATAAAATAAATATATATTTAATTTATAATATTTTATGTATGTGTGTAGTAGGTAATGTAATAATATTTGTTTGCGGTATGTAATATGTGTATGCAGTTTAAAATAGTATTTGTATGCAGTTTATAATAGCGGTAGGTAAGTGGGTACCTATTTAATTTTAAGTAACTAAGAATGCGGTTATAAAAGAGGCAGTAATTTATTTTATATATGTAGGTAGTTATAGCAGTTAAAAATATATATGTATATATTTATGTGTAGAAAGAAAGAGTGTGTAAAATTTACGTTATAGTGGGCGCGGTGCGGTTATATAATAAGTAATAAGTAAGAAATATGTAGGTACGAATGAAACACTGAAGCGTAGGTACGTGCGAAGTTCAAGCGGATTAGCGTATGCAGTATTAACGATTTTCAATAAATCGCAATAAATGAGTATGTATACAACAAACTTATAACGAGATGTTGCTAAAATAGTAATATTTTGATTATTAGCAAACACTTTAATAAGATTTGGCACATTCAAGGGCACGTAACGCCATCTAGTACAAGTATAAGACAACCAATTGTAATTTTGCAGATCGAGAATTATTTCAATGAATGTTTATAGAATTTTATGTATTTCCATAGGATAATAACACTGGAATATCATGCCAAATATTAGGCTCGAATAGGACCAAAACTTATGTTAGCGCTACGAGTTTTTGGGATTTCAAATTAAATGTGCCAAATGGCGGGGAATAAACGCGTGATAGAAATTAGGTTATGTACATAGTATTTCAACTTGCAATACGACTGTTTACCATATAATGGAAGAGGCGTAGATGTGGACAAGTTCTCGTTCCTGTTCTAATTCAAATCGACTTACCAGGATTCTGCAAGTAACGTAGTTAGACGATCGTCTCCTGAGAAGAACAGACGCCGGCCGGCGCACTATGTACTTAGGTTTTAGATGTAAAATAGTTCCTTGACGGCGCCGTCTGACGTTCACAACACTTAGTCCAGGTATTTCATGCACCTTTAACAGTCTAGACACAACGTTACACAACGATTTTATATATATTTGGGAATTTCGCACAAAACACGCTTCAGCGGTTGCCCACGTAAAACAAGAGAATCACCACAGATAAAAAATAGTTTATTATAGGCTTCACTGCGGGGCGCGCAAATTCAAATTTGGAATCTTGGCGCATTCCTTAGGTCGATTTAAAAAAGATGAGGAGTTTTGAACAGGCCCAAACAGAGCGTATTATTATCTATACGATCTCTCTATAAAATCTTTGCGTGTAATACCTTTTGAAAGAAAGAAAGAAAGATAGAATTGTGTTTCTTCATGTATAATGTCTGTCAATACCTTTACTAGTATGCCAGCTACTGTTCCTTATTTTTGTGTATATGCGGTCAGTAAATATTTACTTACTTTTATGTCGAAATGTCACATCACTACAAAACATCGCGAGCAAACGTGGGAGACCAAGCGAGTATCGAGCCGCGTGCCTTTGATTTATGTGAAGATCTCTGCGTGAGCGGCTGAGTGTCCTTGTTGAGAAAAACAGGGAAGCAAGTAAGGAAGGTACTCGAACAGTGTTGCCTACTCAATGTCAGGGTGCTAAAATTGAGGAAAAAGTAGTATAGTTATAATAGGGCCAATTTAAATGGCTAAATTTGACACTTTGGTCAAAATTCGACAACGTATGTAACGGCGGGCATCCGATTTATTTACCATCTGTTTGTTCGACTTATTTACCATCTGTTTGTATACTATGGAAGCAATAAAGAATTGAGTATTGATTTGCTGACTTGAGAATTGAGTATTGAATTTGAGTTGAATTGCCATCGTTATCTCAAAACACTCTTAATCATTTTCAAAAAATAGCGTCATCTGCTTTCAAAAGTAGCTACCTGACTACAGCGACTACTCCAGCTACACAGAAGCATGGAAACACAAAATTATTACGACTGGCCGGATTGCGCATTTGGTAGTGACCCAGCCTCACGCAAAGTTGCAGGTCGTGGGTTCGATCCCACCCTGATCACCCATTCGTGTGATGAACACTTGTGTTTGCTCAGTGTCTGGGTGTAATATATGTATTTAAGTATTATATTGTGTTTCCTCTCTTTCTATCTGTGTTGTCTGGTATCTGTAACACAAATGCTTAAGCTACTTAGCACGGACTCAGTGCAATGTATGAGATCTATGAATTTATTTATATTTTGCGACAGATCCCTAAGAAAGCTGTGAAGGAGTCTTTAATACAGTGCCGTACGCGTTTATTTATATTTGTTCCTTTACATAGTGTTTGAAACCTCCTTTTCACCTCCCATTTCAACCGGTCTGAATGCCGCTTTTATGCGGCATCTATACAGCATTTACACAGCAAATATACAGCTAGTTTGATGTGCAATAACTTATAAGTGCGTTTGAGGAAAATTCTTATCAATAGCGTATAAACATTGAAGATGGATAAATAAGTCGTTAAAATTATTGGACATAGATTTGCAAATAAAAAACCAACCCTCATTTCAGATTAAATAGAGTTGCATATTTTAATACGTAGAACTAGGTTTTGAACATCAAGCGGAGCCGCAAGAATCTAGAAGTGCTTCATAAAAATATTCTCTCCTTTTCTTCCTCATTTGTTTGTATCATAAATGTGTGTCAGTTTCAAATCAATAACTGTATTCTCTTTCATTTCCTAAGCCGTTTGTAATGGTGTACAAACACCATTTTTTACAAAAACGACATAAAGTCCTAGCGTGTATCTTAAAATTCTATTCATATTTTTAAAGTCTGTCTCCTTTTCTTATACAATTTTTACGATACAATAAAAATGTTCTCGCGGAGAATACAAAATTTTAGACAAAGGGAAACAAATACCTACCGACAAATACTCACCAATACTGGTAGGCAATGTAAAACTTTATAAAAGCTTTTCATCCTTCAGATATTATCTACCGGATTTATTTTTGTCCTAATCGAGTTTTTTAGATCCAAAGTTGTTCTGAATTATATTACTAGAATAAAGGAGGTTTATTTTTAGTCCGTTTCTGTATACAGGGAGCCTAATTCATTAGTCCGATAACACATTTGGCAGCCTCAGGTCGTGGGGTTTTTCAACACCATGAACAAATAATCGTGTAATAGACACTTGCATTTGGTTATAGTGTGGGTTTCATATTAGTTTAAAAGTATGTTTGTATTATATAATAATATTTTCTTACTAGTAGCCCGCCCTCACTTTGTTTCGGGACATTGCAATCTGCTCCAATAGATGGCGCTGAGTGTTGATTACATCGCGCTAGTGTTTCATTTTTTCGGTTTATCTATAAGCTTTCTGGTGGTTCATACAGAATTTACCTCTTTATAAACAGTATAGATTGTTTTTTTTTTTGTAATTAATATACGTCATATAAGGCTTAAGCTATTTGGATCGGAATTAGGTTGTATCATTTTATTAATTAACTAGTGTTTCGCCTTTCCACCACGTGATGAGGCCACCGAGCGGAATGAAAGAAATACGCACATATTTTTGAAAAATCAAGAGGTGCTTGCTTAGATTCAAAACACTGTTTTCGGGTCTTAACATATGTAATTTACACCATTGTATACATTTATATGTTTATGACACGGCACATTGTATGGAAGGTATGCTCGTATCCACTGAGCTACCATTGATCCACAAACACAAACCTCAAACTCGACACTCTTACCGCTAAAATTTCACTTTGCTAATACAGTGTTGAGCTCGTCTTCTAAACTTCTCTACATACCCCCAAGGGGTAAGTCGGCCATCTTGGGGGTATTTTAGTTGAATAGATGATAAGCCAAGGGTAATAACCAGTTATGCTAATAGATAACAGGGTAAGATAACTGATAAGATTAGGAGAAGTGTATTTCAGTGAATGTTAAACCGTAACCGATATTTCCCTGATAAATTTAATTTATCTTTATCGTTGAGATGATGGCTTCGTGAAATGGTAATAATGGACTAACGCACATAATAATATGCCTTATTCTCGATTGAACGTAGCCAGTGGTAGCAACTAGGAATAAGACCATTAATATTAGTGAAGACTAAGGACTTTAGTGCAAGTTTTCAACTGTGGTAGCTCATTGAATAAGAAGGTTCGTAAGATTATACATTCAAACCCGAGCATGAACCCGCTGTCTCGTTTGCCGCTTCTAGTATATAAAAAAGTATAAATTCATTGTACCATTAGCTTTTTTATAACGTCTCTGTATATGGCAGTTAGACATGTATTTTGAATGTGATAACAAGAGGCAAATTCTCGATTTTCGCCGTCTATGTCGAGTCGACTTCATATAACGCACAACCAATAGGAGAACACAGATCACAGTCGACATTCCTTATCTTGTTCTCCTATTGGTCTATGCGTTCCATGAAGTCAACTCGACATAGAAGGCGAAAACCGAGAATTAGCCTCCAGCAAAGACTTAAGGCGATTTATTTACATTCACATATTACGTTGCCATAAAAACGTAATTTGTGAATTGGGACATGACACTTTACATATCTACATGTGGAATTGATGACAAAAAAATAGTGTCAGGCTCTAAATCCCCTACTTACCGCCAAAATGTATGTTATGTTTTCTATTTTTGCGTGAAAATCTTAATGCAATTCACTGAATACATCTATTTACCAAGTTTCTACAGTGTAGTTCTTATAGTTCGTTAAAATGTGGCTGTAAGGCTGAAAATCAGTGTTTTGCTCCCTGAGTAAAAAATGCCACTGAGCTTTTCCCCATTGCACCGCTGCGGCACACATGCAAGGGCAAGGAACAATAAGTAATTGTTCGGTTCCGAAATATTGTCCCATTAATTCCAAATTGTAATTTGTATATGCATGTGTGTCTTTGCGGCAATAAACATTCTTCTATCTATCTATCTAATAGACAGATAAGACGATTTTAAGGGTTCCGTTGTTGACCATTCGGCTACGGAACCCTAAAAGGCCTCCTAAAAGTGCTAATCATTGGTTATAAATCGCGCAGTGGTATCGATCGGCAAGTTGGCGAGAGACTTATATTTCCACCGCGTCGACAAAGTTGGTCGTTAAATAACTTCCTTGCCGCTCCGGGACAATTTATGGCCACCCTCGGCTGTCTGCGGTTCTGTATCGGCTTTTTTTTGCCCAATTATTGAGTTTTTACAATTCGTTGTCTTATACGAAACTAACGGATAGTAACGATTCAGTAATCGTACTCCAGTGAGTTTGGTCTCCCATATCTTCTTAATGTTATGCGAGGGGCATAGACAGGTGTGTCAGTCACATACGCACAAACTTTCGCCTTTATAATATTAGTCTGATTTTACCCAGACTATTTCTTATCAATTGAGCTACCAAAGCACATGATACACAAAATAAATTATTTCTATTTTATTGCTATTCTCTATTAAAAATTCCAGACAGATCTTTCATTTCAAATCTCTGAGGACTTAAAATTGAAATAAGGCATCTCAGACATCTTCACTCAACATCAAGTGTGATTAAGGTCAAACCTTTACGAATCTAAAACCTCTATAACAGAGCAAAAGATAGGAATCTTAATTCCATTCCATCCATCTAAATTCCCATTTATAAAGTCAAATATTTGACACACATTGAATGGCCGGTCTGCTTCATACGCCAAAGGTCGTAGGTTCGATCATGGGTCTTTCTTATATTTTGGCGTATTTTCCTTTACCCCAAGATTATCTGATCTGGTAATAATCGCTATTAGCAATAAGACCGCCGAGATTTTAATCATCTATAAACGTCGCATTACATAAGTCCAGCCACCTTTTGTGCAATAAAGAGTATTATTCTTTACAATGTTGAAACACATTGTGACTTTTGATGTAAATGCTCGTTACATATACGATTTTCAATAACATCCCAGAAAGAAAAGTAGTCTTATCATAAAAATAACAAGTCAAAACTGCGATGCGTGAACTCACAAAGTGTAAGCAACAATAAGAGAGACGTAAAATAAACCTCGTTGAAATGTGCGGTGTTGCGCGTGAGCTATCAGCTAGAGAGTGCTCTGAGACAAGAAAACATTTATATAGTAATGCTACCAAACGTGTATTTTATTGATAGCTACCTATCAAAGCAAGTTTTGCATTTGCTTGTCAATTTGTATGACAAGGTGAAGAGCTCTGTGCATCAACGTGTAATTACTTACGTAAGTATCAGCCTATATACTGTCTCACTGCAGAGCAAAGGCCTCCATCATAGAAATCAAGTCATCGCTACTATGATGGGATTAGTCTTCTTGTCTAATGCGGATTGGTGATCACAAACCCGAGCTATATTCGGCGAATTCGAAACATACTTTTTCAGACACGGGAATCGAACGCGGAACCCCGAGATCATGGCCCGGTACTTAAACCACTACACTACTTACTTACGTGTACTTATGTGAAAATGTGATAACAAGCCTTTATTATTATAGAGAGAGCGTATTATTATCTATACGATCTCTTTATAAAATCTTTGCGTGTAATTGCCTTTTGATAAAAGATAGAATTGTGTTTCTTCATGTTTATATGGCAATAAAAGTATTTTTGTTTGTTTGTATAATGTCTGTCAATACCTTTACTAGTATGCCAGCTACTGTTCCTTATTTTTGTGTTTATGCGGTCAGTAAATACTAATATGCCGAAATGTCACATCACTACAAAACATCGCGAGCAAACGTGGGAGACCAAGCGAGTATCGAGCCGCGATGCCTTTGATTTATGTGAAGATCTCTGCGTGAGCGGCTGAGTGTCCTTGTTGTGAAAAACAGGGAAGCAAGTAGGGAAGGTACTCAAACAGTGTTGCCTACTCAATGTCAGGGTGCTAAAATTGAGGAAAAAGTAGTATAGTCAATAGAGCCAATTTAAATGGCTAAATTTGACACTTCATCAAAATTTGACAACGTAAATCCTGTAAAAATTGAGGAAAAAGTTATAGTTAATAGGGCCAATTTAAAAGGCTAAATACGGACTCAGGGCAATGTATGAGATCTATGAATTTATTTATATTTTGCGACAGAACCCTAAGAAAGCTGTGAAGGAGTCTTTAATACAGTGCCGTACGCGTTTATTCATATTTGTTCCTTTACTTAGTGTTTGCAAGCTCCTTTTTCACCTTCCATTTCAACCGGTCTGAATGCCGCTTTTATGCGGCATCTATACAGCATTTACACAGCAAATATACAGCTAGTTTGATGTGCAATAACTTATAAGTGCGTTTGAGGAAAATTCTTATGAATAGCGTATAAACATTGAAGATGGATAAATAAGTCGGTAAAATTATTGGACATAGTTTTGCAAATAACAAACCAACCCTCATTTCGGATTAAAAGAGTTGCATATTTTAATACGTAGAACTAGGTTTTGAACATCAAAAGTATCTCAAATTTAACTTTTTGTGAGTTGGTTCTAGTTTGCATGACTATGTCAATTTAATAACTTGTACGTAGATTTTGTAAACATTTCACTGTTTAACCGTTAGATAAACGTGTTGTTAAGCTGTTAAATCTGGGCAACTTAGGGTATTAATTTGTTTCGGAAAACATCTATTTGTGACAAACCGATTATCACGCAAGCGGAGCCGCAAGAATCTAGAAGTGCTTCATAAAAATATTCTGTCCTTTTCTTCCTCATTTGTTTATATCATAGATGTGTGTCATTTGTAAATCAATAACTGTATTTTCTTTAGTTTCCTAAGCCGTTGTAATTGTGTACAAACATCATTTTTTAACAAAAACGACATAATGTCCTAGCGTGTATCTCAAAATTCTATTCATATTTTTACAGTCTGTCTCCTCTTCTTATACAATTTTTACGATACAATAAAAATGTTCTCGCGGAGAATACAAAATTTTAGACAAAGGGAAACAAATACCTACTGACAAATACTCACCAATACTGGTAGGCAATGTAAAACTTTATAAAAGCTTTTCATTCTTCAGATATTATCTACCGGATTTATTTTTGTCCTAATCGAGTTTTTTAGATCCAAAGTTGTTCTGAATTATATTACTAGAATAAAGGAGGTTTATTTTTAGTCTGTTTCTGTACACAAGATACCTAATTCATTGGTCTGACGGCACATTTGGCAGTGATCTAGCCTTATACAACAAAGGTCGTGGATTCTCTTAACACCGTGAACAAATAATCGCGTGATGGACAATTGCATTTGTTTATAGTCTGGGAAAGTATGGTATTATGTAGTAATATTTTGTTACTAGTAGTAGTAGCCCGTCCTCAGTTCTTTCGGGATATTCACTCTGAACCAATAGATGGCGTTGGGTGTCTATTACATCGCGCTAGTGTTTCGTTTTTTTTTATTTGTCTATAACTTTCTGGTAGTTTATAGATTTACCTCTTTATAAACAGTATAGATTGCTTTGTTTTGCCATTAATAAACGTTATATAAGTGCTTAAGCTATTTGAAGCGGAATTAAGTTGTATAATTTTATTAATTTACTAGTGTTTCGCCTTTTCACCGCCTCATCACCAAGTGGAATGGAAAAAATACGCATATAGATTTGAAAAATCTAGAGGTGCTTGGTTATGCAAAACACTGTTTTCGGGTCCTCAGTTATGTAATTAACATTTACATTGTGTTATTTCTATGCATAAGACACGACCCCCGTATGGAAGGTATGCTCTATCCACTGAGCTACCATTGATCCACAAATACAAACACAAATATCAAACTCGACACTCTTACCTCTAAAATTTCACTTTGCTAATACAGTGTTGAGCTCGTCTTCTAAACTTCTCTACATACCCCCAGGGGTAAGTCGGCCATCTTGGGGGTATTTTAGTTGAATAGATGATAAGCCAAGGGTAATAACCAGTTATGCTAATAGATAACAGGGTAAGATAACTGATAAGATTAGGAGAAGTGTATTTCAGTGAATGTTAAACCGTAACTGATATTTCCCTGATAAATTTAATTTATCTTTATCGTTGAGATGATGGCTTCGTAAAATGGTAATAATGGACAAACGCACATAATAATATGCCTTATTCTCAATTGCCAGTGGTAGCAACTAGGAATAAGACCATTAATATTAGTGAAAACTAAGGACTTTAGTGCAAGTTTTCAACTGTGGTAGCTCAGTGAATAAGAAGGTTCGGAAGGTCATACATTCAAACCCGAGCATGAACCCGCTGTCTCGTTTGCCGCGTCTAGTCTAGTATATAAAAAAGTATTAATGCATAGCTTTTGCCCGCGACTTCGTTCGAGTGGACTTCAGGTTCGTAGAAACCTCAAGAATTGTAGCCTATGTGTTATTCTGATGTATAAGCTATATTGTGGTAAAGTTTCATTCAAATCCATTCAGTAGTTTTTACGTGAAAGAGTAACAAACATCCATACATCCATACATCCATATTTATAAACTTTCGCCTTTATAATAGTAGTTGGATTGTACCATTAGCTTTTTTATAACGTCTCTGAATATGGCAGTTAGACATGTAGGTATTTTTGAATGTGATAGCAAGAGGCAAATTCTCGATTTTCGCCGTCTATGTCGAGTCGACTTCATAGAACGCACAACCAATAGGAGAACACAGATCACAGTCGACATTCCTTATCTTGTTCTCCTATTGGTCTATGCGTTCCATGAAGTCAACTCGACATAGAAGGCGAAAACCGAGAATTAGCCTCCAGCAAAGACTTAAGGCGATTTATTTACATTCACATATTACGTTGCCATAAAAACGTATTTGTGAATTTGGGACATGACACTTTACATATCTACATGTGGAATTGATGACAAAAAAATAGTGTCAGCTCTAAATCCCCTACTTACCGCCAAAATGTATTGTTATGTTTTCTATTTTTGCGTGAAAATCTTAATGCAATTCACTGAATACATCTATTTACCAAGTTTCTACAGTGTAGTTCTTATAGTTCGTTAAAATGTGGCTGTAAGGCTGAAAATCAGTGTTTTGCTCCCTGAGTAAAAATGCCACTGAGCTTTTGCCCATTGCACCGCTGCGGCACACATGCAGGGCAAGGAACAATAAGTAATTGTTCGGTTCCGAAATATTTGTCCCATTAATTCCAAATTGTAATTTGTATATGCATGTGTGTCTTTTGCTGCAATAAACGATTCTTCTATCTATCTATCTAATAGACAGATAAGACGATTTTATAAGGGTTCCGTTGTTGACCATTCGGCTACGGAACCCTAAAAGGCCTCCTAAAAGTGCTAATCATTGGTATAAATCGCGCAGTGGTATCGATCGGCAAGTTGGCGAGAGCCTTATATTTCCACCGCGTCGACAAAGTTGGTCGTTAAATAACTTCCTTGCCGCTCCGGGACAATTTATGGCCAACCCTCTGGCTGTCTGCGGTTCTTGTATCGGCTTTTTTTGCCCAAATTATTGAGTTTTTACAATTCGTTGTCTTATACGAAACATAACGGATAAGTACGATTCAGTAATCGTACTCTAGTGAGTTTGGTCTCCCATATCTTCCTAATGGTTATGCGCAGGGGCATATAGACAGGGTGTGTCAGTAAACATCCCTTAAACCACGTGTTTTACCAACTATTACATATGAACAGATAAGAGACAATCCATACTAATATTATAAATGCGAAAGTAACTCTGTCTGTCTGTCTGTCTGTTACTCTTTCACGCCAAAACTACTCAACGGATTTAAATGAAATTTGGTATACAGATAATCTAGACCCTGAGAAAGAACATAGGCTACTTTTTATTGCGAAAAGGGGGTTGTAAGGGGTTGAAAGGGGGGCAAAAAGTTACTTTTCCACGCGGACGAAGTCGCGGGCGGCCGCTAGTATGATATGATAGGTTTTCTTATTTGGACCTCATACAGACAGATATCACCCACCTTTTTATCTTAATAAGATAAGGATATAGTAGATATTTCTGCCCTGCACGACTAATTTTATCCGTGTCATAAATTTTGCGTGACTTTTATAAAACCGCTTTGGTTGTCACCAGGCCATTGTGTGGCTGAAGAGCACCCTCACTGTAAGTCCCATTGTAGCGAGAGGATTGGCCGCCTACACGGTAACAGGATGAGGGAAACCTCATTCATAATACTAGTGGCCCGCCCTCACTTCGCTTCGGGATCGTTATTCAGAAATGAACAAACAAATAGGTGTCCAATTACATGGCGCAAGCGTTTTGTGTTTTCGGTTTACCTATAAGCCTTGTGGTTATCTATAGAAGTTATCTCTTTATAAATAGTATAGAAGTATCATTTGTTGGAGGGCTTGTACCCCTGTCTAAGGACGGTAAGGTGTTGATCCTAGTTCTTCGCCCGATCCTTCTATGGCTCGGGTAATTTATCGAGATCTTTTTTTTTTATTGGCATGTATTGTGATCAGGACCCAGGTAATTTTGCCAATGTCAAGTGATTATAACGATACGTCACTTTGGAAATTGGTGGGTGACTGAGCTAATTCTCTTTAATTACTTGAGTCTTAACATACGTTATATTATTATTAGTATTTTATTAATTACTTCGAGATTAAACTTTCCCTAGACATTAGGAATGTGGTCATAGTACATTTTTTTTACTATGATCACGAATCAAATTCAAGATCTTTCTTTGACTTAAGAGGCAAGGTCCAAAGATCAATCTGGTAAAAAAGCTAGTAGGTAATAATAAAAACTTCAGTTTAACTTAACGATGGTAGAGCTATGTTTCGGCATGAATGGGCCGGCTCGACCGGGACCGAGTGGGTGAGGGTACTGAAGGCCCAATTTTCCCCGAGGGAAAGGCGGCTAAATGGTACGCAGCGCGACAACAGTGGAATCACAAGTTGGCCTGTGACTTCACTGGTCTCGCTCTCGCTTACCATCAGGTGAGCGTCAAGCTGACGGATCAGCTCGTCTGCCACATATGACATAAAAAAGTGTCGTGCCATTTTTGTCAAAGTCAATGTTTTGGCAGCAGACATCGTCCTGAACACAATATTGCACTCTGGCGTTGCATTCCAGCTTTATTGAACACAAAAGCACGTACAAGGCGCGCGGGCCCCTCAGCAGCGGCCCTGCCTGGCAGGCGGCCAGGTCTATCGATTGCTTTCAACCGGGTCATCGCTCGCTCCTGGGCCCCTGGGCCCTGATCTATACAGCTGATAATGCTACGGCTTTGCCTGAGTGTAGGAGGTGGTATGAGGCCAAAATATAAACATTGTGAATAAACATTTTGGCGGTGAAAAAGAGTAGTTAACTGACGCGCTTCTTGCCGGATCTTCTCGTCAGAATCAACTTTCCGATTCCGGTGGTAGAATCGCATTAATTCTATTTACTTTTTAGTACGTACTAACCATTTGTAAGTGCTATGCAAATCAAGATTATTTTGATTTGATTTGATTCTTGACCTGCACCGACACAAATGTTACCAGGTCAATGTACTACAATTGTTGTCTCTATGTATTTATAAAAAAAAACATAAAATCACAACTAAATTCCGGTCATCGCTTAGGAACTCTTCAAAGAAGTCTACTCAAGTACAAAATT
The DNA here is from genome assembly GCA_014851415.1 of Cnaphalocrocis medinalis. Lineage (NCBI taxonomy): Eukaryota > Metazoa > Arthropoda > Insecta > Lepidoptera > Crambidae > Cnaphalocrocis > Cnaphalocrocis medinalis. The sequence continues at coordinate 6,482,486 of CM026298.1, read as the reverse complement.
ACCTCACTCGAGAAGTTAGAGAGAAATTAGAGCATTAAATGTTTCTAAGTCCAGGCTAATGCTCAGAGCGGAGTCTAACTTTATTGGGCGAGTTCCTAACTTTTATTACTTACATCTTTGAGAATACTTTCTATGTCAATAATGAGAGTAAGATAATATTTCTTCATAAATTACTAGCGGCGCGCGTTGTCTTCGTTTCGGGACCAATTTTTGCTTTTAGTTCCCAATTTCACCAATAGACGGCACTGGTTGTCGATTACTGGGCGCAAGTGTTTCGTTTTTGCGTGTTACACAAAAAAATTTCAATTATTTAATCATTTTCACCCCTTGGAGTAAACATTGGAGTAACTTTTCTTCATTAGCGTGCCGTCTTTATCAAGCTTTGGTGTGCATTAACTCAAAGAATGAAAAGAAATCCAGTCAAAGTATAACCCAAATCTAAACGGCACCCAATTTGTGGGCGCTCATACCCAGTGTATAAGAGCCGGATGGGACCGACCCAGACGAGCCCAACCTTTCTGGGTCTTTACAAATAACGCGTTTCAATATTTGTGGCGTTTCTTTGGCATATTTAATTGGTCCGTTCGTTTGGCGTTGAATGATTTATAAAGGCCGATGTTGGAAATCGTATTTTGTGGCGTTAATGTTGTTTAGGTGTACCTCAAAAATGTGGGTCCTTTCTGTTTTTTTATGGAGTGATATTTTCTGTTACGTTTCTTGTGAATAGCATTGAAATAACTTGGGTGTGGGGTATCTGACCGCAGCTCGCAGTGGCGCTGAAATACTCCAGAGGTTTTAGTTAGGGTTTGAAACCTACTTGCCTTCTTTCATTCTTGGCACGCTTAGTTTTGGGAAATACACAACTAGTTTGTAAATTATAGTTTCTGCATACCCTTAGGGGCGTTATCCCAAGTAAAATAATTTTACATAGAACGTTGGTCCAGTAGTTTAATTACGGTTCCAAAATGTAGCAAAAATTATGATTTGAATTTGTCGAGCATAGCTCGAATGTGATTAACAATTAGGCAAGCGTGGTGACTAAGCCTAATCCTGTTGTTGAAGCGATGACTTGATCTATGCTGGAGATCTTTCCATGCATTGGAACAGTATATAAACTGATACTTTACTTTTTATGTGTTAGGTAAAGCTACTTCCTATATAAATTCATTGAGTAATAGCAATAGTTTATTTTCAATTTGTTTCGTTTTTTATAATATTAAAAAATTATAAACTATGGAGAAACTCAAGCTCTTTTCATCATTAAAAGATCTCCATACTGATAGCTCACACAATATTATAAATACTTCAATCGATACCAACTAACTTCCTAACTGGATGGACCCTTGTCACAGTGACAATGTCTCGTTGAGGCGAGGCTTATGAATTGTGTGATAACAGTGTTTAACGTGACACGGTTGTAAGGTTAGAGATTTCAGGTGTGAGGTGAGTTTTTGAGAAAGTCCTGTCATTTGACACATGACATAAAGGTGCTGTGAGCTGATATACCTACTGAAGTACGTCAAGGTGTATGGCTCATAAAAAAAATAGGTACATGATGTATCAATGTAGACTCCTTCTTCCCAGAGAATACATCGTCATGTCACTCCAACACAGCGACTAAATTAATTAATGAATTGATAAGGCTTGTACATGCGCGGATTGGGCACTTTTGTGTATGTTTAAACTCGGTAAATCGTTAAGAACGATACCTAAAAAAAATACATGTTATAGACTGGATTTCGATCTTGAATTTCTGACGAGGATTTTTATTCAATGTTTATAGTTCATTAGGAAAAAAATATAACGTAAACATCGATTTTATGCAAAATATTGGATAAACTACGAAACTAAACAGTTCAGATGACTGATTTTTTATATATAATACAATACAATGTACACTACAATCCCTGACGAGGAATTCTTGTTTCTTGGCTTTATAATTTTTAATTAATTATATTCTGTTTTTGATATACGCGAGCGTGAGTACTCTAATATCTTGGAGAAACGAGCCTATAGGTACCTTCCTAAAAGGCCGGCAACGCATCCGCACTCCTTCACCAGGTGACCTGCTTGCTCGTTTGCGATCCTATATTATAAAGCAAAAAATAAAATTAGCTGAAAGGCAACCATTCTGGTAAAAGAAAGTGTTTTCGGGTCATCCTTCGAGATTATTTTTTGTTGCAATCATTGAATCAACTATTCCTTCGAAATTGACATCAGAACGAAGAATGACCCTTCTATATTGTATTTTCTTTTATTTGTATTGTCCAAGATAAGTAATTGTTCTATTATATTCCTAAGAATTCTGCTGAGACTGTGTATTCTTAACGAAATGGCTGGTTTTAAGACTGTATTTTATTCTAAGTAAGTTGTTCACGTAACAACTCAATCGACCAACAATAGCAGGGTTAAAAACTATATAGTTCAACAATTCTTGTATTATTATCAGTTTTTGGTACTTCACTGTAGAGTAGAAAGCTTTTGTAATATCAATTACAAATTTGAATGACTTTCAATCGCATCAACTGATTGGTTTCGTACTAGACCCCTCCACAGAGCGATAAAAATTTAAGGCTATTGTTTTATTGGATGGCTGTGACTTTCATTTATCTATTACTGTCGACATCTTAATGAATTACTACGTATAAACTACCAAATCATAAAAAAGGTAACCGTGGGAGAGCCATGCTTCGTCATTAATGGGCCGGCTCTACCGGAGTTGCGCTACTGCCTTACAGACGAGCGGTGAAGCAGCGACTGTGCTGTATTTCGCCGAGGGAGTGTAGGTACCGGAGGCCCAATCGGAGGGAAAGAGGTTAAAAGTTTGGCAATGCACTTGTGACTTCACTAGATAGGTACCCGTCGATGGGCGGCGGCAATCGCTTACCATCCGTCTGCTCGTCTGCCACCTATCACTTAAAAAAAACTAATTTAATATCTATCTAATGAAAATTGTTCTCGTATATACACTATTGTAGTATTTTTTCATTAAAGTGAGTTAGGTTCTAATGAAATAATAAATACTCTTTGAACCTTCAAGCTTAAAAGCGAAAAATACCAACTTTTCCACTTAACAAATGAATATGTAAATTAAATTTAAGCAATAAACGTTAGCAGCATTTTCATCCTAAAACGTAACACAGCATTAAGTAAGCAAAATACTTGCTTATTCTGTGAACATGATAATTTTGCTTCAAAAAACCCGCGAGTTCACAAACTTGCGCTGACAAGACGCGTAATTTCATACAACATTAAGTTTAACTGTTTCATACCTTAACAGAATCTAGGAACGGCCGCCGCCAACTGAAACAAAAATACAGATTTGTTAAAAAAGCCTTGCTGCGTGGTTTCAAAAGTGTAGAACTTAGGCTTTAGAATAACTTGTTGACTAATGATGGTAAAACTTTAATATAGCGCTGAAAGCAGTATAAAATGTCCTCCTAAACGATATTTCCGTCATGTTTGCGTTTGACTGGCCAGTTGGCGCATTTGGTAGTGACCCTGCCTCATACGCCAAAGGTCGTGGGTTCGATCTCCACCCTGGACAAACATTCGTGTGATGAACACTTGTGTTTGTTCAGGGTCTTGGTGTTATAAATGTCAAATATGTATTTAAGTATTTTATTTGTGATCCTCTGTTGTCTAATATCTGTCACACAAGTGCTTAAGCTACTTAGTACGGAGTCAGATCAATATATGAGATGTTGTGTGAATTGATGTGCCTGATCCCCCTTCGGTCGTGTCACACTTGTGCATTATAAATGTCCTGCGTCAGCTGATCGTCGAGATTGGCGCCAGTTCCTTGAACTTAATTCTCTCTATCTTTCGCAAGTTTGAAGAGTTGTTCCACGCTAGTGATTCCACTCCCGTATAGGTATTCCGTAACCACGATTTTGTCTGTCATCCAGGCGAAACACACACTTCGATAGGATTATACTATATTAATTAGAAATGTGACGTCACAAAGTTAAGTACCCCTCTCACCCCCTTGTCACACAATGTCACACTATGTCGACCCCCTCCGCTTTTCCGTGTGTCGTAATTTATGGATGGCCTCGGTTTTAAGGACAGGCTGCTACTACTCCGATGGCTCAACGACCCAAAATGAGTCTTGGCCTCCGATACGAGATGTCGCCTTTGTCTCGGTCTTGTGCAGCTTGTCGCCAATCTCCTGCTTCCAATTCTTGTCCGTGTTTACTACATCCCGCCAGCGGAAGCGTGGGCGCCCCACTGGCCGACGTCCAGTAGGTTGCCCAAGACATGCAGGTCGGGCGAGATTTTTCCCCTAACCCAGATATGCCCTCTTGGCGCGCCGATCTGATAACCATTCTTTCAACGTGGTCCGGCCATCATCTTTCAACGTAGCCCGGCCGTGAGAATCTATGTGCGTTAGGGTCCGCTATCAGTTATTCAATACCAAGGACAGTTCAAGCTATCTGTGTGTAATTATATCGTGAAGGCCACGTCACCCGTCAGTGATTCCGCGACAGCCCGCCAGGAGGCGCCACTCCCCACCAATCACTCAGAGCAAAAACGCATTGATTGATTGCGCGACTATCCACGTCTGGCTTGATGTATGAGACACGCTCTGCTTTCATACTTAGTCTGAGAACATGGCATTGATTTAAAAATAAAGGTTTAAGTAGTCGTGTCTGTAGTTATGGAATGCTATGTGTTGAGGACAGTGGCATGAATTTAAAAATAAAAATTTAAGTAGTCGTGTCTGAAGTTATGGCATGTCTCGAGGACAGACCGACTCTTTGGGAGCGTGCGTAGTTTTTATTTTGTCTATTTTCTTTCTTTTCTAAAATAGGGAAGCAAACGACCGAGTAGGTTACCTAATGGTAAGTGATCACCGCCGCCTATGGACATCAGCTACACCAGAAGGAGTGCAAATGCGATGCTCGTCGTCGTTAAGTGATGTTTTTATGTGATAGGTGGCAGATTAGCAGACGGATCATCTGATGAAAAGCGATTGCCGCCGCCCAAAGACGCCTGCAACACCGGTAGTCACAAGTGCGTTGCCAACCATTCACCCCCTTACCCCCAACTGGGTGTCAATTCCACAGTGAGGAGGTGATTTGACCGGTTTTCGTAAGTAACTTAAAAACTAGTGGCCCGCCCGCCCCCACTTCGTTTCGAGACTTATACTTTTTCTATTAGTTCAAACCACTCCAATAGATGGCGTTGGATGTCGTTTACATCGCGCTAGTGTTTTACTTTTTTGGTATGTGGTTGTATAAGATTTGTCGATGTCTAACGAATTTATCTTTTTATAAGTAGTAAAGATAATAGGTATTTATTTTTCACCTCCTTTTTTCTAAAAGATACAAAATGTTTTTGGTACCACGAATGACATTGTTTTTCTGGCACATTATAATTCTATGGCCTATCTAGAGGTATTTTGTAACAAGTGACGCAGAAGGTACGGAACCTCTCTGTGACGGCACTCAGTACACCCACACCCACTCGCTGCGGTTTTGTTCAAATTAATTAAATTTTAATCAACAAGATTATGACAGGCGTGGGCCTGACGAATTGTTCAGCGCGTGTTAGCAAAATGTACTGCGAGTTATGTCGAAGTGAAGGCAGCTTTTGAAAATCCACGGATAAAGACTGGCTTCTAATGTATGCTCTTCTAAAACCGAAAACTGAACTCCATTTGAGCGTAAATGAATAAAGATTAGTAAGGCTTATTCCTATGAACCAGTCTAGGGTGAGACGAGTTACTTTCAGCTTTCGGGTGCGACAAGGATGCTGTTGATGATATCTACAGATCTCTCTCTATAGACGACAGTTGGTTTAGTTAACGTCGTAACGCCCAGGCAGCAGACACAATGGAAAATCAATTGTTTTTGCCCTTTAAAAGGCTTATGGGCCTTACGACGTTATAAGAAAGTAAAGTAAACTATCAGCCTTTACACTGTCCCACTGCAGGGACAAAGGCCTCCATCATAGAAATCAAGTTATCACTACTATAATATATAAAAATAAAAATAAATTGATGTTCATTACTCGGATTAAAACCCGAAATCAATTGAGCTGATTTTAATTTTAAGATGTTTGCCTTAGTCCAGGAAAGGTCTTAGACCTTAGGTGAGATTTTAAACAAAAAGTAGGCGGAACGAAGTTTGCCGGGAGCCACTAGATAGTCATAAAAATAAGATTTTTTTAACGTGTTATGTTCCATCGCGGAATGCTGATTGCTTCTACCAGCTTAGTATTTTTCCGTTTCAGTATTTTTCGACGGTATTTTTTTGTATAGTAGATTTTACTAAAAATACCGTCACTGGTATATTCTCATGATTTCTTTGACAACAAGAACAGAACGCTTCAAGACACAATACCAAACTAATTCCAGCTCACACAAGTTTCCCAAGTGTTAACATTAAGTTATTGTTCTGACCTAGATCTCCATACGAAGATTGAAGATATATTCAACTCCGTAGCTACAGACTCCGATATTCCCCAACAATGTTGCTTAGCTATCGATAGTTTCAATGTCGATTGTTGACCCCGAAAATTGTAAAGTAGATAGTATTATTGACAGTATTGCCAAGTGTCAATTTATTAAAAAATCTTTATTGCTTCCAAAAACTATTACATAACAATTTCCGAGTTTGAACTCTCCTTTTAAGTGTTTAAACACTTGTGCCATTAGAGTCCGCTCTCCTATAACATGAATAATAGGCATCAATAGGAAAATTGGCGCAATACTATTTGTCACGCCAATATTATCAATACAACAGCATTAATACTATTTACTCTCGCAATACTAACTATTAGGCTGGTGCTGTGATCCAAAGTGAGCCTTCGCCTCCGATAATAAGAGCCTTCATCTAGAACGGTCCTGCGCCACCTCATCCAGTCATCAGCCTGGTTTCCACGCAAATCTTTATCAACTTTATCCCTCAAGCGACACCATGGACGGCCAAGGCTTTCGACCATTTGGTGGTCCCAGGTATGCTCTTTTTGCCGGACAATCTTCTCCTATTCTCTCGAGGTGGCGAGGCGTGGCGCTCTCGCTATAATGTTGTTACTATTCATTTTGCTATTATCGATAGTGGACTACATAATATAATATGTATAAGCCACACTATTCCCCAGCCATAACATAACAATACGAAGTACTGGGGATATTGCTGTATGAGTTACGTAACGAGAAACATTAGGTAATTGTATTATAGTTAGTTCAACATCTCGGTGTAGATTGTTTGGCTAGAGCGGGGAGATTTAATATTCTATTACTTGGGATCGATGAATACATAATGTTCTTACCGATACTTCGGGTACAACGATTAGCTAAATGCACAGTGGGTGAGTTGGCTTAAATGCACTGCGTAAAAGGAAGACCTTTACCTACATATTAGAATAGGATACCAGTGTGACACGACTGGAGAGAAAACGGGTTTCATAGGTATGGCTAGACCGCCAACTTCTGAAACGAAAAAGCTTTGGTACGTATTTCTCATTCTACCCTTGCATGAGGTTACCAGATGAAACAAATAGTAATCTTAATAGTTCGCTAGCTTGGTTGATCTTCTTGCCTGCAACAATCGATAAATCTATACCTATTTATTAACAGGTCAATTCTATAGACAACCACCAGCCTTCCGAAATGCCGAAACGCTTGCGCGATGTAATCTACGCCTAGCGCCATCTATTGGCCAAATTTGAAACTAATAGCAATCGGTAATGAATTGAGAGCGAGGCTCTAATATTGGATGATAACCAAAAGTCAAATTAAAAACAAAGCATTTATTGCGTATCACATACAAAAATAAAGGCGGTACATTTCAAAGTGAGTAGACGTGTGTGATGTGATGTCATACAATAGAGCGACCGATACTTCCTCCATCCGCTTTTTCGCACATGACTGATTCAAATTTCGATCATGGCGCATCGGCATTCAAATTAGGAACATTGTTGCGCTCAGGGGTACACAACCTTAATAGGCTACTGTATCAGCAATAGGGTATATTACAACTTTTTTTTTAATTTATTTATTGTAAAGAGTTTCAAGCATGAATCACAGCTCTCTTTTTATTTTTATCAATCATCATCATCATCAATTAGAAAAGGAGAGCGATACGCTATTAATGACGTCACTAGGCTTGTGCTTCCTACAAGCGCCGTACAAAATGTTGTTTAAGAAAGAGACAGGTGTATATTTATTTATTTATTTCGGTGGCGCAGTGGCTAGTAGGAGCGGAGCTTATAGCCAAGACTACGCTTGGGATCCCAGGTCAGATTTGTACCTGAGTTTTTATATCAAGGAATTCTTATTGTCAGCCCTAAGTCAGAAAGTTGGCAGTCTTGTACCCCAAAAAGCCTCGGAAAGCCCAGTGCCTGCGGTACGGTCTGGTACTTTTTTGCGTTAAAGAGAAGGAAACATCCATCTACCTATCCGTACTGTTTCACTCATGTACTTATTCTATCTCTGCTTAATAAAGAATCCTTACATATATTTTTTCAGCCAACCATCTATACTTACAAACTTTAACGTTTATAATATTAGTGAAATAACGTTGTCATATATGCTCAGGCAATGTGTCTTAGCACTGATTTCCCAATTGATATTCAGCGCTCCCGCCACGGTTGACAACCCGCGCCGCTAATACCCCGCTCATTGCGCGTAAATCTAATACAATTACACGACTAAATCAGGATTCATGTTCACTCGCGCTATCTCCATTGAAACTGGAATGGCGATGGATATTACCTGCTGTAATTTGACCGTTTGTGTTATCTTGTATCGCTATGCAATAATGTTCTATGTTTCGGTATGTTACCGGCAACTTGCATAATATTTTGACATTGTATACAATGCCTACGCAATGAACTAATGGAATTTCTTTGTTGCGCTATGAGTTAGTAAAAAAAGGGTAAATAAAACAAAAGAATCGCTTATCTTCACAGTTAGTCTTGATTTTAATCATGGAATGTCTCATCTGGTCTTGATGGAGGTTCTAAAATATAATCTTTAATCACACTTGGTCTTCACAGTGGTCTAGTCTTATCTGTCTTGGTCGCAGCTGACCTTGAAATTAGTATTAAAATATTACACCTAGTCACACAGGGTCTTGTACCTAATATCACACCTGGTCACACTTGGTCTTAATCTGAATCTCCCTGACACACTTGGTCATGGTTTTGTCTTGAATCAAATTTTGCATGGCAGTGGTCTTGATCTTGGTCTCGAAACTTCCGTCTAGGTACTCTTCGTTTTGCATCGCCATTCCTCCCTCTCCATACCTATCCTGGTTTCTGTCACTTAACGTCCAGATCAATCTAAATCGTTCTCTCGTTCATACATTCAGCTTGGCAAACATATTAATTTCTACATACGCTGCATCTCACCCGTTCGCTATTACCTCCGTTCAATCCCAGTCCAATCTCAATCGTTCACCCGTTCATTCATTCATTCAGCTCGGCAAATATATTAATTTGTTGCATTCAGCTGCAACGCGCCCGCTCGGTCCCTCGTGACGTGTCGCTAACTATTTATCAACGAGACTAGTGATGTTATTGTTTCATTTTATACTATCGATATTTAATTACACTGAAATAAAATACTGGTATGGCAAAAAAGCAGCAGAGAGTACAATAAGGCTGTTTTATCACCTGTAGTGATTTCTTCCAGGAAAGATTTGGATAGAAGACAGAAACAGCGTATTAGTGAGATGATAAATGTATCTACGAGAAGTTCTCACATTTCGATTGGAAACCATTGTGACACGACCGAAGAGAGATCAGGTGCAAGACAATCGGCTTAACGTGCAGCACTATGGTACAACTAACAGGGACTGCCAACTTTCAGACTTCGGGCTGACACTGAGAATTTTTGGAGAGAAAAACATGATCTTTGACTTCTCCCTGAAAGCCAAATTAACTTTCTAAACTCACTGACTTTCTAAGCTACTTGGACATTTATTTAAGTGACCATACCAAATTGACGATCTAATGTGCCACCGTCAAATTAGGTCTATAAAAACTTGAGCAAAAATATCGATAAAAAATATCGAAATATTGGCATCCCTAAATGCAACTGATTCTTAGCGAGGAAATCTTGGAAATGGACAAATGTTTCAATTCAACTCGTTTATTACTGTTCATTTTGCTCCCGGATCGAGAGGAAAGAAAGAAATGGACAACGTGTCTACGATACAATTTTAATTCAGTAGATTTTTGTCTTCTTAAAGTAGAATTGAAACTTTGAAGATAGTACTTTTCTTATGGAAAACAGAGGTTAACGTTTATGCACTCTACTTACTAGTGAGGGTACCTGGGGCCCAATCCGAGGGGAATGGGAGTAAACACACACATACACGCATAGACACAGTCAGAAAGACACACACACATACACAAACAGTCACACACACTCACACGCGCACACACAGATGTTTCTTTTGTATTAATATAAGAAAAAATGTTAATTTATCACTGGTTGTTAACACTTCAAACTCAATAATGTATGTGTTTTGGACTTAGACAAGAGCGAAATACTCCAACACAAGTATTTATTATTTACTGGATCTGCCTCTCCATTATTTAACAAATCTAATGTCTAATTTAACAAATCTAATCATCATCTAACTAAGAATGTTATTAAGAAATAAACGCTTTTTTCTTTTATTATTTGTTGACATTTACATTGTATGGCATCTTTGACATAAATTCAGTCAATATCACTTGCATTGTCCAGAACTAACTTTTTTCCTTATGTTTACTATGGATACCATGAACATCGAAGGTACCGCAAACAGAGACCCAACACAAATATCGGTTATCAACAAACATTTGTATTGGTTGATAAATTAAATAACAATGTTACATTGTCATTATAATTACAGTCAATCAATATGTTTACTCACTTCAAGGCCTTGGCCCAAAATTACGTGAAATTACCGAGACACTCCGCCTGAAATCAATCCACGCCGATTGACACGTAATGCCAGTGATTAAGATAATTGCTGCGCACACGTGATTTACATCATTATTGCTGTGACTGTACTTTATTGAGGGTAGATCAAATCACTGATTTAGGACAAAAACGTCACAAATCAAAATAAAGGGCATAAGTCAAATACGATGGATAGAGATCGATGGAGGGACTCGGGGGAGGCCTTTGCCCAGCAGTCGGACAATATAGGCTAACAAAAAATCTAATTCAATATCATAAATGGAAAAGCGAGTCTGTCTGTATGTTTGTCTTTCTTTCACGGCAAAATGGAGCGACGAATTGACGTGATTTTTAAGTGGAGATAGTTGAAGGGATGGAGAATAACATAGGTTACTTTTTGCTACCTTTCTAACCCCCCATTTCAGGGAAGTGGGGGACGCGAGCGAAGTCGCGGGCAAAAGCTAGCTATTTTCATATTTCAGGAAGATATCTGTTAAAACACATACGTCCTTTTAGCATTTTCACGGATTGATGGCTGAGTTCCCAATGAATGTCGATTTTATATATCCTCTTCTGTTAAAATATATTTTTGATATGTGACTTTTTTGTCCAAAAGCAGCGAAATGATACTAACTACCCATTACTAACTATATCTTCCATTGCGTAACTTTAGGGTTCGAAAATTCTAAACTGTATATTTTTGCCCGAACTTTTTTGCCTTTTTGGTAGAATAAAACTGTAAAAAATATGTTTTGGGTAGAAACCATACATGTGCAGTGTAGAATATGCTTATATGCAATGCAACTATTCCTTTTGAGCTCTAAACAAATAAAACAAGCTTCACTTTTTTCCCCAATAAAGCTCACATTTGGAGCTTTTGGCGGCCGGCGCGACTCGCCGGATCCCGTTACAAGTAAAAGCGCTTTTTGTACGCTTTTCCATCTCTTTTGCACTAGCTATTTGCTTTCGTAATAGGCTTAGCTTAGCTTAGCTGTTTAATCTTTAGTGCACCGAAAATTAACTAAATGTCTAATTGCGATGTTTTCTTTTTTTCAGTTATTGCTTGCATTGAGCTATAATTAACATGGATTTTGGATTTGAGGAGTATTTATAGTGCTAATAAACCACTAAAACATTTTGTTTTATTCAATTTAAAATACCTACTACTAAATATTTTTATAAGATCCCGACAATTTAGTTCAGTACCTTTTTTGAACATCACATACCTAAATTTTTAACACAAACAAAATACACATTGACAACAAAGTATCAGAAGGACGTTAATTTGGAACTCTTTCATCGCTTGTCTTCAAACTGCTCTTAATATAGCCCTATTGAAGGCAATAATATATAGGAATATAAAGTACTTTTATACTAGGAACCAATAAGGAATAAATAAAATTCACGGGCCAAGTGATGCCTTCATCCAATTGTTATTTCCGACAGACTCCAATAATCAGACTTGTGTACCGAAGCGCGGTGTGAAATATTAAAATCGAAGTTGAGTAACTTTAGCAAAAGCTCAACTTTCCAATCCATTTTAAAATCTTCATTTTTAATCAGCTCTTGCTTCCCGACATCTGCGGAACTCCGCGACGGCTTCGAACGTTTTCATTCACAACGAACGTATTGCTATTGTAATAAAAAGTCCGATATTGTCAATGGGGAAATATTAAAATGTCAATATTAAACTCTCTGACACCGATATCATTTTTTATATTCATATTGACGAAGACACGAGGGGTGATCATGGAAAATCAGAATATGTACTTTTGACGTGGAATAATAACCGTTTCAGAAATTGTTTTTTTTTCACCAGTAATATACCTGGTAGCTAGTTCGGAAAATCAATGTATACGATACTAAAATATAAGTATATTATCGATTCCGAATCAGCGGTAGCTTACCTAATATTTCACATTCATAAATGTTCTTGTTAAACTGAATAAATAATATTGCTATGTCTATTAAATGAAAATAAGTCGAAAACTGATCTTACTCATCACAGATCTATAACTCTATTATATAACGAAGAAGGATTTGTGAGTATGTATTTAAAGTACAGACTTAAAGTCTATCTGTTTCATTCTACATTGTTTCTCTTTTCTACCCAAATAATGAAAGAAATCGATAAGTGGTAATAACTCCTAGTTGTACTGTCTTTTTATTGTTATTCACATCTGTATTTAGTGTGTGCATAATTTAGCGTTTTATGTTTTGTGATGAACACTTGTATTTGTTCAGTGTCTGGGTATTATACCTAATAAATATTATACATTTAAATAATATACTTCGAATTCATCTGTTGCCTAATATCTTTAAAATAAGTGCTTCACTTACTAAGGAATGAGGTCAATATATGAGATGTTGTGCAAAGTTATTTATTTGTTTTACAATACACTATTAATTCAAAAAATAAATATGTCCATATGTCTAGCCTCATGCTGTATTATCTCTGCTCTAGTACCAATATCACGGACAGCAAAATATTGAATTCTCTGACGTGTGTTACGGCAGGTATTTGCTCGTTCCGCGCGGCCACGGAAGTCCCCAGTATTTCCGATGTGCCGTATTTATCTGTTCGGTCTAACAGAGTGTCAAAGTATTTTTAACATGACACTTTTATGGCGAACAGAAAAGTTTTCTTCGTTTTAAGGTAAAATATTGTGAGCACGTTGGTTTCATGATGGAAGTTAGGTAGTATAAAAACGCTACGGATGGTGTTTGTGTTTTTATTGGTAGGTAATATTATAATTCTCGTAAAAAGGTGCTGTAAAATGATATCAGATATTTGAAATAAGAGTATTGGTGTATTTACAATACCTGTAACACACTTTTTTGTTTTTTCACAGTCAAGTCAACAAATGAGTAAAATTACTCCTGATGGGATATAATTACCATTGCACATAGACATTTGCAACACCTGGGGTATCAAAAAGTATTTTCTGGCTCTTAAGAAAGGAATACGCTCTTTTATTGACGATCAGTAGGTTGTATCTGTTTACTAAATTCAAATCCATCTAAAAGCCTACAATACCAGCTCACCAACTAAGCCCCAACACACAATTCCAAGCTTAATAAGCCTTCTCTCAGGTGTGTTGCACGTAGTTGCAGCTTATTTGGAATTTGCATTGTCACAACTCCGCAACATCCGCTGACATCCGCCGCCACTTCCCATCGATGCCTAACTTTGAATACTCCACTAGACTAGACTTGAGTTGTTCTTAACTTGAACTAGTTCACACAGCTCACTGTTATGTTCCAACAAGTAGGTAAGTACTGATGGTTTTTGCGAAAGGAATGTATTTTAATATTAGCAATCGTCGCCCAGCGTCGTCTATTAGTACAGATTTGTAGAACCAATGTCTCGAAACAAAGTGAGGGTGTGCCAATAGTCAACATCTTCATTGTAGAAAATAAATCAAGGATACGCAGACCACAAATTTAATATTTAGTTCTTTAAGACCTAGACTATTATTAGAGCCTAACGATTTAGACTTGTAACCCTTTAGGCTTTCGTCATAAGACTTCGCAAGCCTTAATGCCTTAAAGAAAGACCTACAATATGATAAAATGGTAAACGCAGTAAAGTTAAAGTTCTAAAGTGTGTTCAGTTTCTAGTGAACTCTTCCGTCTTTCGAGTGAACTGTTCAACACTTCACTACTTATAGACAATGTTGGCTGCTTGGATTCCTCCGCTATTGTTTTCTGAATCGCTCAGCAAAGTTTCTACGCATAGTTTCATAGAAGGCAACTTGTAACTTCACATATTTGTGTCTGTTTTGTGTAGCGTGGATGAGGGAGTGTTATTTCAAAAGCGTGGTCTTGTTCCGAGTTAATTCAAGATGAATTCTGCGAGGTGTTTTGAGAACGGGCTGCTGTATTTCTTAGGAAATGTTACGTTTTCGTAACGTGAAACCGTTGATGAGGTGTTTATATTTGAGAAGTTTTTATATATGTGTTTCATGTAAGTGTTTGTACATTGGTGCTTGCTTAATACAAAAGAAGGAAAATCGTGTTATAGTAAGCAAGATCACATAAAACTTGGAGCTAAACCTGGTGGGTGAGCAATATCATTGGTGAAACAAAAGCGCATCGACTTTGCTTGGACTTTGCACCTCGAAAGAATGGGAGAAGATCGGCTGAAAGAAAGAGCCTACTTGGGTCAGCTAAATAGTCAAAGGTCATCAAAAGTACCGCTAGAGAAAGGTAAGTTGAAAAGGATACCGAAGCGTGGCTCTCCAACGCTCAAAATATGGTAACAATTGATTTGTTTACGTCCACTTATCCTCATGAGAAATCCGACCCGACCATACATCTTGTACGGGTACCTACGGGTTGTTGAAAGGGACAGTCCCGTGTTTCGGTCACCTGTCCCGTTCTCCCTGCCCCCCGAAGTAGCCGATATAACGAGTCGCCGGAGCCTCCGTCCCGTATTGAGCAAAAAACAACAAATTTTCATTCACACAACATCCCATACATTGACTGACTCTGTACTAACTAGCTTAAGCACTTGTGTTAAACATATGACAGACAACAGAAGTATATATATTTTTTGTATTACAAACAAAAGTTTGGTCAGTTCACTCATAATGAGTAATGCGGTCGGCCAGGGCCGCTTTCTCTGCCGATAGAAGACAAACTGCAGCTATCAGACTGAGGTAGATAGCATTATCTGGCGAAGTAGATAAATCTAGATAAGCCGGTGGACAGCTACTAATGAATGTACGATATGTTGTTCGTTCTGGACTGAGATTGTTACGTGTTATTTGTGTTTTTTACTGACAGTTACAGAAAGCAGAAGGATCACAGTTTTATATATCTTTTCTTACCCCGTTGACGGTGCCCATCGACCGGCCGACATTGGTTGAAATCTTTTGTTTGTATTAGTTTGAGATCGGGATCTCTCAGGAAATCAGAGGGCACGGCAGTGCCCCCGCACTGCCGTGCCCTCTTGGAACTCGCATCTGAATCAATTTAATGCATTACTCGTGATATATATTGCGTGATTGCCAAGTCAATAAATGAATAACCGACTTGGCAAAACATGAATCTCACCACTTTTTACGGTAGTTGCAAGACTTGGTTTTTTTGCCAAGTATTGTTTTTGATGGGATATGTCTTTTCTTACCCCGTTGACGGTGCCCATCGACCGGCCGACATTGGTTGAAATC
Source organism: Cnaphalocrocis medinalis (assembly GCA_014851415.1). NCBI lineage: Eukaryota > Metazoa > Arthropoda > Insecta > Lepidoptera > Crambidae > Cnaphalocrocis > Cnaphalocrocis medinalis. Next base: position 6,466,409 of record CM026298.1, on the reverse strand, counting down.
TTTTGTTTGTATTAGTTTGAGATCAGGATCTCTCAGGAGATATTTTATTTGAAAGGTTAAAGTCTATGACCGAAGTGTTTGAATGATAAGCAAACATTCCGTATGACCACGGGTCCGTGACCGGGAGACCGCTGTTTAGTAAAGAGGCTTGACGGTTCATTAAGCTAGTTAACTGCGACATACACACTATCAAATGGCCTTCTAATATCATAGACCCTCCGGACCAAAACTTGAGGCCTAAATATATTAGACTTCCAAGTTTCTACTTAACTCAGCCATATGTCTATCGACCTTGTACACTCGGCGCATTGGGCAAATTGCCAGAAAACTCTTTTTATAAGCAGTCTACGTCGACTTGCCAGTGTTGCCAGAATATCAATATTTAGTGCTTACATTATACAGAACTAAATGGGCTGTATTTATGGCTGGTGCTGCAGGGAATATTAACAAGATCTGTTCAGTGATTTTCAGGGATATTACTCTAGGCAGTCTTAGTCGATTAGACATATTTAAAGAAGACTACTATAAAAAAGAAGACAAGCAGGCAGCATGAATTGATGGTAAGTGATAAGCCGGTCATGAATAGCAGAGAAGAGTCACAAGTGCGTCACCGACGTTTTAAAAGGAGTGCGTTCTTTTTTACAAGAACCCTCATAGTTTCGCCATATCAAAGGATGGCAGCCACAAGTCTCCACTGGTGTTGGGGTGCTCTATATCAGGTTAATCTGTCTGCTCATCTACCACCTATCACATAAAACCTTGCATTCGTTGACTGTAGAGAATGCCTTTGGCTTAAGTTCCCTATTGTACAAGTTTTGTGCAATACTTAAAGTCGTGTTATCAATTTTATGCTTAGGTTAACTGCAGTAATTAGCGGATTATTCGCTTTATTATTATTAGTGAATTTCACCGGCAATCCAGGGAAACTAACTCCTCTCAGCACGACAAAAACATCTTATCTTTAACAGAAAAAAAAAACATTTTCACCCCAGAACAAAATCACGAAAAGTCGGAATCCCGTGATTCGTTTAAGATACGAAATTCCGTTCTCGCCATCTTTGCATATTGAATTTTAGTTCCAAATATACGTATCACAGATAACGGGTACATCTTTGGATATTGCCGCATGTCACGATATGGGGAGCTAACTCAATTCGCGAAAAGGCAAACATATTGAGGCGTCAGTTTATTTGGGCACTTTCGCTTTTTGGGGCCCGGATATGAATGTTAACATTACAGTATTTTTTAGTGTTTTGAGAATGAGAAGTATTCATTTACTGTATTTTTAAGTGTGAAATTGATTGAAAAAAAAAATAGGTATTAGTGAAAACATTGTTACGATATCGCAACACTCGCTCTATACGATATCTCGGTTGTACGTAACTACATATATTCAGTTTGCATAAGTTTTTTCAAGGAAAATTTTATTTTCTATCTTGTAGAAAATATAAATAGCTAGTAGGTATATATTTTTTTTATTTTTTACTTTTTAGCTATCGCTGACTAAGTTTCTGAATCTGTTTCCGACACATTGAAATGAATGACATACATTACAAGTTGAATAAAAACTTGCAAAAAAGTAACTGCTGAGATTCTGGCTGGTATCTTCTTTGCAGAAAAAGAGCTTCATACATGGTGTACGTGTGAACATTTACATCCCTTTAACCACGTGTTCTACCAACCATTCTGAACAACATTTGTTTTATGACTTTTGGAAATAAGGATAAAAAAAATCAACTTCCCATACAAACGTGACAGGGCCATTTTGTATAGGGAGTCAAAAAATTTTTGATAAATTTTGATAAGTCGTTGAACAAATGTTGTTCAAGATGGTTGGTAGAACACGTAGTTAATGAGATGTAAATGTTTACAGATAAACCCTATATATTTCGAACCAGAGGTAAACATAACATTTATAAGTATGCTTCAGTATTTTCATTCTTATATGAAAGGCGCAAGTTGTAATTTCCTGTGCTACCATATCTCTAATCAACACTTAATTAACTCTGCCATATTAATAGTAGACAATCAATAGTAGGCTAATCGCGTGATTATCGCCCAGTAATGCTGAGAGCAGATGATTAATCAACAAACAGCAAATACCGAAGCCAACACCCTGTATAATACGCCCCGATTGACCTCAATCTAAGGGCTTTGTAACACAAGCACGCTGTATGAGATACAAGATTTTTTTAAAGTCAAGAAGAACATAGATCGTAACTACTAAGCTACTCGTACTTAGTACGGAATGAGGTCAATATATGAGATCTTAAAGAAAAAAAATCAGAACATTGCTGGTTGTGATTTGACACTGTGTTTAGAGTTATAGTTGTTTAGAAGTATATATGGGGGCGTATACATTATAGATACGCCCCGCTTGTGTTCGATTCCCGGCTCAAGCAAAAAGTATGTTTTTAGAAGCTTCTCAGCAGAAGTATTCACAATATAATTTTGTAAATAAAATTATATAATGTACGCAATTAACTAATAATTATAAGTGACAGAAAAGACAAACCAAAACGTCAAACAGAAAAACAAAAGCAAAACTAAAAAAGAAATTATTTTAAAATGAAGTCGGTTTGCCAAACCATTCATGCGCCGAAGCGTGGCTGTCCCAATATTTTTCGCACATTTCATTTTTGTTTACGTTAACGGAGCTGCCTATCGTCCCTGCTACTAAGTTGATAGAAGCCCTACGTACCGGCTGTGTCGGCCCATTCCTGCCGAAGCGTGTCTCTCCCATTTTTTTTCACTCATTTCATTTTTGGTTACAGTTAGCTCCCTTACGTCCCTGCTACTAAGTTGATTGAAATTAAAGCCCTACGTCCCGGCTGTGTCGGCCCATTCATGCCGAAGCGTGGCTGTCCCAATATTTTTCGCACGTTTCATTTTTGTTAACGTTAACGGAGCTGCCTATCGTCCCTGCTACTAAGTTGATAGAAGCCCTACGTACCGACCGTGTCCTCGCGTCCCTCAGTGAGACAGGGCCGGCAGCCGATCGCAGTGACCGGCTTAATGAGGGTTAATTGCTTCACTCGCTCCATATGTTGCGACTACATTGCCCGGTCAACATGAATATGTATTGTAGCAGCGGGCACTGTAATAAACTTAGTGCAAGTAACTTCGTTATGTCTTCCGTCATTAGATTTTAAGAAAGTAAGCTAGTCAATAAATAATAATAATAAATTGAACCAACATCACATACATTGTCCTGATCCCTAACTAAGGTTTTCCCTTGTACTATGGAAACCAGAAACAACGAAGGAACCACAAACACCCAGACCCAACACAAATATCTGTTTCATCAACAAACATGTGTGTTGGTGCGGAAATCGAACCCGCGGCCCATACGTCTCAACCGGTGCTCAAATAAAAAAAAAAGGAAAAAGATTTTTTTATTTGGTAGGTATCAGACAAGCAAGCAAACGAATTACTTGGTGAGTGGTATGCTGCCATCCATAGACACCAGTGAAGTCAAAAGTGCGCTGCCAACTTTTTAAACTCATCTCCCCTGATTAGGCCGCCGGTACCCTCGCCCACTCGTCGAAACACAGCAGTAATTTAGAAGATAATTTTTTAAATTATTTTTGTAATGTTGAATTTCAAAAGTAAATAATACTAAAAACTTTTTTGTCAATAGTGTTTTTGTGAATGTGCATTTGGAGAAATCCCCAATTGTAAAAGTCACGGGAAAAACTCCCCGCGAACGAACGAGAGATCCGCAGGAGAATGGGAAAAACTGACAAAAGTTGGATTATGAGGAAAAGTTGGAAAACATCTGTGAAGCTTGATAAGTAAGCCAAAACAATTGAGCAAAACTTCTGAATGAACTTTTCTGAATGTCCAAGAGGAAGTGAAAATTATTTGAATGAAAAACGGTGGGATAAGCCAGTGTAGCGTAGCGTAATAGAACGCCCTTCTATTTTATGCCATGTTTATGAAAGAATTGCTGCCCAAAGTCAAACTACTCCTTCAAAATGCAACACCAACGAAATCACGGGAAAACAATTTGTATTTTACTATTGATCAGTAGCTGGAAAATATTCAGTTCAGTAATTTAAAAACTACATTGTTACCATAATGCAAGATAAATTTACATTGTGCACCATATTTACTTTGGAACGTTTGATAACAAATTGTATTTTAAAACTGATTTATTTTTATGGCAGACGAGCAAAAGGCCTTGGACCTTAGTTTGGGACCGCTCATGGACCTCAGTTTGGGAATAGGACAATGTACGATATCATGTCACAATTCATTTATTCATACGTACGGAATCCTCAACAACTCGCACCCAGTTATAAAAGCTTAAAATCACACCCGAAAGAGAACATATTCCAGCACTCTATGTCGACGGAGTAAGGTTCTTATTTATTTGCAGGTCAACTCGTTTTGTTTGAGCCGGCATGTTGCATTCGTTTACTGCATTACTTTCTCTGTTCTGGCAGAACAAAGTAGAGGAGTCGTGTTGTGTGCCTATACTTTTTTCGGGGTGTGTACATTTCGTCTGTTTAATTTTTAAAATATTCTGACAGGATTTCTTTTGTTCGGATGACTTACGTTAGGAATTTTGATAAACATTCCAGCGGATTTGTAGCTATGAGTAGTTAAGTGACTCTATCAAATATATTATTCAGAGTGACCTATAACGAATCAGACGTTACGACCAAATTGGAGTTCCCCTCCCAGTCATAAGCACAATAAATTGTTAAAAACTTAAAAAGATCTTAAGATCTAAAGTAATTTCCTGCGCTTAATGTTTTTCTACATTTGATATTAATTTACAATTGCACTCTCTTTCTATTACGTATACTCGGATGAAACAGTCGTCACGACAGGGTTTGAGCGCAAGACTTAACAGCTTACCATAATAATTTATGATTTCCATTAAAACTAGAAGTTAATTTCAAAACAACTAGGTATTAATAACTTACTGCTTTTGCAAGTTGATTCTTTAGTTGTTTCTTACCTGAAATATAAAAAAATTATATAGTAGATTTATTTAGAGAAAATGTTCCAAATATCCATTTAAAATTTACCAATAATGATGTACAGTCGAGTTCAAAAATATGTATACACTTTAGGACTTTGTCACAATACATATTTATAAGAAAGTGGAAGTCGTTTTTCTTATATATGTACTGTGACAAGGACCTAAAGTGTATACATATTTTTGAACTCGACTGTACTACAAACATAAACTAACGGGCTAATAGGTGGTTGTGTCGTCAATAATGATCTCTTCTATACAACATTCGCATTGACGTAGAAAAAAGTACGGCGGACCTTCCTTAATGTTATAATGAAATGACATTGTTTTTCTTGTGAAATTTCGATTTTAACACTATACATAAATTTACAAAATAGCTTCTTATAGAAACAATCTTTGAAAATTTTGTTTAACACAGGATAGCCCATAGACAATAATTCTGGTCACCCTATTGTACCTTCAACTCCACAAGCCCAATGAAGTTGTCGCAAGTTTTATCTCCTGACGCAGGAAGGGCATTCTTGTCAAGTAATTTCTGGGATTTTGAGGAATCCGAGTCCCGAGCGGACAGGGCTACCAACAGCCACAAAGGAATATTTTGTGCTATGAAAAATAGAAATAAATAGATCACAAAACGAAAAGTTCGATAAAGCAGTACGTAATATCACATCTCGGCATGTCTGTCACTGTTGTTCATGACGAAACACGCTGAGATCACTTAACGCGTAAGTATGTACTTTTTTCTGTAATAAGTGGCAGACGAGCAGACGGATCAACTGGTCGGATCTTCTCGACGGAATGAGAGCAATAAAACCAGGCCGGTAGAAAGTAGCGTTTAAAAGTTGGCATCGCACTCTACTTGTGTCAAGAGTGTCCATGGGCGGCGATTGCTTAGCATAAGCTGATCTGTCTACTTGTCTGCCAAATAAAAAATACCCACATGTGTGCGTAGTTTGTTTAGTATGCGAAGTGGACAGCCGTTAAATTAAAAAATAAATTAACTGTCAGATAAGGATTGGTCAAATCACACTTAAGCATTTCAAACTTTAGAATTCTTCGACCTATTATTTTTTTTTCCGAGGGGAAACCATCATGGCCTTCACCTTGCCACATGTGGGGGACAAGGTGGTGTGTGGGACTCTAACCCTAACCAAATCCCCTGGGGTGTCCATCTCAGCGCAATCGCGGTCGGATACCCCACAGCCGGGACTGGCCCGTACCGCAAATCGCGCTCGCCACTTTGAGCCAAATTGTTTGGCGCAATGCAGCCCTTCCCAAATGCGCGACCTACCAGGACACCCAGTAGGATTTTTTCCCTCGCGGAGTCGTGATACTGAGCAAGCCACTCCCCAGTAGTGGCATGCTCTCGTACTCCAGAATTCTCCGACCTATGCAGCAACCTCATTTGCCAGCCCTACTGGTGAGCTATGTGCGGGGATAAACTCACGCGTCGCAACTCACTCCAAATTGCGCCGAAGCGACGCTACAAATCTTGAGATAAAGTCTGCTTCCTCACGGCTTAAGCAATAGTGGAATTAATTCTTTCTTATTTTTGTTCATTGTGCTAAAATCTTGGGGAAGCTTCTTATCTTCTCTAGGAGCAAGGTAAACTGTTGAAGATTATAAGAGAAAAAAATTGGTACCTAAGTATTCAACTTTTATTGAGGATAAAATATCGTGTGGACACGTGTTTCGAACTATTCCTCAAACTGTATATACCCACATTTTTATGGATTTCAATAAAATAGGTACCTACTTATATTTATAACCTTAATTTTACCTTACTTTTTATTAACTATATTAACCTTAATTTTATTTAAAGTCATAGAAGAAATTTTGTTCAAATTAGTTGATAGAACACGTGGTTAAAGGGACGTAAGTGTTTACAGATACACCCTTTTTTTATACTAGAGGCGGCAAACGAGCAAGCGGGTCACCTGCTGGTAAGTAATCACCGCTGCCCATGAACATCTGCCTCATGAACCCTGTATTTATTTTGATAAAAACTTTCACTTCCAACGATTCACTGGCTCGTCAAGCATCCTCCCTCCCCCCCCCCCCCTTCTCTCCCCCTCCCAGTGCAGTGGTGACAAGAAACTCAAGAGTTAGGAATTATTCAGGCGCTCCGAAACATTTATCATGGCCGTTTTTCATCCAGGGCTAACAAAAGTGACAGGCGCGGGGCGTGAATGTGTGGTTCGACCTTGGAAATGTTACAAAGAGCGATTCTTGAAAATCATAGAGTCCTGATATTATTTCAAAAGATTACAGAACTTAATGCTATGGTCATTTATAAATATAGGTATACTAGCGGCCGCCCGCGACTTCGTCCGCGTGAAAAAGTAACTTTTTACCACCCTTTCAACCCCTTACAACCCCCTTTTTACAATAAAAAGTAACCTTTGTTCTTTCTCAGAGTCTAGATCATCTGTATACCAAATTTTATTTAAATCCGTTCAGTAGTTTTGGCGTGAAAGAGTAACAGACAGACAGAGTTACTTTCGCATTATAATATTAGTATGGATGGGCGGGTTAGGCTTCAACTTTTTTGAATTAAGCGTTATCTTTTTTTAATTTTTAGTCTTCGCCAGCCCTACGCTTTCGTCAGTTTCGGTCCGTGAGAGAGGTCTGACGTCACAACACAACATGCTGCGATGAAAAAATAATAATCACTCACAGGATTACGCGAGGTGCTCCAGGTCAGTGACAGCCGGCGAAAGTATTCTGTATGTTATACAACTGCGTCTGAACATTGCTTACCTACTGAAACGCGTCCAACAGTTTTTAGCCGAAAACCTACATAGATACCTTAGGTAGGTATGTAATCTATACTATTTATAAAGAGATAACTTCTACAGACAACGACAAGGCTTATAGGTAAACTGAAAACACGAAACGCTTGCGCGATGTAATTGAGCACAGCGCCACCTATTGGTTCATTTCTGAATTACTGCCCCGAAGCGAAGTGAGGGCGGGCCCCTAGTATATTATATTTCTGTGCAATACGAAATATCTGATGATGATTTGGTGTTCCTCAGGTGTTCCAGATGTCCATGGGCGGCGGTGATGACTTATCATTAGGTGAGCCGCTTGCTTGTCCGCTTTAATCTAAAAAAATCTATGGATACTTACTACGCTAGCTGAACTGTCCAATTTTTTATACTAGAGGCGTCAAACGACCAAGCTTTTCACCTGTTGGTAAATAATCACCGCCGCAGAGAGGTCGCTGATGCGTTGCCGGCGCTTTAGGAAGACACACGCTCTTCCTTCTTGAAGGCCCTAGTTTAGAAATTCGACAATTTTTAAGCCACCTATAAAATTAACAAGTCACGTGACAAAGATCTCAAAATATATAGAACAAATTAATGTTTTTCAGACTGGTTGATACAAGACGTGGTTCAAAGGAGTTAAATCTTTTAAACGGATATACCGTGTTTATAAGATTTACATACTACGACCATTAGTATTGTAACTTTTTAGTGCAATAGAAGGTCTATCTATTTACACCAGATAACAGCTATTAATCATTTCTAGTAATCGATACGATTTCTGTTGTAAATCACTATCAGTGTGGGAAGTAGAGTATAGGTATGTTTGATAAGATACGAGCCTGAAAATAGCATCAATATTTACAATACTCGCTTATTTTAATAATCGATTTATTTATACAATCTTCTGTAGCCGTACCATGAGTTTGAAATACTATCCTCGCTACCGAAAACTATCGCTCTGTCTCTTTCATTGTAATACATTTGAAAGAGACAGAGCAATAGTTTACGTTATGTCAGTTTTAGATGTCAACTCATGGTAGCGCTTCTGTACCACTTATAGAGGGATAAATTCTATAGACAGCGGCAAATCTTATACACAAATCTGGGGAACCAGACCAACTGAATCATGATTACACGTTCAGCATAGTATCCAACAATAGGATATTTTACTGTCCTTGAAATATCGACATCCGATACCTAGACTCGATAATTTACTGTATAAGTACGATTATTGAAGAAACATTTTTAAAAAGTTTGAATACAAGAAAGTTATAGAGCAACAAACTTTTGATATACCTGTCTCTTTCTTAAACAAAATTTTGTACGGCGCTCATAGGAAGCACTAGCCTAGTGACGTCATAATTAGCGCATCGCTCTCCTTTTCTGATTGGGAACTTTGCAACTCTATATCTTTAGAACTAATGATGATAGATAAAAAATAAAAAGGGAGCTGTGGTTCAGCTGTCGGCACCAAAGAATTTAGCGATGGCCGTTATTTTGCGCACTTGTAAAAAAGAAGACTTTCTATTAAAAATGGTTTTTGCGCACTCAAGGTCATAACTACAGTTTCTTAGCAGACTATACTTCAAAAATTTTACAACAAATAATTAAAAACGTCGTAATATACCCTATTAGGAAACTGCGTGCAAGTTTCCTCACAATGTTTTCCCTCAATCATGTGGTAGAATACCTATGCCTTCCTATCTTCCGCCTCAGGTATTTGCCGGTATGAAGATAGAAGCGTTGCCGTCGTCGAATTTCGAGCCAGAAAAATAATTTTCCGTCGAACGGTTATCTTTACAAAGCGGAATCTGGGCGTAATTTTAAATAAGCCCTCACACGGAGGATAATCTTCAAACTCATTATGAAGGAGGGTTCTCAAGATGCTCTTAAGGTTGTTTCATAAATAAAAATGTTACAGGTACAGTATTTTTTATGAACTTTGATTTTTATGGGATAGGGAGCAGACAAGCAGACGGATCGCTGATGGAATCGATTGGCCGCAATTGACACCAGAGGAGTCACAAGTGTGTCGCTGACTTTTTAAAATGAATTACATTTTTTTCTTAAAGGTGCATCGTTTCGGAATCAGAAACAGAAACTAAAAATATACACAAGTAGAAAAAAGAATATTATTTATAAAGGAGAATGCCGGCGCGCACAGGTTTAGCTCCGCATTCCTGCCCCGAGCCATCAAGTCATGGAATGCCCTTCCAGCTCATGTGTTTCCTCCTCCTTACAATCTCACGGTCGCTTACCATCAGGCGGAGTGAGGTCATTTTGATGGTCTGGTGGTGGATATAAAAAAAGGTGTGTTGTCTGCTCCGCAACTCAGCGTCCCTAGAATGCTGGGTGGACTTTGAATAGCCAACTCGTTGTGATGGCCGACGAGGTAGCTGCCAGCATTAGGTACGGTCACTCAAAATTCACGTAGAACATGCGGACCTCGGGTCCCCACAGTTAACAGAAGCTTTTGTATTGTGTTTTTGCAAATTATTTTGGAAATTTTTCGCAATCTACTAATAGCACTTTTTCAAATAGCGTTTTCGTAATTTCCAGTTGGCAGCACTGTTTCAAATTTGTCCTTTTAAAAGGACGCGGGTCGCTGTTGATTTTGTGTGTTTATTACATTTGCGTTGATTAGGTTTGCAAACTTTGTTTTAATGAGGGTTTTAGGATAAGCTTGAATTAACCTACCCCTCATGTTAGGGGTACTTTGACCATCAACATAAGGAGACCAATCATGTCCAGTCTTGGATGTAGAGTTCTCCCGAGTTTTGGCATGATTCATCGAACCATGTCCAGAGTGTACCTAACTCCTAATAGGGTATATTTTTACTCTTACAGAAAAAAATAAAAAGTCATAAATTTTAGTCGGGTTATGCTAACATAATAAGTAAAAGGAATAAATAACCCCTTTAGAATGTTAGATCATCTAAATAAACAAAATAAAAATAAGCTGTTCCATACATATTCGTTTGAATTTCAAGAAACTCTGTATTCCCAGTTTGTCTAGCCACTTGAGCCTCCCTCCAAATCGCCTCACAAAAACCCCCTTTTACAAAAGCTTTCGATAGACGTCCGAAGACAGAAAAATAAACCCATTGTCGCACAACGCAATGGTCTTAGTAAACTGCCTGCAGTTATACAGGTCTTTGTAACATACCTGCAGTTACAGGTCTTTGTGGACCGTGTGTAGTTAAGCAGGTCTTTGTCTGCTATTTGCAGTTGTGGTGTTGTTTGTGGTGTGGGCGAGTGTGCTTTTGGTTATTGAATATTTGTGTCAATAAATGTTGACGGCCTCTGCACAGTGGCAAAGGTGTTCGCTCGAAGCGCGAAAGTTCCCGGGTTCGATTCCTGGTCAAGTTAATTTAAGAAACTACATTTTCTAAGTTGTCTTGGATCTAGGTGTTCTGGGTCGACGCTCTCAGTTAATTATCGTCATCTGGTATTAATATTACAGGGCTTGCCCTAGTTTGAGACTATATAAGATTGCCTCTTCTTATTAGGAAGACAAAATTTTAACATGCACGTCTGAATTTTTCAAATCTGTGTGCGTATTTCTACCATTACTCGGAGGTGGGGAACATAAGACTAGTTTGTCTGCCAATCTTGTATACCACACTTTAGTGTCTACCTTTTTTATGTGATGAGTGGCGGATGAGCAAACGGATCACCCATCTAGTTCTCATTTAAACAGGGGGTAAGGGTCAGAATGCAGTTGGTTTATTAGAACAAATCGCAACTCCAAAAGGTAATGTCAAATTGTAAAATACACATTAGTCTTCGCGAACATAACAATTAATCCTTGTATGAAATATATCATATAAAAGCTCATCGTCCCATTAAAAGGACGAATGATGAATCCCAAAGTGGCATAACAGCTCGTAATACGGTAATACTTTATAAATAGCGGCGAGAGATTACACGCCCCTTGTGTTAGGGGGGGGGGGGGGGGTTCCTTTATTGAGATTGTTTTGTACTTTGAATGGCATGATAATTAAACATATTTCAAGAGTTTTGTTTTAACTGATTTTCTTCAATTTAACGCAAAAAGGACGGCGTTAAGGTTAAAGCTGTGATAGCCGTCAGATTTGGCTGTTTTTTTTGTTATGTAAGTATATGCTCATAATTAAACCAAGTCATAATTTATTTTAACCTTAGGAACCAGGCTCATCTTTACTTAATATTTAAGTAAACGTTGTCATTGAATATTTGTTTGGCTCTCACTGTTATTATTATGTTCAAATTCTGTGTAACATAATGCCGTGAAAAGATATTTAGGATTATTTTCTAGTACATATCCATTATAGAAATGTTTAATGCCTTATTACTGTTTAACGCTATTGTTTAACTCATGTATTGTTTCTGTGCAATAAAGAATATCTATGTATCTAATGTACAATATGAAACAACATTTGTTCTACCATGTCTAGAAATCCGAATAAAAAAAAATAACTTTTTATGCAAAATTGGTTACGTGACTAGTTTATTTTGTATGTTAAAGTCTTAGAACAAATTTTGTTCAGAATGGTTGGTAGAAGACGCGGTTAAAGGAATGTAAATGTTGACAGATAACACCCTGTTCAAGAAAGCCACAAACGTTCAGTCCAAAATGTCTCTAAAGTTCATCTTATACTGGCCCTCGCTCTCGCCTCAGAACGAATTCTACATCAAAACAGTACTAATCAAACGTCGACTGAGCCTTAATTAAGGGCCGTACGCGAAAATGTACCGTAAACAAACACAGGTAAGGACACTTTTAGTTGAGCTCGGTGATTACTCCAAACGAATTATCTCAGACAAGTTTTCTCGTTTCAATTAACAGAAATGTTAGCGTTTCGTTTTGATGAACAACGCGATATAATAAAGTTGAGTTTTCTGTCTTATCTTTTGTAATTACACGTAGAAATGTATTCTTGCAATTTCTCAGTTTTATTACATCATTCCATACTCATATCAGAGACTCAGACGGCCTCGATGGCGCACTGGGCTAAGGTGTTCCCTGGTCAAGTCAATTTAGGAAACTACATTTTCTAAGTTTTCTTTGGTCTGGGTGTTCTGAGTTGACGTCCCCAGTTAATTATCATCATCTGGTACTCACGTTCATAATACTGGTGTTGCCCTAGTTTGAGCCCAGGTCGATTGGTGTGATTGTCTGGCGCATTTATTTATTTATATAAGAATAGAAGAAGAGTAATATAATATGGACAGAACTATCTATGCTCGGTAACACGGAATTGCTAATACATCAACAAACATTTGTGTAGGTACAATGAACATAAGTATTAGAAGATTATAGACGTCGAAATAAAAATTAACACTATACTCTGATTCAAAATCATGTAAAGTAAACTGACAGATGCAAATGACAAGTTTTTTTGCATTTTGACATTTTGCATGTGTCAAATTGAGTGATAATGTATGGGGATGACACATTGACATCTGTCAGTTTACTTTACATGATTATGAATCAGAGTATAGTTTATACCTTTTTCATAGATCCTTGTTTCAATGTTGACTAAGTTACCTGAACTAATACACAGTGTAATATAAAAGAGCTGATAAAACCGCAGCCAACGAGGTAAGAACACAATTAAAGCTGCAGCGGGCAGCTGCGAGCTCGTCCCGTAATGAGATCTTCAGGCCACTCGCCTCTTGGCCCGCCACGCTGATTGCTCGGGCTAGACTTTTGTCTGTTATATATATTTTTTTTAATTATGGCCTGTATTGTGTTCATGACACATTTAATTTTGCCAATGTCAAGTGTAGTTTGATAAATTGTAGTCAACAGTCGAAGTCAGTCGAAGTCACAGTCACTCAATAAAACGCCGGTGTTTAGCGTTTTAATGTCCTAAGGATTCTGTGGAGACTATTTTTAACAAAGCCGTAGGTTTTAAGACTCTATTAGGTCAAAGCAAATTGTTCACGTGACAACTCACTCGACACACAATAGCAGTGTTAAAAACGACACAATTCAATGATTCTTATATTAATATCACCCTGCGGCACTTCACTGCACAAAGTAACACCAAATTTGTACACTAAAAACCACTAGATACTAATTAAAAACCTTTGGATTGCATCAGCCGATGCGGCTTGTTTCACAGTAACCCACAGAATCTTGTCTGTTATATTTTTAGGGTTCTGTAGGTACAGACAGCCAAATGATATATCAGGTTACCATAATCTGTCAGATATACTCGGTTTAGGGGACAACTCGCCCGAAAAAAACTCGCCCGCGAATTTCAAGATTTTTTGGCTGGTCACTGTTCTAACCTACATATGTAACCTAACCAATATTTTTCGTTTAGTCGAGTTGTGTCAGTATTATCATCACAAAAGTATTGGTTAGATTAGGTTAGAACAGTGACCAGCCAAAAAATCTTGAAATTCGCGAGTTGTCCCATAACCCATTTCCACGATTGATATTCAATCTAATGTGTTTGACAGTAAGAAGAGAGTCGATTGAAGAAATTTGATAGTTTTGTATACTTTGATATGTGGCTGTACGTACCACAAAAGTAATGAGTTAATAGTTTTGAAAATACTAGCAAAACACGCTTTTATAAATATAAACTTAATGCTCGTACAAGTTCATTACAAAATATTACAAAACTTTTCTAACACATCCAAATAAGAATAATAATAAATCATAATTTTTTTTGGCTACGGCGGTCGATCTTAACGATCAGCTGATATTAATGTATCATATTATAGCTAACAAGTGTGTACGCAGTCACAAGTACACTCTCTCTCAGGCACAGATCTTAGCTCGACTCGGGGATTGAACCTGGGACCCCAGGCGCAGCCGTTGCTTTAAAGTGCGACCCACTGCGCCACCGAGGCAGTCATACTTAAAACGGTTAAAGTTGTAACCACGCCTTGGCATTAAACCCACCTTCTCGACTTCCACCCTCAGAGAAGCTGGATTGGCTGAAAATCAGCGCTGCCAGGATTGTATCTTTCCGTGGCAGCACAAGCTGAACCACCTCCATTTGCTTATATTGTACACCTATAAATTTAAGTTACTTTACCTCATTTCATGTTATATGTATCAATAAACGTTATTTGTATTTGTTTGTATTTGTAATGGGCCGTCTCGACCGGAGTGATACCACGGCCTCACAGTGAAGCAGCGCTGTTTCAAGTGAGTGTGGGTACCGGGGGCCAATTGGGGGAAAAAGGGGATTAAAGGGCTATTGGCGGCGGCCATCGCTTAAAATCAGGTCATCCGTCTACTCGTCTTCCATCTATTACATAAAAAAACAATTCACTTACACAAAAACGTATCTTCCGTAACTCACACAAATTACAAGTTACGTCACATCACAACACAAGCAAAATAATAACATCACGAGAGCTCTCTGTCTGAAATATTCAGCAGTTGCTGAAATAAGTGCGCCGAAGCGATACTTAATAACTTGCGCCGGGAATAGTGTCAAGCAACGTGAGTTACATTGTCTTTGACTCAGAAAAGATATATCTTGTTTTCTTATGTTAAAGGTGCGAGTGAGCATACAAATCACCTTTTTTTATGTTATTGGTAACAGACGAGCAGGCGGATCACCTGATGGTAAGCAATTGCCGCCGCTCATGGACACTTGCAACACCAGTGGAGTTACAAGTGCGCTGCCAACCTTTTATCCCCTTCGCCCCGGGTGGGCCTCCGGTACCCTCACTCACTCGGCGAAACACATCACAGGGGCTGCTTCACGCCGGTTTTCTGTGAGGCAGTGGTATCACTCCGGTCGAGCCGGCCCATTCATGCCGAAGCGTGGATCTCCCACATTTAAAACCGATGGTAAACGAACACCGCCGCCCATGAGCATCAGCTACACCAGAAGGAGTGCGGATGCGTTGGTAAGGTATAGGTATAGGATAAGCAATTTTCTTTTGTTTATGTTAAAGGTGTCAGGCGAGCATATGGATCAACTGATGGTAAGCGATTGCCGCCGCCCATAGACATCTGCAACACCAGTAGAGTCACAAGTGCACTTACGCCGATCTCTTGCGAGGACGTAGTACTTCAGTCAGGCTAGCCCATTCATGCCGAAGCATGGATCTCCCACGATATCTTTTGCCTGCCTTTATTAAGATTCTATATTAAACGCGAACGCGAATAGCGTACTGTGTAACTGAGGTCCATCACGGTGGCTGGTTATTTTTGATGTTAAATGTCCAAATGTCACTACACAACCAATGACATTAAAGTTGGACTTCAGTCTAATAGTACGCCATCTAGCGGATTTTTCACACGAAATTTTAAATTTTGAGTCATATCTTTTAATAGTTGGCACATCTCTATCGGAGGAGGCAGGAGTAAAACACACTACATACTCATTACTTGCTATAGTGGAGAAATTGTCTGATACTTGACTTGTCTGGCGACGATTTGAAGGTGGCACTTAATTTTGTGTAATGGGAAATCTTGAAATGAGGTTGGAAATGAATTTTCGTCTCTGAGTAAGTACTTATGCAGAGGGTTACAACGGAGAGACATACGATGAATATACTCGCACAAGATGTTATTAAAATAGTGGAAAACCTATCAAGTAGATCAATCTATAGAACTGAACATCTTTCTCTATCAAACCAACACTGAAATTGAGACTGGCATTTGGCATTGGTAGTGCCTGCCTCATACGCCAAAAGTCGTGGATTCGAAACTCACCTTGGACAAATATTGGTGTACTGAGTCAGGTCAATGTAAGAGATGTTGAGTGAATTTATTATTAGGTATAATGGAAATTAAAATAACTTTTTTTCAATGTTATTTTTCTTGCAATCGCTGTGTTGTATGTATTTAAGTTTTGTGATTCATTTCTTGTCTGACGTGTCGGTCAAGTGCTCAAGCTGTGTGTGAATTTACTTATGTATATTATCGTCGTAAGGCCCATAAGCCTTTTAAAAGGCATAAAACAATTGATTTTCCATTGTGTCTGCTGTCTGGGCGTTACGACGATAAATCTATAATTATTCTGTTTACCAAGTCAATTTGTACGAAGAGGCATGTTTCATCTGTAATTTTCGTGTCGGCTCCATATTAAAAGATTCATAGGCCTGGACTACCTGATAAGTTTTGTTCCATTTCATGTTCTACATCTTTTCATAAATTCAAGTTAAGTTACTGAGAATTTTTCACGACCAAATGAAATAAAACCTTCGAAATAAGACGAAACCCTTACGTAGCACTTGACACGCTAAAAACTATAAATGGCGTCCAATTTATTACGAAAGGATATCGTATAATACTCTCGTGTCTCGTTCGGGGCAGTACATTAGAGGGAGATAGCGCATCCCCTGAGAGTGAAGGTTATTGGGGCGTAGGGGGGCCACGGTGCCGGGGAAATGTGGATAGCGAGGAAAATGTGGAAAGGAAATTAGGACATGATACGAGAGGGGATATGTTAGCATTCTTCAACCCTCACGCAACAAAAGATCGCTCGTAGAGATAAGATAGTATGTGTGCATAATTTATGCAATACACCTAGCTTTTAGTTTGCCTTTGCTATTTTGTATGCATTTTTATATTCAATTGAAATGTTTTATTGCATCACATGTGGTTGTTTTAATTTAACGCTTTTTAAGTTACTGGCAGACGTGCCAATGGATCTTATATTGAGTGTTTAAATAGAAACTTGTTACATAATACCCAAATAATAATTAATGCTTTCTATTCTAATTTTATAGGCTGCCTGTTTTTATAAAATAATAAAGTTTTTTTCTAATAAGCGGGTGTTTTGACGTGCAAGACATTTTTTTTAATCCCATATTTGTGGACTTTAAATGAATGGATAGACCCCAATTTGTTGTCCAATTATCTAAATTACTTAAAAAATTTAAATCTCTTAGTTTCTCAACTAATGATGCAAACGTAAGGTAAAAAGACAGTGTACAAAAAAGTATAAAATAATTCTCAATTGCATCCTAAAACCGGACAAACAAAAACACTTTCAGCGCAATTCACTAAACTGTTAACCTTGGGACGTTTTGCAAAGCGGGGGGATTTGGTCACACTAGCGCCGAAAATCGTCGAATCGCAAGCTATCATAAATCGCGAAAGTAGGGCGCGTCGGACGCGGGACACGAGAGCCGTCCATCAGCTGGCGTGCTGGCGCACTTGCTCGATGCATCGGTCGTAATCATCCTGATTATCGATATACTTTAGAGATACAAGATTGGGGGTGGATCCTGGAGACCTGTATCACGGGTTCCTCTGGAAACCTATATCAGGCTCCAGTCTCTCACACACAGGTTAAAATTAAATAAGAATGTAAAAATCGAATATTGAACATACATTGTAACCTATGTGTAAGAGAGAATAAATAAATCATTCATTCATTCATTCATACACAGTTCCATACTGAAAATGTATAAATTTTGCATCGATATGTGGCCCAGATCAACAAGGTCCACCACAACATCTATCTAATATACAGTTAATACCTTGTATGGAACCTTAAGGAAGGAAAATAATTCATTTATTATTGTAATCCATCCACACTCTAAACGCTGATTTTCAATCATGTGGAGTAAACTGACAGATGTCAATGTGTCATCCCCATACATTATCACTCAAATTGACAGATGTAAAATATCAAATTTGACATTTGCATTTGTCAGTTTACTTCACATGATTAAAAATCAGAGTAATACACAATTCCATAAGCGTTTGAAAAAGTGATCCAAACGGCGATGTCCTGGTAGTTTTACAGCTATAGATATTTTGAATTTAGAACATGTGTGATGCCGTCGAGTCGAAAACAAAATGGAGAATTTTCGTTCCAACCCTGATCCACAGTAATTGTTTTTTTAAATTTAATTCTGAAAATGCCAAATAGCGCTCTTTTGCGAATGAAGCTTGACGTAGTAGGTACCTCAACATCATCCTGCCTGTCTTGGATCTCCCCAAAAGTGTTCTGTGAATTTCCCTGCACAGAGTAAGTATAAAAAAAACTCAAATTAAGTAAACCAAATTACCGTTAACTCAAAAATTGTATGGGGCAGTCCCAAATACCTTGACCCATATTCGAAGGAATAATTTACATAGGCTCGAAGAAAATGAGCCAACTTATAAATTACCACATTTCCATAAAAAACCACACCCAGCGCCATTTGCAAGGCGATCTGATGATCTAAGGTTAAGTTATAAAGAATCCAACTAATACTGCACCAGCAATGTGATCACACGTGCGCTGCCAACGTTTAACCCCCTTTCTCCTCTATTGGACCTCCCATACCCTCACTCACTCGGCGAAATACAAATATTACTATTTAATTATTGATTTTTATTGGATAGTTAATTAACAAAATTTTTGGTAATTTTATCAACACTTTTATCACTAAATAATTACTGTCCAACGCGATAAGGAAAATTTTTTATTATATGTACAGGAGTATGTATTTGTATGAACATAGAAACGGTTTATTCTAAACATAGCTCGGGTTTGTGATCACCAATCCGCATTAGGCAAGCGTGGTGATTAAGCCTAACCCATCATAGTAGCGATGACCTAATCTCTATGATGGAGGCCTTTGCCCTGCAGTGGAACAGTAGGTATTATAGGCTGATCAGATACTTAACTTTAATCTTAACTGCGTTTTTAAACTTTTTTATCTTTTCAATTCAATGCAGTAACAACTCAGAAAAGCTAAGACAGTTCAAAAGAAGCAGAAGAAAATATTACGCTTACTGCTAAGGGGCACAAAATATTTGGACTTAGAACGCCAGCTGCTGGCGAGCGAAATATATTTTACTCTAGCGTATTTGTTACATTGATCTCGGCGTGTTTCGACGTGAATAACAAAGTCAGTACGGAAAAGACACTATAAACCAGAAAACACAATGTCAACCAAAGTAGACCTTCTATGTTCTGCGTTTTTGAGGAAAACCCGACTCCATGTAAATGGGAAAAGAGAAGGAAAGAAAGATCTTCCAATTAACTCGAGGCTATAAAATCAGGACACTATGGTGTTAAAATCCTGGAAAGATCGCGGGTCCGAGGCCAATGGCCGCGAAGGGACACGTAAATTTGCCTTTAGAATGGGACGAAATTTCGCCAAAAGTGGGACGTCTAAAAATAAGTCTCAAAAATACATCGGTACCATAGACCAATGTAGGTATTTTGGAGAAGGTAAGTAAGGTACCTAAATTTGATCTTCTAGTGCCCATAAATGAGCTTTTTTATTTTTGATTATTAGTACTCGTTTTTTTTTTACTTTATAGCGGACAAACGAGCAGACGGCTCACCTGATCGTATTATAAAAATGACGTTCCTTCATAAATAAAAACATACCTACAACATTTACTATTGTATTGACCTGATTTCGTACTAAGTGACGAAGAAGTATTCATCACTTAGTGCAAAATCAGGTAACACAAGTGTGTCAAAGACATCAGACAATCGAAAAAATTTATTACAAATACCTAAATTACACCCAAAACTGAAAAAAATTAATCATGGCCACCAACTTTGGCATTTTAAGCAGGGTCACTACCAAATGTGCCATCGAGCCAGTCGGTTATTGAGTCGATCATATTTCTATATTAAAAGGTAATTTGAACCATTTCCCTGAGGTCACAAGGAGGGAGTTTGAAGAAAATCAACTTACAGTTAAAAGATAATTGCGAATCGTAATTACCTATCAAAATTATATCATAACATCTATTAAAATAATTAAAACAAACTACCTATGTATTTTTATGAACCTAGTTATTTAGATTCAATCATAAAAAAACAATACCTGTATAACAGACAATAACTAAAACAAATTCATCTTTCCATACAAAGTCGGTCACATGGCTTGGTCTTTTTCTATGGGGAGTCGAAAAAATTTTGGATGAATTTCGAAAAGTTATTCAGAATCAGAATCAGAAATAATTTATTTGCAAGAATATGGTAATACATGTTGTTAAGTAATTCACAAAGCCAACATCTATCGATGTAACAATGTGCAAATGTGTTTTAATAACTATTGAACAAACATTGTTCAGAATGGTTGATAAAATACATGCTTTAACCATGTATTGTTAATATTCACAGATACAGCCTGTATAATGTCTCGATACACAGTTCCATACTGAAAGTGTCTAAAATTTGATCATCGATATGTGGCCCAGATCAACAAGGTCCACCACAACACGTACCTAATATACAGTCAATACCTTGTATGGAACCTTAAGGAAGTAAAATAAATAATTTATTATTATATTCCACAATTTCAGAAGCGTATAGAGATGGGATTCTACCCGGGTAAATTCCCAACTGTGGGAATTTACCCGGGTAAATTCCCTGAAAGCACCCGATCGGGTAAATATGAGGGTATTTTCATTTTAGTGATTGTTTTGAATATAATTTAATCCCAGTGATCTCCTATTGTATCTAAACCCGCTAAACATCGTTTGTCCAATAAACTGTGTCTGTAAAAAAGGTACAACTTTCGAGATATTATAGAGTAATTGTTTCCAGAGCTTGCTGACTAAGCTGAAAACAGAAAATGGCAGGATCGTCACGTCACGCCATGAGCTCTTGGCCGAGATTGAAAACTTTTATCACCCAAGCCGTTGATAAAAGAGCCAAATTAACCCGGCACTACACCGAAGATATCCCGGACGTCAACCTGTACGAGATCAGCATAGCTCTCAAACAGCTTAAGAACGGCAAGGCACCGGGTGATGACGGAGTCACAGCGGAACTTCTGAAAGCAGGTGGACGAACGGTCCTAAAAGCCCTTCAGACGCTATTTACTTCGTCATCATCGAGGAAATGACGCCCAAAGCGTGGCATACTGGCGTGGTGAGGCTTTTCTTCAAAAAGGGAGATAAATTCCAATTGAAGAACTACAGGCCCATCACGCTGCTGAGTCACATATACAAGCTGTTTTCGAGAGTTATGACGAACCGTCTCGCACGTAGGTTTGACGACTTTCAGACTCCCAAACAATTCGGATTCCGGAAAGGCTTGAGCAGCATAGACCACATTCATACGCTGCGGCAGGTTGTACCGAAGACCGAGGAGTACAATCTGCCATTGTGCTTAGCGTTTGTGGACTATGAGAAAGCTTGAGATGATGATTGATTCTGTCGAGATTTGGGCCGTGATACAGTCTCTCCAAAGGTGCATAGACTACCGGTACATACAAGTTTTGCAGTCCCTGTACGCAAACGCCTCCATGTCAGTCCGTCTTCAGGACCAGAAGTCTAAGCCTATATACCACGAGGCGAGGCGAGGGTGACGTCATATCGCCGAAACTGTTCACAACTTTGTTGGAGGACGTTTTTAAGGTTCTGGAATGGGATGAACTTGGCATCAATATGAATGGCGAGTACATGACGCACCTTCGATTTGCCGATGATATCGTAGTCATGGCTGAAACCTTGGAAGACCTAAGCAGAATGATAGACAACCTCAGTAGAGTCTCTCAACAAGTGGGTCTCAAAATGAACATGGACAAGACGAAAGTCATGTTGAACTCTCATGTCGTACCCACTCCTGTAAAAGTTGGAAGCTCTATACTGGAAGTTGTAGACGAATATTATTTACCTCGGACAAAAAGTGCAACTTGGTAAGTCCAACTTCCAGAAAGAGGTCCATCGGCGAATCAAACTCGGCTGGGCAGCGGTCGGGAAGCTAACCCATCATAGTAGCGACTGACCCTTAATCTCGATGATGGGAGGGCCGTTGCCCCTGCCAGTGGAACAGCAAGGTATATACTACCTTGATCTGATCAGCATACTTACTTTAATTCTTAACTGCGGTTTTACACCTTGTTATCTTTTTTTCAATTCATAACAATGAACAACTCAGAAAAACTGAGACAGATCAAAAGAAGCAGAAGAAGTATTAAGCCCTTTAGCAGTAATAAAGGGCACAAAATATGTGGACCTAGAACGCCGGCTGCTGGCGAGCGAAATATATTATACTTAGCGTATGTGTTACATTGATTTCGGCGTTTTTCGGCGTGAAGGACCGAGTCAGGCATGCGGAAAAGCCTATAAACCAGAAAACACAATGTCAACCAAAGTAGACCTTCTATGTTCTGTGTTTTTGAGGAAAACCCGACCCCACGTAAATGGGAAAAGGGAAGGAAGAAAAGATATTCATTAACTGACCTATAAAAAAGACACTGTTTTAAAAATCCTGGAAAAGCGGGCCTAGGCTTGGGCGCGAGGGACTCCTAAATTTGGCCTTTAGAATGGGACGGAGTTTCGCCAAAAGTGGGACGTCTAAAAATAAGTCTCAAAAATACATCGGTATCATAGACCGATGTAGGTATTTTGGAGAAGGTAAGTAAGGTACCTAAATTTGATCTTTTAGTGCCCATAAATGAGCTTTTTTATTTTTGAAATAAATAGTACTCGTTTTTTTTTACTTTATAGCGGACAAACGAGCAGACGGCTCACCTGATCCAATTATAAAAATTACGTTCCTTCATAAATAAAAACATACCTACAACATTTACTATTGTATTGACCTGATTTCGTACTAAGTGACGAAGAAGTATTCCTCACTTAGTGCAAAATCAGGTTACACAAGTGTGTCAAAGACATCAGACAATCGAAAAAAATTATAACAAATACCTAAATTACACCCAAAACTGAAAAAATTTAATCATGGCCAGTCGGTTATTGAGTTGATCATATTTCTATATTAAAAGGTAATCTGAACCATTTCCCTGAGGTCACAGGGAGGGAGTTTGAAGAAAATCAACTTACAGTTAAAAGATAATTGCGATTCGTATTAATTACCTATAAAAATGATATCATAGCATCTATTAAAATAATTAAAACTAACTACCTAATGTATTTTTAGGAACCTAGTTATTTAGATTCAATCATAAAAAAACAATACCTGTATAACAGATAATAATTAAAACAAATTAATCTTTTGCAACCGTAATAGACCTATTTGGATCGCTCTGGGCCAATATAACGAAGTGAGTAATTATACACATCATATTAAATGTCGACTAATTTATAAATTGTTATAAGGCAAATAAGTTAATAGTTCTCCGTTCATGTTTTTTACAAGCAATAACAATGCATGACCTAATTTAAATATGTCAGCTGCCAAACTGACAGCTGTCAAAACACCATTGCGTCATAGAGTTCGAATGACATAATTTAAACTGACGTCAGGCTGGCGTGAATGCAAGTGTTCTTGGAGACATGGCGCGTTAGTTTAAAATACCGTCTCTATTTTCTGAGAATATTTAGCTTTAATCCTAAATAAAACATTACTAAGTAACTTAATATACATAAAATATTATTAAGTAGCTTATTCTTGATGATATAATCTAACAAATGCAAATTTTGTTGACTAATTAAGACTATTTCAAGTAGTGAATGTTTAAATTCAAATGACTATGAATAAATTTAAATGCATACCTAAGTAGAGAAGAAAAGATAAATTCATTTTGTTGACAATAAGAGAGAAACAAAGTAAATTATGTAGAGAATAGAGGTTCTAATAATGTATTAATACGTTTGCCTTTTTACCGATAGACTAACAAAGAATTAGAATTTATATTTTGTCGTATTAAATATCTTGTTATAAAGATTAACCTAATTTCTAAATGTCAAGGTTCAATTTTGTGGTTAAGTGCACCAAAGAAGTCTAAATCCAGATTAAAAATACCTACATAACGTCTTAATACCTACTATAGACTTAATTAGCCCATTGATACATAATGTATCCGACACATTCATACGGCTTCCCTATTAGTATGACTAATACTTTCACACAATAGAATCCACAAACGTCGAAAAGAAAAACGTTAAATATGCTAATTCAGTTGTTTATATGAAGCGAAATTGCGTAGTAACGGAACGTATTCTTGTTGATAGATGTAATTTTAATTGTTTGGCTTTTATTACACTGCATGCACCAAATTTTAAAAATAGAATCATATTTTTTTTCTTAACTAATTCGATTTAAGTTTTAAATATTATGTAATGAGGTTTTAAAGGTTATTAAAGTAGTCAAAAGCAATAATAAATTTGGTACTACAATGTCAGAACACAACTCGCCAGGAAATATGGTTATAATTGTTGTTATGTTTCACTGCGGCATCTCTTTTGCACAATAACTCACTGTTTTATTTATGTTTAATGGGTTTTAGGTTGTTAAGTGTAAGGTTTTAGGCTTACCTGATGGGTGGTTGAAGAAGAGAGTGAAAGACGAGGTCCAGCGGAGCACGAGCGGAGGGCACAGCGCGGGCGACGCGGCGTGGGTACACGAGCCGACTGACGGCGCGCACGATCGATAGTGGCCGGCGCTACGTTCCGTTACACCGATTGTCAATTCCGTTTCGTATGATTGCGAGTTGCGATTTTTTGGTTAAATTTTTCGGTGGAATGAGGTGCGTTGCGTTGTTAGACGACTTTTCTTGGTTATTTATTAATTTGAGAAAATTTTACGGCGACAATTTATACAGATTTTAATGCTCGATGGATAGAGGTGAAACAAAAGATAAATTGCCATTTCGTTTTGGTCCGAGTAGCAATTTCAGCTGAGTAAGAAATATTAGTTCCAAAATTAAATAGACTGAAGGTATGTATGCGGGATTGTTTACTATAAAACAATGTATTTTTTTGTTCTGCTATGCTATGTCTTCCTAAATCCTTTCATAATAAAGAAGAACTGTATTATAAGGTATTATGAGGTGGGTACTTAGATAAGCGTGTAGGATGGCTGCTGGGATTTTTTAATTGATAGTTGGCAGACAAGCAGACGGATCACCTGATAGTAAGACGTTGCCGGTGGGTGTCCATTCATGCCGAAGCGTGACTCTTCCACGGTTTATATTATAATGGTGACCATTGTGTCAATATTACAGTACAGGTAGGTACTTACAATAAAATTTAAGAGCCCGTTTTGCTCGCATACAATTACAATACTTAATTATTAACCTACCTACTACATACTTATAATTAGTGAACTACCAATATTCGCCGGCAGATGGCGCTGCGCTCTACTCGGAAACTTTCAGCACATTTTATGGGGACGAATCATTTTACAGACGCATTTTCAGTGTTTCAGGAACTGCAGTCAAGAAACACATACGAAACTTCTAGTGTAGCTAATGTCTATGGGCGGCGGTGATCAGTTACCATCAGGTGACCCGCTTGCTCGTTTACCTTCCTGTATAAAAATAGACCTTTTAGAAGTTACGTATAAGTACTTGCATATCTGCTTGCTTATTTTATTCTAATGACTTAGCTAGCAAAAATACTAAAATGTGTTTTGGCATCTAATCTTAACAACACTTTTCCACTATTTGCCAATCCTAGCATGCATCTCCGGATATAGATAGGATAGGACGGTGAGGGAAAATATCGTGAGGAAAACTGGGCGTTTTTGATAGTTTCTGAAAATATGAAGCCATGATTCCGTTGGTCTGGTTCCCCTGTTAAAAGAGTTGCGAAGATCAGACGACAGTCGCTTCAATGTAATTTCCAGACTCTCCAAATCCTGAATCATGGTTAAAGCTAAAGCAGGGCTTCAAAGATACAGCTTTGGACTCAAATGGGAATAACTGAGGGAGAGCCACGCTTCGGCATGAATGGGCCGGCTCGACCTGAGGGATACCACTGCCTCACAGAAAACCGGCGTGAAGCAGCCCCAGTGCTGTGTTTCGTCGAGTGAGTGAGGGTACAGGAGGTCCACCTGGGGGGAAGGGGATAAAGGGTTGGCGGCGCACTTGTGACTCCACTGGTGTTGCAGGTGTCCATGGGCGGCGGCAATTGCTTACCATCAGGTGATCCGCCTGCTCGTCTGCCACCTATCACATAAAAAAAAACACGCTAAGATGACAGAAAAGAAAGAGTACAATGATAACATCAGCTTATAATGAAGCCGTCTCATAAAGAATGAGAATATATACCTATCTCATTCAAACAAAAGCGCGCACAACGCGTGTAAAAGGGAAAGAAACTCCGATTCGGCCGAACGCCCGCTTCAAATCAGACCCTCAGGCCTCAGAAGCGATCGTTCCACAAACACCCTGGAACATTTTACTGGAACAGTTACCTGGAACATTTACTGGAACATTTTACGGACACGGAACGTTTTACGGACGCACTCCACGGTTTAATGAACGTAAACTTTTCACTGCTGAGAGGTGGACGTTAATATTATGGTTGTAAGTATTGAGAACCGATACCGACAATGGGCAAAAAAACAAGAGTCATTACTAGGCCATTGACCAATTTGATCATAGTGATACGGTCTCACTGAACGATGAACCGACGACGAGAAGAATGCGCTGTGATTCGCCGAGTGGGTGAGTTAGATAGATAGATAGATACTCTTTATTGCACAACACATTACAGAACTTAATGCTAATAGTAATTTACAAATACAATATCGGCGGCCTTATCGCTAATAGCGATCTCTTCCAGACAACCTTTGGGTAGAGGAATAATGCAGCGAATCAACAAGGGTAAGGCAGTGCAGATCTTTTATGTAGGTTAGGTAGAGGCCTAATCCATTAGTGAAGTTCCAAGTTAGATAGATAGATAAATCTCACGGCCTCGATGGCGCAGTGGCTAAGGTGTTCGCTGGAAGCGCAAAAAATCCCCCGGGTTCGATTCCCGTTCAAGTCAATTTAGGAAACTACATTTTCTAAATTTTCTTGGGGCTGCGTGTCCGGCCATAAACGCCCCCAGTTATTTATCGTCAATTCGTCACCTGGTACAGGGTTTGCCCTAGTTTGAGAGCAGGTAAATTGGTGTGATTGTCTGGCACATTTAAAAAAAAACCATTTATTCGTATCAAGATAGAGCAGCATAGACAAACATACAAACAAAGACCCAAAAGGGCTTATAAATAATGATAAAGGCTGGCAGCGCACTTGTGAGTAACATTAATTTACTGGTGTCCATGGGCGGCAGTGTATTATCTGGAGGCACGGCAGTTTAACTGTGGGAGAGCCACGCTTCGGCATGAATGGGCTGGCTCGACCGGAGTGATACCACTGCCTCACAAAAAACCGGTGTGAAGCAGCCCCTGTGCTGTGTTTCGCCGAGTGAGTGAGGGTACCGGAGGCCCACCCGGGGGGGAAGGGTACAAAAGGTTGGCAGCGCACTTATGACGCCATTGGTGTTACTAGTGTCCATGGGCGGCGGCATTCGCTTACCATCGAGATATTCGACTGCTTGTCTGCCACCTATCCCAAGACAATTTGGAGTGATGTAAGGTACAATCTGGGGGCACGACAGTTCCTCCACCAAGTTCAGTTCAGTTTTCCACAAAGCAGTTTTTTCTTGATTTTTTCCTTGTTTAATACTGTACAATGGCCTAGCCCATAACGGAACATGTCCTTTCCCCGAATCCTTATCAAGGGTTTGCATGTGTTGGCATGCGTAAGCTCGCATATTGCTTACCAAAGCTTGTACATGAAAAGATTAATGAGTTTGTAAGGGGCGAAGAGTGTATGTTAAGTTTGTAGCAAGATTTGTTGCCTTACTTACGCAAACATGTGATTTCTGCCCCCAACATGGGAAAAGTGCTTCATCATGTATGATCAGGGATGTAATATAAATAGAGATTTAATCACACCCGATGTTTACATAGCTCGGTTTTATGATCATCTATCCGTATTATGCGTGGTGATTAAGCCAAATCCCATCATAGTAACAATGACTTCATTTCTATGATGGAGGCCTTTGCCCTGCAGTGGGACAGTAACCTAAGCCAGTACTGCAGAGCAAAGGTGATCCTTTACTTTACTTTTTACGGATACTGTTAAAATAACAACGAGAGTTTATCTTTTCTCTTAACAAATCCAGGGATTTGATCAAACTCCCAAGAATGATTCAGTAAAATAACAAAGAAATATTATGCGCTGAGCATTTTAAGGTTTTTGGTAGAACACACATCAAATACAAACATTTTAGAACATATATTTTAGAACTAAACTTATAGAAAGAGTTCTAACTATAATATTTGTGTTGGGTCTAGATGTTTGTGGTAATTTCTTTGTTCCTAGTTTCCATACTTGTAGCCTTTTACTACTAGTAGCCCGCCGCTGGATTCTGCTATTAATTCCAAAATTAACTAATAGATGGCGTTGAATGTCGATTACACCGCGCAAGCATTTCGTCTTTTTGGATTATGTTTAAGCATCAAAGGTTTCCATAGAATTTACCTCTTTATAAATATTATAGATTATAGATGAAAATATTTAGTTTGCTCATCTCTACCTATTACAAATATCAGCCGACTGAATAATTACAAAATTTACAGGTATAATACATACATAATTACACTTAGGGCCTGAACAAACACAAAGCGTTCATCGGAAAACCCACGATCTTTTTGTTAGGCCATAAAATAAAGGCAAACGTTAAAGAAACTGCATCAATGTTTGATTACTCCAACAACGTAGCTTTCGTTCAGGGAATACCTTTTAAAACAACCTTCGAAGCTGCAAGTTTAACGCAGAAGTGCGGAAGGCGAGCTAATGGCTGGCTGCAGGCAGTAAAAACATCACAAGTTACAAGCTGAAACACTAACTTGAGTGGGAAGAGTAGGATATTTTTACCTGCCAGAAAAATACCAAGTTAAGAGACTCAGTATCTTTAGGAAGAGTAGGATAATTTACTTACCTCATCAGCTAACCACACTCGGCCACCGCTTGACATTCCTCTAATGCACGCCACTGCTCCCGATTTTCAGCCACTCTCATCCAGCCCACACCAGCCAGCCTTCGTATGTCATGATCCCATCTTGTCGCAGGGCGTCCAACACTACGCTTACCAAGTCGCGATCTCCAGTCAACTTACCTATCATCAGTATATTACACGCTAAGAGAATCAGTAGCTTTAGGAAGAGTAGGAAAGTTGTACCATAATTATCCTACTCTTCCTAAAGATACTTAGTCTCTCTCAGGGTAAGTAAAATTATCCTACTCTTCCTACTGGTAAGAACTTCCTACTGGTGGTACTGGTGGTAAGAATATTTGCTTGCTTTTCTATACAACATCGGTGGAAAACAAGCTTGTGGCTCGCCTGATGGTAACCGATTACCGCCGCAATATCAACGGAAAAACAAAGAACTGAGGCAAATGATTCTGTTATTTTTAAGATATTGACGTTTTGTAGACGAACTGTTCTCGTAGCAAAACTTTGTCATAAGACGATAATTAATGATTTATGGGCAAAAGGTTAAAGTGGGCATAACATTAAGCGTTCTAGGGTTAAACAACTGTTAGCGAATCGTTTCAGAACTGCAACTAGCAACCTGACATCGATCAAACTAACACAGTCGCCTCTCTACTACTTATCAGGCGGTTCGACCTGCTCTTAGAATGCGCCAGTTCGACGTTAAGACAAGTGGAAACATTTCAATTCATCGCACGTAGTTATGTGAAGTTTAAATAACTTTAATGTGGAAGTTTTGATATCAGTTGTCAAGAAAGTGTGACGAGTGCTAAAGTGTCTCGCAAACGTACGCTAACGGTGTAGTTAAAAAGTTTAAACATGTTACCTACAAGTTGTACAGAAGCAAGTGTTTTGGGTGTCAACAATAAATTCTAGGTTACATTTTATAGCAAATAAATTAATAATAAATAAATGCGCTAGACAATCACACCAATAAACCTAGTCTCAAACTAGGGCAGCCCCTGTGTTATGAGTACTAGGTGAAGATAATTAACTGGGGGCGTCAACCCAGAACACCCACATCCAAAAAAACTTAGAAAATGTAGTTTTCTAAATTGACTTGACCGGGAATCGAACCTAGGACCTTTCACGCTTCGGGCGAGGAAATAATAATTATTTTAAAAATCTCAATATTTTTTCACGTTAAATTATTATTATGACACGTAGGTATTTAATATGTATATGTACACTTGTACCTACATATATATTTAATATGTAGGTACAAGTGTTTCAAATCGAGCATCATAACCAAGGAAACTATCCCAAAAGATTTACGCCTCATACAACGGTCTATGAAACTCAAATTGAATTCTTATATAGGTATTTTTGTCAAATCATGAAGTTACGAGTACCATGGTTGACAAAAATGTTGATAAAAAGACGAGCATGTACAAAACATGTAACGTATAAAACAAGCTTTTGTTATATTGAAAGTCTGTCCTCCAATCCATTGTCGTGTGTGAACAAGGGCGGAATTAATCGAAGAGGCCCAGCGCTGTCTGCCCACCAAATTACAAAACCCTTACACTAGATTGAAAGCCTAACCAAACACCTAACAAATAGAGACCTAACAGCACCTGTCCAAGCAATTATAGTTATAACTTTAGTATAAAAAATAAGTAAATTCACACAGCATCTAATTCATTGAGTTGACTCCATACTAGGTAGATTAGGCACTTGTTACAGATATCAGACGAGAAAGAGTCACAAATATAATATCCTAACTAATATTATAAATGCGAAAGTAACTCTGTCTGTCTGTTAGGTACCTTTTACGCCAAAACTACTAAACGGATTTAAATGAAATTCGGTATACAGATGGTCAAAATCCTGAGAAAGAACATAGGCTATTTTTTATTGCGTAAAAGGGGCTGTAAGTGGTTAAATGGGGGGTAAAAATTATTAAATAATTAAAAATTCTACCCAAAGGTACTATTTCATGAGGACGAAGTCACGGGTAACAGCTAGTACCTAAATAATTTATTTTTTTTAAATTATTTTTTTTTATTTGGAACACCAACAGCGTAAATTACATCATAAAGTTACAAAGTTATGTATATACTATGCCAATAACAGGTATTCGCATATGGATAGACATGATGCGAGTAAATCAAGAGTAACATATACATAATATAACACCCAGACACTGAACATACACAAGTGTTCATCACACAAATGCTGGTCCAAGGTGGGAATCGAAACCGGCTAGTCTACGTATACGTCTAATAAGATACGTTATGAAAATCTCGTAAAACCATGGGCCTCCAAAACCACCTCTGTCAGGCTTTCAAGTCCTGGCAGCCTTCAGCGCCATCTGTCGTGGAGAGGACCAAATGCAGCGTCACCCTGGACTGGAAGCAGGAGGGGCCTATGGGGTTCCTTGAAGAAGATTTTTTGTACAGACTTGAGAGGAATGAGAAAATACCTCCATGGGTAGTAGCTTATAGGTAAGAAATTTAGTAATTGTAACCTGTTGAAAATTTTCTTATTTTATTTGTGCCATGGGATCATTTAACGCGGGAGAGCCTCGCTTTGACATGAATGGGCTGACCCGGAGTGAAACCACGGCCTCGCAGAAGACTGGCATGAAGCAGCGCATGCGATATGTTTCGCCGAGTGAGTGAGGATACAGGACGCCCAAAGGGGGTTGAACGTTGGAAGCGCACTTGTAACTCTACCGGTTTTGCAGGTGTCTATGGGCGTTGGCAATCGCTTACCATTTAGGGGTCCGTCTTCTCGTCTGCCCCCTATCATCACATAAAAAAGACGAAATAATCCAAGTGGATTACCAGTACTTACTTACACTACTTTACGCACACACGTTCACGACATTGTTCTTCTTGTACAATCTAGCACTATGGTTCATCCGCTATTACTCATTTTTCGTCTCTTACTAGTTCTGCGGCAAATGTGACCAGCCCACTGCCACTTCAGTTTGCTATTTCGGTGGTCGGTTTATTATATTACATGCATTATGACGATTATTTTCCACAGTGGCGGCAAAAACTCCAAGCTAATAGACTACTTAGCACCGAGACACCCTTACCGCTTCCGACTCAGGGTGACGCTCAGGGCCGAAGCGGTCCCTAACCTTGCTGAGAAGGCCATAGCCCACTACGGTGATGAGGCGGCTGTTTACGACGCGATGAAGGAGCTGATCAACCTTGGTGAAGATGATGAAGAAAGTGATGGTGTAGGGAAAGTTAATGGTCAAGATTTGCCTGATGAAAAATGTCTCAATGAAGTTTCAGGACAAAAAAGGTGAGTAAATGAAGATACTTAATATTAGCAGGGTCAAAACACGTTAAAGTTTTCCATTTCATTTGTGGTCATGTACCAAATTTTTTTTCGAAATTATTAGAAAACATAACTGTTGCTCGACCTGGGAATCGAACCCAGGAGCCTAAGATCACGGACCGGTAGGAGGATATCTATTTACTTATTTAACTTTATTGCCCAAAACTTCATGCCAAGAATTCTATATCAGTCAACCTTTAGATAGAATACTTTATTAGATAGAATACTTTATTGCACAGAAATAGAATACAAAAGTGAAACAATAGCCATAAACAGTACAATAAGGCGGTCTTATCGCTGTAGTGACAACGTTGTTGACAAAGGTGCGGCGATGGAGAACTTAAGTTAATTAGGATCATATTAAGTAATATGCATAATATTAAGTAATTAGGATAATATTATTTAGTTAGGATAATATTTTAATATTAATTTTTTTGTCATTCAGTAATAATGGTAAAAAGTGGCTGGATTCAGCGTGGTCGGAGGAAACTTGGACCAGCACGGACACAGATGGCACCTCCGCTGTTTGCTTCTGTATGGCCGTGAGGTGTGGATATTATAAACAGGTATTATACTGAAAGTAAGTAGTTCAGGTGGGAACCTAACCCACGACCTTCTACGGGAAGAACATCCCTCCTTCAATTAAACTACTTCTATGAGTTTTTCTTGAGTGAAGCCCGCGTCTCAGTAAGCGTAGTGTTGGTCCTGCGACAAGATGGGATGATGGCTGGAGTGGGCTCGATGAGAGTGGCCGAAAATTTGTGAGCAGTAGCGTGCATAACGGGAGACCTACGTCCAGCAGTGGATGAGTGTGGGTTGCTGATAATGATTATAATGACTTTTATGATGTGATTAGCTGCGCCCACCCCGCTGCGTTTGCAAGTAGTTATCGCCTAACGCTGGTACAGGATTAGCAAGCTAAAGTGGCAGTGGGCTCCAGAACTCGTATGCCCACCACAGGGACATGAGTTCTGAAGTGGAAACCACATCTCAATCAATGTAACCGTAGGAAGCCTTCAAGTCAGATGGAAAGACGATCTTCGCAAGATGGCTGGCAAGAGCTGGATGGTAGTAGCGAACAATAGGAGAGGCCTATATCCAGCAGTGGACTGCAACAGGCTCATGATGATGATGCTTGTACACTGGAACATTTTGGTCGACCTTATAGGCTCTCGCGACCGCCGACAGCGAATAGTCCGTTAGTTTGATTGCCAAGCCATCTTTGTTTTATAAAAACGCCAACTAAAGCAAATGGCGTCTTTCTTATCAAACCTCTGACTTGGCTTAACGATAACGACTGCTATTAACCGCGGACGTCGGGGCCTAACGTACCTTTTAAAGCACAAAATACTCGAGACTGGTAACTCTACTATCTATCTGGATTAATTAGTAACACTTTAACATTTGTTTTAAGATTGTATCAGTTAATTTTATTGAAATTTAAGTATGGAAAAATTGTTCAGCACGATTAAACTACCTTAGTAGAAGGAGTAAAAAAATTATTATGAGAATGCTTTTATGATTTGAATGAATATTGTAATCACAATGTATTTGTACATTGTCATCTGACACTCAATTTTATTATTATACATCCGAAATGGATTAACTGTTTGTTAAAATACTGCACCATATTTTTAGACAGTTATTACAATAAAGATATTCTATTCTATCTTCTATTCTGCCTTCTATTCTATTAGCAGCAGAAAACTAAAGCTATTCAGAATTAAAAGTGGTTTTTCAGTGCCTTTAAATTTATTACATTTTACTTGCAACTACGTGCTTAGTTCCGTTTAATGGATAGTACGCTCCAGTTAAACCCACCATTGAATTCGACAGAGCCAAGTCGGACGTTCTAAACCATCTCAATCAGGATTCGCACTTAGAATCCACTGCAAACTGGTCCACATTTAACCAAGCTTTCTGTCTACTATGTGACAGAAATTGGATTTGTACAACGGAAATCCCGGATATTAATAGTAGGGCTTGCCAACAAACACGTCTGTCGAGAAATGAATATTATGATTGCTCCGGTGGCGCAGTGGCTCTTGCATTTTAAAGCGACACGGCTGCGTAGTCCTGGGTTAAATTCCCAGGTCGGGTCAAAAATGTTTAAACCGAAAACCCATCATTAGACCCATTTGTCTAATCGTTGTTCGATTATAATAATATCAATACTAATATTATAAATGGGAAAGTGTGATTGTCGGTCTGTCTGTCTGTATGTTTGTCTTTTTTTTACGGCTAAACGGAGCGACGAATGGACGTGATTTTTTAAGTGGAGATAGTTGAAGGGACGGAGAGTAACATAGGCTAGTTTTTGCACCTTTCTAACCCCCCATTATAGGGAAGTGGGGGGCGAAAGCAAAGCCGCCGGCAAAAGCTAGTTTTATTATATTTCTTCCAATGTTGTTCCATTTCCGATATAGAGGTCCATGAGCCGTTTGAGGCACAAAATCTAAGTTAAGTAATTCGTTTTATAATTCCAACAAGGTCACAAAGACACTATTTGATGAAACTACCGTCCCAAATTCAATTCGAAAAGGCCTCTCGTGTTTTTCATATCAATCTTTTATCCCCAGATCCAAATAATGTTGGAGGAGAAGCCCTCGCTGATCGGGACGGTTAATTCCACTAATGGATTCACGCCACTTGCCACCGCTGTCAGGAAAGGTAAATTTATGCACGGTAAAGTTAGGGCCAAGTTCTTGCTGTTTGGGCTGGTCATGAGCTTTTTCAGGTGGACAATGGGAATATTCCTTCAACTATCTCGATTTCCAAAAATCACGTCATTTAGTCGCTCCATTTTACGGTAGAAAAAAAAGGATAAAAGACGAAAATACCACAAAATTATTTTGTGAAAATACGAACAAAGAAATAGACTTACACTTTCCCATTTGTATATTTATATAAATGAGTATGAGTATTAATGTTTTTACAGTTGCTTCCATTTTTCGCGACTTCTCATTTCGTGAAACCTTAGGATTATCTGCCCAAAATGGAAAAAGGAAATCGGATTACCTCTTAAAATAAACTCGCCTTTTGAATTAAAACGGTATTCCCAAAGAGTCCCCGACAATACAAAAAACACCTGAGGCGTGAGATCCAGATAATGACCAAATGTAGGCGGCGAGTTTCCCGAACGTGGCGGTTTTTAACCTTCATTTTCTTAGAAATGTTTAAGCGCTCAGGATTTCTTGGAAGAATAGGAAAACTGGAATGATTTGTAAATTAATATTGCTGTTATTTCAATATTAAAAATTGACGGTATTGTTATAAATCCTATAGGTATTAAATAGCCAAGTCGGTATATAATATTCAGTATTCAGCAAATCGGGCACCAAAGCGCAGCTTGGGATGAAACCAGGCTACAACGTTAAAATGGTGATGATTTTTCAGTTAAACCAAACTTGCTACTTCTAAATAAGTTTTGTTTTAATTAACTCCCGAGACAAAAAATTGTCGTCACTTCTACAAAAAAATTTTGTGCTTGTCAACCTGATATTTGGATCTCACGCCCGCTTACCATCAGGCGAGTGAGGTCATCTTGATTGTCCTCTATAAAAAAAATATACCATATTAGGATCTAAGGATCAGTCTTTGAGCGTATTAACACTCAACTGGACTGATGGAACATGGATCCCACTAGAATAGCTCATCTTTCAAGATATATTCCTCTTATCTCATGATACTATCCGGTGATCCGCCTGCCTCCTTACACATGAAAAATAAGAAATAAGGTCAAAACTAACCTTCAAGGCCTGAAGGTTTAAAGGAGTGCATATTTTTTCAACAGGTGAAATAAGCACGGTAAAGCTGCTACTATCAAGTGGAGCGGAGGTGGAACAGCCCTCAGCCACGGGGCAGACGGCTCTGCACCTCGCTATCCTGGGCGACCGGAGGCCCATCGCCGAGTTGCTGCTGGAGAATGGAGCTGACCCACAGGTCTTATCCCTTCTTGCAATGTTTGCGAGTGCGACGCCGCCCCCCAAACCATGGCTCATCTCCTGGCTTGCCTTTCATGCCCAGACAGCTGCACATACGGTGAACTCCTACAGCCTACCGACAGCGCAGTGATGGAGTATTGGGTAAAATTTTATATTATCTTGATGCCATCGACACGAGAAGAAGAAAAGAATATATTATTCTTCTTATTCAGTACACTCTTTGGCAGAGCGGTCGTGATCGTCATGTCCTCGTAGTAGTCTGGGTAGAGGCAGTTGTGATGCGCGTCACTAGGGTCCGCCACCGCTGCCTGCTCTGATCAACCACGTCTCTATTCACATTATTTTGGGTTTATGGACAGAAGATAGGGCAAGATACCCTACGATTTTTTTCCGTCGGTGTTCATGCCCGATTCAAATTATCCTTTAATGATGACTGAATCCACTCCTGGGAGTCACCAAGCTAACAACCAAGGCCTTAAAATGCAATAGAGACTTCTTTTTCGAAGGCCGCAATGGTCCAGAAATGCCGCTGGCGATTTGTCATGTGATTTATCAATAACAACTTTATGGTTTACATTCTAGGCTAGAGATTTGAACGGTCTCCGCGCGGAGCACTACGCAGTAGACTCGGGCAGCCTGGAGATGCTGAGGCTGATCCTCGACCGCGGGGGCGACGTGGCGGCCAGGGACAACCACGGATGGACGCCGCTCTTTAGAGCTTGTGAGATCTTTTCTTTGTTCATGGTCGGTGGCAGACAAGCAGACGGATCACCGGATGGTAAGCGATTGCCAGTGCCAGCATATAGATACGGAGCGTTTTAGCGAGTGCGTGTAATGCGTCAAAATGGGGCTCGAAGTGCTTTAATGGATACGAATGTATTCAGACTTTTGGTACCGGACCTAATTGCATTTGATTATGATAAGACTGGAGTTGAACTGATGTCTAAATAGCTATGGTAGATCAGTGGCCCAGGGTACGCTTAGACCATAATTCGGGATTAGGGAGACAAGTAATTACATGGAGCGACTGCCGTCCGACCTTTGCAGAAACCAAACCAACTGAATCCTGCAGGTTTGCTGAGCTAATGGTAGCAAATAAGTATACTCAATTGGTATTTAGTCTGTTCTTTAGTGCTTATCAACCTCATATTTGGATTTCACAGTCGCTTACCATCAGGCGGAGTGAGGTCATCTTGATTGTCAATATAAAAAAAAATTGAGAAATTCAGAGGTGTATGCTCGGATTCGAACAACGACCGTTCTTATGGAGGGTGCGTTCTTGTCCACAGAGCTACCATAAATGGTATAGTATTTGATTTTTTTTGCAGTATGCCAGGGTGCGAAGACCGAGATGATAGAGGAACTGGTGCAACGAGGCAGTGACGTGGAGCTGAAGGACCACGCAGGGCTTCCCCTCACGTCTGTAGCCAGGCTGCTGAAGAATCGACAGTACGTATAGCATTTTTAAACAGCCTATTTACTGGGCTAGTGCAGGATACAGGCCTCCATCATAGAAATC
Source organism: Cnaphalocrocis medinalis (assembly GCA_014851415.1). Classification (NCBI taxonomy): domain Eukaryota; kingdom Metazoa; phylum Arthropoda; class Insecta; order Lepidoptera; family Crambidae; genus Cnaphalocrocis; species Cnaphalocrocis medinalis. The sequence continues at coordinate 6,428,221 of CM026298.1, read as the reverse complement.
AAGTCGTCGCTGCTATGACAGGATTAAGCTTGATCACCACGCTTGTCTAATGCATATTTGTGATTTCAAACCCGAGCTATTTTTGCTTGTATTTGCTTGGCCGGGGACCATCCCCGGAATCACGGTCTTAAGTTCCAGGCTATGACCACTAGACCAATAACATGTTTTGTGATAGGTGGGAGATGAGTAGACAGACAAACCTGATGGTAAGCGACTGCTGTTGCCCATGGGCACACGCAAAACCAACGGAGTCACTGCACAGCCTACCTTCAACTCTCAGAATCAGAATCAGAAATAATTTATTTGCTCTCATTTCCTCACTAGCTTAATTCAGCGCCATGACAGCGTAAAGAAACGTGTAGAATTTGTTGGATAGTCTCCATAACTACGGATGAAAAATTATTTATCATTGTTGAGATATCTACTAAACGGTTCCGAAAGTGAATTCTGGATCCAGTTATTGTGTAATTCCATCGTTTCAATATAATTACCAGACTGGATAAAACCTGGGCTTTTGGCCAAGCGTAATCCATAATAGAAACGGATCGTTGTTAAGCATTAAGAAAGAAAGCTACAAAGCAGCTATAGATTGTAATTCATATACTACAGAGATAAACCAGTGTAACTCGATCCACACGGGACGTTGCTCATAAAAAGATATACGGCTAGGTAATGAGGACCGGCCTAATCTAGATTCGATCCCCGGGTGAGGCCAAATGTTCCGGCCTCGTTCACATACTTCATAGCATAGATCTTTTGGCAGATAAGCTGACGTACGGACTATTGTGCTCACGAATGTGAGTCTTGTGAATGGGGGAAATAAAATGCGTGAAATAGACGGGTTTTGGTCGTGTAAATAGATTATGGAGAGGAAAATGCGGCTACATTGTTATAATGTATTTTTTTGTCAAAATAAGGAAAAAATATAAAAAAATGTTATTTCGATGACGTTTAAATCTGCAAAAAGCCTCAAATCTGCTTACCTTCTGACATACAGTTGATAACATCAGTGGCGGATCTACCATAATATGGTTTTCCTATAGGAAAACCTTCCTTCCTAACCTTCCTGGAAACTCAAAACGTCGATACTTGACGTGTTTTGGAAGTTTGACTCAAAATATTGAAACAATACCTTCCTTACTCGTCACTTATTGGTGGAAAGTATGCGAAAATGTGGTGATCTAGTAGGTACATTTATTTATTTAGGTCAACAGCACAGCAGTGAAACAATAAAAGAACCGAATGAAGGGGCGAACTTTGACTTCGGAGGCCAAGACCTACTTTTTTGATCGAAAATCGATTGAGGAAATTTGACATTTTATGGTAACTTGGAGCTGTCTGTGGGGCGATCTAAATAATTTTTATTAAGTAGATCTTGAATTTGTGATATTTTATTATTTTCAGAGGACGCAACAGAGACTCCATTCTACGTCTCGTTGACTCGCAGTACCCTCACGAGAAGGCTCTGGCCAACTTCACACGACTTACCAAAAAAGTCTACAATGTGCACATCATTATGAAGTAACCTTATTATTAAGACTTTTCAAGCTACATATAGCGTTATTGTTGTTTTTAATCGTAATTGAAAATGGCTTTTCATTTACTAAGAACTATTCGGTTACTAAGACTTTCTTCTCCTAATCTGAATCAGTATTCGTAACTTCATCCATTTCAATATCAATAGTCTCAATTCTATAAACAGTCTTTCTTCGTAGTCAGTCACTCGTAATTCACATATTTTTATGCCTAAAACATATCAACCTAGAAAGTAGGAGAAGATTCTTCGTTCTTCACCATATTCATTTATGAGTAGTTTTGAAACATAGGATTTAAGATGAAAGTGTTTAATAAAAGGCATTAATCTAATAGACAGTAGCGTTTTTATTTACTCTTCCACTCTCAAAAAAAAGAAAATAAAACTCAAAGTTAATTTAATCACTAGTTTTATTATTAAAATAATAAAAAATATTTACAAAATCTTAAATCTAAAGGAGTATTGAATTGCATTATGCGTGTAACAAAGTGGTAACAGGTGTGGTTAAAGAACAAAGAGCTAACCGAGAGGCCGAAGACACGAAGTTACGAGAACCAACCATTACCCGACGACCGACGAATGGCGACCGACACGAAATGCATTTGATGGCAAGGCTTACAGATACACAATAAATAAGTAAAGCTAACATTCATCTCAGACGAGTTGTACAAACATTATCAATACTGGATATAATGTCCAATTTAATCGGCTAGACGCTGACACTGCGACTTTTGTATACTCAAAATCCATTTGACTATCTACTGAATTTGGCCGTTTTGGAACATTCTGCTCTTCCACCTCCCCTCTTTCAAATTGCGCTGTTTTTGTATCTCTTTTCTTTCTGAATCCTTCACTGTCATCATCAACTTCCTCCTCATATTCTTCTTCCTCCATTTCTTCTTCACTGTCTATTTCTTTTTGTTCATCTTCTTCTTGACTCTTTGTATCTTTTATTTCTTCATGCTTTTCACTTCCTTCAGCTTTTAAATCGACTACCTCAGGCTCATCTGCTTTTTCAAAAGAGTTTACTAACTTTAAACGCGTAGTTCTCATATCTGTTATAATAGGTGACTGTTTTACGCTTGTTTCTGTGCTCAAATGAACTCCCACTATTGGGGGAATTTCACCTTTGAACGGTCCAAATTGGGGCATCTTTAGTAACTGTTCAGAGTTGGCTGGTAATTTTGCCGAAAACAGTTTTGAATTAGGTTTTTCTTCAGGAATACTGGTCAAAGTAGCAGCAGATACTGTTTTGCCGTCATATGTTGTAAATGTGTCTGAATTAGAAGATATTTTTTGAGAATGCTCTTTAGGTAGTTTTGGGTCAGGTGGAAGATATTGTGGACTGACTCTATTAGACTCCATTACCAAGTCAGATGGAATCTCTCGATCCATATTATTTTTGCTAAATAAAGCATTTAACTCTTCTTCTGTTTTCACGTAAACTGGATGTGGTCTATCTTCTTTTGCATGGTTACTGGGGAATATTTCTTTTGTTCTATCTTCTGTTGGCATAATATGATGGTCTGGCGGTGAGGGTATGAACATTGGCTCGAAAGTCTCTGTCATTTTATCACTTGGGTAAGCATGGTTGATGTACTGAGGGGATTCTTCGTAATCTTCCTCCACATCAGTGTCTTCTCGTCTGTTTGAGCCAGTGTCTTCATCATTGGTTATACGATCTTCAGCAGCCATCAAAGGTTCTCTTATAATTGGTTTGAATCCACTCTCAATAACGATGGAGTCGGGTTTAAAGCCTGTGTTGACGGCGGCCTCAAATGTTGTATTTTCAACTGACTCTCCCATGAAATCAGATGATTTGATCTCGTTTTGTGATGGATTGCGATTATTTTCAAGTATCGAAGAGATGTGGGATTCTAAACTTGGAGCAGGGGGAGTCAAAATAGTGTGATGCTTAGTGTGAATCATTTGTTGATCCAGCGGCAGCGGATTATCCATTGGCTTACCCAATATTATTTGGCCTGGTCGATTCGAGAACGTTTGTTGTTGCACACTGTGTTGTGGAACAGAGTCACCAGCTCCTGGCAGAGTGATTTGACTTCTGACCACTTGGTTCACTATTATATCTGGTTGTCCTAAATTCAATGTTGTACTTTGTGCTGGGAATGCTACTCCGTTGCCCACAGGCTTGCCCACTACAATCGATTGCACAGGGCCTTCAGGTGCCTTTGGGCCCTGCTTATGCTGATGTTGGATGAAAGAGGGTTTCTGGTGCAGCATCGGTGGCATCGTTTTTACGGGTGGCTTCATAGGTAGCATTGGTTTCGATGGTGGCAAATTTGGTCGGCTTGGGTTACCAGGCAATCTGTGCTTTGGGGGTACTTTCTTTTGCATGTTGTGTTGGTGAGGATTAGGCATTGGTAGCGGATAGCTGCTGCCTTTGTTTGTTTTTGGGAAGCCAGGAGGTGGGCGTCGGAGTTTGATTTCGGGTGGCACCGGGCGTCTGAATGGGGGTCGTGGGCCTCCTGGTTTGCCCATGGGGTTAGGGCGCATAACTGATTGAAGAGTCAGCGGCTGCTGGTTTGCCGGTAGGAAGAACGTCTCGGGTTTCCGTCCGCGTTCTACCACGTACTCATCTCCTTCCCGGACCGGCCGCTCGGGCAGGAAGGCCTCGTCGACGTTCTCGTGCACTCGGTACTGGGTGGGCGTCCTGGTCTGGTTCCGCTTCATCTCGTCGCGCATCTCGCTCTCGATGGTCTCGACGGCTCGGATGACCTCCTTGATCTGTCCCTTGGATACTGGCAACTCAAACTCCTCCCGGCCGGGTTCTTTAGTCCTACTGAAATCGTCATAATTTGGGTTCGCGTTGGTGTTTTCGACTTTTTGGCGTCTGTCCAAGAAGTTCTGGTCGGGAGGGAGGCGGGTGTGTACCTGAATGGACTCGTCGGGGCGGAGGTCGTCGGGCAGGGCGTACCGCTCCTCCAGCCTGCTCTCCTCCGCCTCGCTCTCGTCACACTCGTCAAGCACGTTTATCTTCCAGCCGAGGTGGCGGTGGGTGAAGCACTGAAATGAAACCAACGTTAGTACCGTATTGATGATTGATGTTTTTGCATGGATATAAGTGGAGCGGAAAATAGGCATTGTTGCTTTGTTTCGAAAACTGTTGTATGTACTAAGTTAGTAATTGAATTACACCGCCCTTTAGACCTCTAATTTTGATTAATTGATTCGGTCCAGTGAACAACACACTAGATCAGCTGATTTAATCAAATAAAGTGGTCTAATTTAAGATTTCATAAGGAAGGAAAGATATGTAAATAAGTTTTATCTAAGTTACAATATATTTGACGATTGGTTTAGCGCAGTGGTTTGAGTGCCGATTGAAACGCAAAGGTCGCGGGTTCGATTTCCGCACGAACACAAATGTTTGTTTATGAAACAGGTATTTGTGTTGGGTCTGGGTGTTCGTGGTGTCTTCGTTGTTCCTGGTTTCACATTTAACTACTTTTGAAGTGTTTCTCACGCAGACTATACAGTTAAGAAAAAAAAATTAAAAGCCTCAATCTTATTTTCGAAGACCTATACATAGTTATAGAAAAAATGGCTGTGACATACGGACGGAGAGGCAGATATAACGAATCTAAAATTCAACTTTTAAAACTTTTGAATCTATAATTTAACTTTTTATAGTTCAACTTTTTGCCAATTGTCTACGGAACCAAAAAAAATAACGTTACTCCAATGTGTACAAAGGTCAAGATTTTAAACGATCCCAATAAAGGAACCAATACCGACGGAATTACTGAAAGTCATGAAAAGATCAAAAGGCGTCCCGACCAGGAAATTCCTCGGCAATCGGGTCATAAAAATTTATACGAATATATTCGAACAGCCGAGGAGCTAATCCCGTGTGGATTACCTATTCAGGACCTACGTTTGATGCCGCTGCTTCGATAGCGTTTACACTTCTAAGGTTACAAACTGTTCGTATATGTTTGAGCCAAATTGTAACTACCTACGATTACGTATCTTATCAATCAATCTTCTCAGGGTAGAAACCTATAAATATATTAAAATAGGAATTAACGATTATTGTTAAGTAAATTGTATTGCATTGTTCTTACTGCCTTACGTTTCGGCTACGTTATAGCAGCCGTCACAAGCAGACTGGACAATAAAATGTACTTAACAATAAACGTCGCGATAATTCCTAATATACCAGGGTAAAAAGTACCTAACGTATTAGTCTATATACTTTCCCACTGCAGGGCAAAGGCCTCCATCATAGAAATCAAGTTATCACTACTATAATATCACGGTAGTTGGCATATTTTTTTATAAGATAAAATTTAACAAGTTAGATTTGCTCAGCTCTGTGGTTTGAGCACCGGTTGAGACGCAAATGTTGCTGATTCGATTCCCGCACCAACACAAAAATGTTAGTTACCGAAACAGATATTTGTGTTTATGCTACCTTCATTGCTCCTGATTCTCACAGTACAAGGGAACACCTTAATTTATTGATTAAGTAATTTCCTAAATTGTTGAAGATATTTACAGCTTTACTTTTTACACTGTTGTTTATAACTAACTTATTTCAAAGTAAGTAAAATAAAGTGGAAAGCGACAGATGTAAATTAAGTTTAGCAAAGGGAAGACCACACAACTAACACAACAATGCCACATTTCCCCCATGTTCATATCCATGACCACAGTATACTATCACCGTCAAGTATACTCGAAAGTCTCATGCGAAACAGAGAAGGCTTGGAAAGCTGAAACAGAAAACAGAGAGCAAGTTATTTACACAGAGAGTATAGACACAGTGCGAATATGGCCAGTAGCTTTGCATATTATGTACAACTCATTAAGTTTAATGCTAACTTATTACTGAACAAACAATGTTTGTCTGTTCAGCGTATACTGTTTCTGCAGGGTCACTAGCAAATGCGCCATTATTTTCACTTCAATTCATTTTAACATTTAGGAGCTATCAGATAAAGAAGTTATACAGATAATTTAGCCCATCGTGACTGTCTGTACTTTATTCGGAAGCAGTAGGGAGCGTTTAAGTTTCCGGGCCACCAAGTTACAGGGGCACTTTCTAAGTCTTGCTACTGGCAACATTTTTACTGTGGTAAAGGTGAGTTCTGTCTGAAACTGGGCTAAGGTAGCCATTAGAGTAGTAATGATAGTAAGTAAGTAAGATTGGTAAAGATTTTAATTTATACAATTGTACCTATTTGTCAAAGTGTTTCAAAATGGTACGACAAAAACGTATGAATGTATTAACATGCGTGTAAACGATAGCGTAGTAAAAAAACTTATTTGTGGCCAGGGCAAATTGTGATAGGTATTAATGGCCGCCCTCGCTGAGCTTAGTTCCAAATTGTTCCAATAGGTGGCGATGGGTGTCGATAACATCGCGCAAGTGTTACTTATTAGTCAAGTCGTTGTCTTCAGAATTTACCTCTTCATTAATTTTGTATAGATAGGAACAGCAGATTTTTATAGCAATTTTAACATCTTTGTATAGGTACCTACCATTTACATGCATGTGCTAGCATGAATACCTACGTTATAGCTTGTCATACAATATACGAAACACTTTAAGGGTTCAAACATTTTTTTTATCTCGTTATTTAATTTTACATTAGCTAATTTATTAGTCTTATTTTGCAAGTTCAGTATGTTTCATGTTAATAAAATTTTAAATTACTTAATAAAGTATTCTTTATGAACCTTTAATTACTGAATATCTGCCGTCATTTGAATAAAACAAAATGGTAGCTTACCAAATCAATTGCACGTACTTTTCATCGTTTTAAATTGTTTAAACCCCATTTTCTAGTTTAATTTTGGTAAGTGTATGTATTTATTAACAAGTTTATGTATTATGTAAAATTAAGTATCTAAATGTAAATTTACAATGATGTATGTATGTGTTGATTGTAAATTTAGGATAAAGATAAAATTTTAGTTGTTTCTAATTTATCTAACGTGACTAAGTCCTATACTGTGACTGGTGCTAAAAGAGGAAATCAGGTTTTATTTCTGAAGCGTTTTTAAGTGCCTATTTCGCTTAAGTTGGAAAGTTTGAAAGCTGATACTCCCGTATGGTAGATACATAGGCTGGTAAAACGGTAAGGTACCTTAGTAAAGTGGTGGTGGTAGGAGACTTCGTTCCTAGAGTTCAAAGGCCCCAGCGCCCAGATGATGGGCTGCGACGCGTTGGTGAGCACCGCGCGGTCGAGCTCGTCGGCCGCCTTCAGCGCGCGCTGGTACGTCACGATGGAGTAGCCGTTCACCAGGGCAGCGTTCAGAAGACGCACTGAGTTGGTTTTCTCCTGGAATTCAAACATAATTATAATCGACTAGGCAATTCTAGACTTACAATGGCCGCTTAATAAGGCTCAAAGTCACTCAGAGGGCAATGCTCGGAATCCAAGGAGATTCAAGAGATTGTTTCAGAAATGATGAGATCCGCAGGAGATCTAAGTTCGCAGACATAGTCTAAAGAATTGCGTGGCTCAAGTGACAGACATATTGCGAGGAGAACAGACGGCCGTTGCGGTGGAAAGGTCTTTAAGTGTATGCCGCGTACAGGAGGTCGCACTTTGGGTATTTTGTGACCTAAGATTCCTGAGGCTCAAAGTCACTCAGAGGGCAATAGAGAGGGCTATGCCCGGAACCTCCCGCCATGATCGTGTCAAGAATGATGAGCTATGGTTATGGCTATAGAAACATACCTACAGTTTTTTAAAATTGGTCATCAAACATCGTTGTATGATGGTCGTAAAATCCTCGAGTGGAGACCGCGACTCGGTAAGCGTAATGTTGGACGCCCTGTGACAAGATGGGATGATGACATTCGAAGGCTAGCTGGTGTGGGCTGGATGAGAGTGGCCGAAAATCCGAAAAAGGGGAGACCTATATCCAGCTGTGGACGAGTGTGGGTTGCTGATGATGATGGCGATAATAGTCACAACTTACCCCAAGCCTCTCATCAGGGCAGGACCCCCTCACCCCAGCGCACTGGCTCTTGGCGTCGAGGTAGTAGTCCACGGCGTAGCCCTTGAGAGTGTCCTTGTCCACCCAGGCTACCGCCACGTCGCCTCCCACCATCTGGGAGTGGTTCGGGTCTCCGGAGATGCCGAAGGACATGTACTCGCCATCCTCTGTTGAAAACCAAGGCAGCTCATTAACGAAGTTTAGAAAAGATAACATACATCATTGTAAATATTGTTAAGTCTAAGACCTAAATATAATACCTTTTTTTATATTGAGGACAATCAAGATGACCCCACTCCGCCTGGCGACCTTACGTGAGACTATTGATACCTTATATAGACTGAGCTATTAGTAATCTTATGATAAATGTGGAAGTTACTAAGGTGAAGTCTTGTGATTGCAACTGTCTGGTATGGTAGAAGCACAACGTCTTGCCTGTCAAAGTTGGAACCGGAGATCATAGAGGGAGTTATTCAAATTAGTTGCAATAACCAGACAGTTGCAATTACAAGACTCCACCTTACTTAGCGAACACAAAAAGCATGTTTAAAATTTTTGGAACATAAGTACGAGTGAGTACCTTGGGCTTGTAATCACCAATCCGCATTAGGCAAGGTGGTTATTAATCTTATCGTAGTAGCGATGACTTGATTTCTATGACGGAGGCCTTGCAGTGGAGCAGTATACAGGCTGATACTTTAGTTTTACCAAGGCTCTTACCAAGCTTCGCCACCAGTTGCAGCACGATGCTGTCGCCAGCGACCGCCCACCTCACCTCGAAGGCCAGCTCGTCATGCAGCACCTCACAGTTCAGCTTCGACTGTAGACAAATAGATATAACCTCTATTAGTTACCTACTATGGACATCTCACCATCATATTTGTATCATAACATCTCTTTTTATGTACCTACCTATGATTATTCCGAATAAATATGAACTATCGTCATTTCATTGCATTTGACTAGTCGTACGATTGTGGCCGGCTGTCACTTCATTTCGGGAGTTATTAAGCTAGTACATTGGTGTTAGCTAAGATAGGGTTAGCTGTCGATTGCACTGCGTTACCATTTCACCTTTTCGGTTTATCTATAAGCTTTCCCTTTGGATCCAATTTGTCTCTTTGTATATAACATTGATATAGAATACAGGGTCGAATATAACCTACCACGTGGGTATGGCAGTACAATAGAAAACCACGTGTAGAACCTGCTGTCTACTGTTATCAAGCTGGACTAAAACTTGTTAAGTAGACTTAGCGCGTCGGGGAAGGGTAACTTTGTGCAAATTGCGACAGCCCCACGTTGGGCGCCAACTTTGTTTTAAAGAAAACTTAGAAAATAAACGGTATAATTATGTGTTGCATATGACAACATTGTTATGTATTTATAGTGGCTATGACTGTATATTGCAGATGGTCTTCTTATTATTATCTACATACACCCCGCTGAACCTTTACCTATTGACATTATCGTTGTAAGGCCCAGACAGCAGACCCAATGGAAAATCAATCGTTTTATCATCCTGGGAAGTTACCTCTATTTTGATAACTAGGCAGAGTTACAGTATTAGAAAAGTAAAGGTGAACGCATACAATCAGACATATAATTGTTATAGAATAATAGTCAGCGGGTTTGCCCACTTTGCGGGCCCCGGTCAGGGGTGGTTAGGCGCGGCCCGCATTAGCTGGTGTAATTTTCTAGTAGATTTGCTGCGGACCGAGGATGCGATGGGTAAAGTGGGTGAGCGGCTAGCCGATACAGACCTGTAGGGCCATGACACTCTCACGAGCGGAAGCGTATTTCGTTAAAATCAAAAATTATGACCAAATATGTTGGTGTCAAATGTAAAAATTAGGCTTTTCATATCAAGTCGACTAAATGACTTGATCATCTAGTGTAGGGAAGGGAGTCGCAAGGATTTTCAACTAATTTGCAAAAATCGTAGAGCAAACGTTTTTACTATGGTGGTTAAAGGGACGTTATAGATTTATAATACACCATCATCTCATACATGGGTCCATGTTTGTGTTATATGTAATACCAAACGAATTACAAATATAATAAATAAATACATATTTTATATAACACACAGACTCTGAACAAACAAGCGTTAATCACACGATTATTTTGTCCAGATTGACGAGACAAGTCCACCTTCGAGACCTTTGGCGTATGAGTACGAGTGCCTATAAAAAGTATAATAAAATTAATACTTCAGTACTATCATGTTTTTAGCGCTCGTGTATGTTTATCCCATCGATTGAAGAGGGTAAGGAAATAGAGAGTACACCTGTACAGCGCACACACTTGAGCACTACAGATATCCTGCGTACATGCCTGAGCGTTAAGATTGGCCGTCGTAGCCGAATATTGGTTGTAGTAGGATTTATATAGTTAGGTAGGTACCTATTTAAAAATATCAATATACCATCAACCTAAGGTACACCCGAGCCTAGCAATATGTCCAGGGCTTGTTGAAGTAATCCCCTTATTGGCTATTGCCGCGGCCGACGCCTGATTATCGGCTGCGACAGGACAGCTTTATTGACGAATAGCTTTGACCGTGGATGGCTTTCTAGGAAATGTTACCATAAAATTTTCCTTTTGATAAAACAATAGTACTTGTACCTTCAGCAGCAAACACGATACGTACGTGGTGTAGCTGATTAGCTAACTAGTATAAATATAGTAGTAAATATAGTAGTAGTACTAGTATAAATAAAAAAAAAACAAATACCGTACGGGTCAAGCTAAATAAAACCGTTTAATAAAAGTGGCCCCTAGTATGCTACCCTGCGGCACTCCTAGATTTTTTTTATTAGACTATAAGCCAACGCTTGACCACAATTGCACCTGATGGAAAGTGATGACGACGATCTAAGATGACACGCGTTTGTTTAGAAGATGGAGGTTTTCTGATTTGTGTGCCCTCTTTAGTGTCTTTGTTTCTTGGATTCGGTTGTGCTATCTGGTGAAGCGATCCCTCTTCGGTCATCGTGTAACATTGGTGTCCCATTTAAATATTAGGGTAAGGGAGTACAGAGTGCACCTGTGTTTGGGCACACATTAGAGCACTAATAAATCAGGATATACTAACGTACGCAGGCGTACGTAGATAATGGTTAAGATAGACAGTTGGAGGTATATTATTAGAGAGAAGTACAACCTTACATTTTAAACCTTCATCGATTCAAAGTTGAGAACGTAGCACATCCATTAGGAAATTTTAGTAGCATTAGTTATACCCATGAATTCAACAATTCTGCCTAATCTTACTCTAATTGGTCCGCAATCGGAACGCGGGATATATTCCGGAAGTTGCGTTGTAAGTTGCTCCTTGTCTATGGCTGGAAGTATTAACTAGGCGAGCAAGTTCGAGCTCTGAGTTGGGGCTGGAGCGTGATGCGACCGGAGGGGTGTCACAATATAGGGAATTAATTTCTCTTAAAATAGCCAAATGTATTAGTTTAAAACAGCCGACAATTAGACAATTAGTCAAATGTATGACTGATTTTCTCTCTACAAACTTAATTTAACAAAAGTATTTTTGATTGTTTTCTAATTACAGTACCTACTGTAAAGTTGTAATTAAACTCCGGTCATCTCAACACAACGTAAGTAACGTGTACTCACTTAAATTTGACAGAATGAATAGTAAGTACCCAAGAGCACGGTCAAAGCCATAACGTCTTCTATCATTTTGTCTCTCACTCTCTGTCTTATTTTATTTCAAACATCGATATCTCATACATTCCTTGCCATGCATCTATCGATCACCAATCACATGGATGTATTTGAAAGATGTCTGCCAGCCCTACACCTCCCGCGAAGTTTTAACGACCAGCGGCGAGCGTCGCGACCTCTTCTCTACATTTTTGTCATCGCTTCTGCTTGCTCTTATAAAAGATGCATTATCTGCTGTAAAAGTTTAATTATGCATAAAATTTTATCACATTTTGAAGTTTTTTACATTCCATCAAATTTGAGTTATGTACTCTTAATGGGTGTGAGTTTTTATCACCGACCCAATTTTAATATGGCGTTTCAACTATGTTATCTAGTAAATAATGTGACTGTCATTTGACTTTTGCATTAATAGGGGAACCAGACCAAACCTTTAATAGGGGAACCAGACAATACCCAAAACGTGCTGGTCTCTTTAGGATGTTGATGATTCCTCAACGCTGAACAATTGGTAGTACATAGATTTGCTCTTCATTCGAACCTGTTAAGAAGGCTCACATTTTATCTATAGAGCTATCATCGTGAACTGTAATAAAGACTGTTCTGTACATAATAATAATAATAAACACTCAGTAATAATGTTCCTCTCAGTCCCTAAGGCAATCCATATTGACCGAGTCCTCCTGACCTCAGCTGCCAGCTCAGCAAAGTGCCTCACACTCACGTCCATGTAAGGCGAGAGTCCATCCGTTAGGCCAGTCTCTGAGACAATCCTGATATATCGCCTAAACGACTCACTTCAGTGGTTAACACTGGAAAATGCTTTTGATCTATCCACTATGTAAGGATTTGTGTCCAGCAACAGAGGAGAGTAATAAATATCCTTCGGCGGACATTTTGGTTACGAATCCGGCTCGAAGGACCAAATGGTAGTTCAATATGCACAGTTGGTAAGTTATATAATGATATGCGTATTTAGACGGTATGGTTACTGCGATACTTCAGATTTTATGAAATGTTTCGACAGTTATCTTAAAGGTTGTGTCTAAGGGACTTCTAAGCGATGAGCGTATTCTTTCCTAAAAGGTTGGCATACCATCAGCTATTAGAAGATTTCATGGGCGGCTATCACTTACTATCAGATTACTCACATGCTTGCTATGCTGTACATTTCTGCTATGGCAAAAAACCTAATCGTACATCGTAAAATTTTAATACAGGCTTTACAATTACTCCTTCGAAAAACAAGTGCAATAGGTACTTTGGCCCTTTGTATTTGTAGTTTGCCAATAGTCGTAAACTTAGCCGTAGATAAAATTCAAGTTAGAATATAACTATTTGCATTTGTTTTAAACACAATATTTTCAATGTTCTTTAGCAAAAACATCACGTTACACTTGTTCATAGTTTTGCTACAATCTTTATCAACTTCCCAAAGGAGCATTTCCAGCGTCTGTCTATGGACGACGGTCCTAAGTGGCGCCATTATTTTAAACTCGGCTAACACTTAGCTATGTCTATGTGTTCCTGTCCGAGCGGGAACTTCTTGCTTCTTCATCCGTACGGGAGAATGCTGTACTAGAACCACTGTATTAATAGACTGTTTCGGCAGCACTATGGCTAGGGGATTGCACTTTAAAGCGAAGACTACGCTTGGGGTTTGGGGTCAGGTTAGAAAGTGGTAACCGAATTTTCTGTTAATAAATCTAAATGTCAGCTCCTAGAAGTTGATTTTGTCCCCCAACCCTCTCGTTCGATTGATCGTTGAGATTGGCCAAAATATAGTGGTTAGGCGGATAATATTTAGTCACTCAGTTACGACTTAATTCTTCACCAGTATGGAGTTAATTTCATAAGTGTTAGTGTTTTTGCCACGAGTCTGAAAATAAATAATTAGCCAAGATCATCGCCGGACTAAGGCGCACCGTTTTCGCTGGCTTAGCTACCTCGAGAAACTAGAAGAAGATTGTCTCGTGAAGAAAGCATACAGGGCTGTCCAGTGGTTGACCTTGGTGTCGCTGGAAAGAGGTCGTCAAGAGTGATCTGCAAGATCTCTAGGTTGATGACTGACAACAAGTAGAGCAGGATAGACCAAAGTGGCGCTCTTTTGTTTTGGAGGATAAAACTCGGTTCGGGTCGCCGAGTCAGCGGAATCAGTAAGTATGTACCTACTTAGTTAAATAAAAGAGGGCGTTTGTTACAAAGGTCTCAGTCGTGTACGAGGCACTGAGACCAATGTGTTGCTTTGCCGGTTGAGATGGTTTTGTCTCGCCTGCGAGGTGCATTTTGCAGGAATTTTCCGTTGCTTAGAAATAAGACAGGATTTGGTAAAGTTAGTTGTTGTAGATAACCAAGTCAAGACTTTTTCTTGTTAGCGGGCGCTATGCCAACAATGTGTTTATCAATATTTACGACATTAAAAAACGTAACGTACTGCAAGGTTTCATGGCCAAATAATGGCATTAAGTGTAGATATATGAGACTTACAAAGTACCTACATATGCACTTTATGCTTGAATTAGTTTTTTTTTTCAAAGTCTTAAACAATATTTAAATTGAGATAAACGAACATAAAATATCAGCAGAGTCATCCCTGAAACCTTATCAAATAATTTCAATCCCACCCTAGTAGGTATTCAAATAGCGCGTCTCACATGTTCGCAGTTTTCGCTGAATGGCGCTAGTTTGCGCTATTTTGCGCTTCGCACTCGCTCCCGCGCTAATTGCGCGAGCGCTCCGCTTTTTCAATAATAATTGGGTTTCGCTGCTTCAATGGAGGCTGATTTATTCGGGATTGGATGCCGGAATACAAAATATGTTACTGCACAAACATACAATCGTTTCATCAACTGGGTGCGGGATATATTCTCTGCAATATTGGAATTTACATTTTCAAATGTCCAATATTTGTCGGTTTAATGCCGGAAACCTTTGAATTGGTATGATAAATGAACTTAATTAACATGTTAAATCAATAACGCGTTACGGTTATGTAAAAGAAACTGATCCATAGGGCGGATCCACTTTGTATAGAACAGTTTTTTTTTACTTTCTTATATATTGACGCTGTAATTATGATAAAATAGTTTATTAATACTTGTATAAGTGTGCACGAAATATTATTTTGATAGTTTATTATAAGTAAATATAGTTTGATATTATAGTATAGGTGATATTTTATTTGGCACATAGAATAACGTAGTCAGAAAGAAAAAGAAAATATTCTTCAATGGCTTAGAACTAATATGTATCTCAAATTGTTTTAACAATATTATGTTTTTAAAAAAAAGGACGTTTAAGTTTTCTGTAGCTTTATTATACCTTGATTATGTACTAAGCCGCTTAAAATTTAAAATACAAAGTAAGTTATAAAGAATATAAAGTAAAAAATACATATAAAAATCACATTTATACATCACTGGACATCGATCAACCGAAAATGTTACAATTTCGATACACGAAACAAAAAAAACTATATCACAGCTAGGAACTTTGTACTGAGTATTCTATAGTTACCTATCACAATCAAAATATCTGCAGTTTTATAAAAAAAAACGAAGTTTTATTCAGTTGGATCGAATATCCTTTATCACATTTATACGGGTCTACCTACTGGATGAAAATGTATTGTCGAATTTGATTAAAAGCGTTGCCAATGAAGACTTCATTCGCAAAAGAGCACTATTTGGCATTTTCGGAATTTTAAACCAATCTCCATGGATTAGGGTCGAAATACAAATACTAAATTTTATTTTGGACCTCGACGGTTCGAAATTCAAAATAACTATTCGTGTAAAACTACTTATGACAGCACTGTTAGGATCACTTTTTCAAACGCTTCCAGTACTTATAGAACCACATAGAGCTGTGTCTCTAGAGATTATTTGATCGAAGCAAAAACCAGACTTAGCGAATCATAATTTAGTAAAAAGCCTTGTCAATTCAAAATTCGAGTAAACATTTTCATTGCATAGCAAACCCTTTTCACACACGAGAATTTATTAGAGATAGCAATGCGCGATTATAATTTTTATTGTGACAACCGAATCAGTAGGTATTTTTTAAAATTGTTTTTTAAATAATAGAACATTAAGATTACCGGTGTTTGAGTAAGGAATGCGCTCTTTTTTTAATCAAAAGATAAATTAATTTCCAAAAATAGAACCCTTGTGTGTTCTGATTTTGAAAATACTTAATTTATTTATCAATTTAATTACTACTGCAGGTGACCCATTGCAAAGTCGAGGCGGTCCGTTACGGCTTATAAGATAGAAATAAATAATCCGCGACTCCAATATACGAGTACACCAGAGTCGCGGCACGTTTATTTCGTATTATTATAATGAGCAGATGCCATTTACAAAATGAAAAACCGCCTCGCCTGTTGTTGTTGTCGATGTTCCTAATAATCGCACATCGCTATAGAGAGGGATGGTTTAGTACGTAGACTAATAAATTACACCTGGCACTAGCCAGTCCTAGGATTAAAGTATGAGTATATTACTGGCTCTTACATGGCGGTGCAGCTCGCCCTTGGAATATCAAGCTTAATGCCTTTGTATAGACAGTCGAGATTGTATTTACATCTATACTACAATATTTATAAAGAGGTTAATCGCATTCGCATATCCTAGGTAATATTATACGTAACTGAAAGAGCGAAACACTTGCGCAACGGAATTGACTCCCAGCGCCATCTATTGGAGCTGGTCTTACTCAGGTCCCGAAATGAAATGAGAGCGGATCACTAGCATGAATGACATAATACAGATGAACAACATTTTACATCATGATTGTAATGTCAATGATTAAGCATCATCACACGCAGTATACAAACACCCAGATGTAGGTAAAACGTCAAGCAGTAAGTACATACAATGTACTTAAAAATAAACGTCGCGTTAATTTCCGTTTTAATAATTTATAGATACTAAGGTAAGGTTACCGCAGATTACTATACAGTGCATAAAATATTGTTTAAGCTATGAAACTGCCGTTTCATGTTAGGTTTTATGATTTCCTTGATAATTTTGTTTATGATTATTCAAAATAGAACTTCTGCCGTCTGACCCTCGCAACCCTTTAACAGGGGAACCAGAACAACTGAATGGTGGTGAAGTAGAATCACATACTTACTTTAAAAAATTCATAGGAACACATTCGGACTCAAAAGTACGTTCTTACGTATAGAAGGTACAGTCAGCCACACATTAGCTTCCCACAACCTATCAAATTTCCTCTATTGATATTCAACCTAATGTGTATGACAGTATGATGAGAGTCGGTTGAAGAAATTTGACTGTTTTGTATACTTTGATGTGTGGCTGTATTGTACTTTCTTATCTGCTGAGCTACCATCGCTCTTAAAATCCTTAAAACTTTATTTTAGGCACCGGGTTATGTAACTTCTACTTGATTGTAAAGTTTGGTAATATCTAAGTTTCAGGTGGTTTCAGCGTAAATTCAAATTCTGATTGTGATTGATGACACCCGATGCTGGAACTCTTTTCCGCCTCTAAATATTTTAGTAGGGTTGGTGGAACTTCGGAGTATTAAATTACTTAATAGTATATTTTAGACTTTGAGTGGGGACGTTTTACTATGTAAATCTCTTATGGGTATTTTATCATCTAACTCCAAACCTGTACTTAAGAACATAACATTTTTGATATCTAACCTTTTTAAAGATTGACAAATGAACACATTTACTTTAATCTGAAATATACATTGTCCTGTGTACTTTATAAATTTGTCATTAATGTATTTTAACAAATAGGTATCCTGTTCTTTGGTAAATTACCAATCAACTCTTCTATATTAATCTCGAGATACTACAGATAATACTTTTCACCGAAGACCTTGAGTTCAATTTGCAATTAGAAATAAGTCCAAATCGAATACAACGAACGACAGTATCATCTTTAGAAAGTCGACACTCACAAATCAGTGTCTGATGTAAATGTGACGGCCGACCTTGGACCGTGGCACAAAGGCCTGGTGCCAGTCATTTCCGCGATCAAAGCCGATTGTAAGTAATCCACTCATTGTTAGCAATCGACCACAGCGACAAAGAGCCTAATTGTTATAACCAGGTGAAACAATTAGATAATTCATTTTGATGTGATAGGTAACCGATGAGAAAAGAAGCTCAGTAAATAAGTACAGGTGTTCCATACGGCGTGGTTCAAATGCCAACAAGCACCTCTAGATTTTTCACCACCTTTCCACTAAATGAATTATTTTTTTAAGATTAAAATCCAAAACAGTAAGCGAGTAATTCAAGTCTAAAATTCTTAGTTAAACTGTGTGTAAATAACATAATATTGTAGCTTACATTTAAAACTTAAGAACTCACGACCTCTAGGTTAACACATCGTAGATCTCCTCGTAGTCATAAAACAACATCACAAGACAACAAACACGACAGGTACACAAAATGTTTTCATAATCCTGATTTTCAACAACTTGTTATTTTTTTATCTCGCAACGCGTCGGTTCTCATTTTTGCGTAAAGTTTGGATCCTGTTTTACATTTACGAAATTATTTTACTCGTCTCCTACAATTTTATCTCACGAATACTAACAACACAATTTTCGATATTAAAATGTTCGGTTTTTCACCGAAAAACACCGAGAAAATTGCATGAATAAATTCATTTGAACACAACAAACTCGGAGATTTTATTTTCTTTTTTATTTTTCACTTATAAGAAAAACATAGTGGCATAAGTATTTCTTCTTCTTGACTTAGTATGTATACAAAAATAATTTAAACCAGAGCGGTTACAAGAATTAAATGCGGAACAATTAATTATTCTCTTCTTTATGAAAGTAACCCTTTCTATCTATGAAATAGGTATACCTAACTAAAGATAAGTCAAAAAAGTTTCTATGTTTACAAATTGCCTAGGTTCTTAATTTGACATATTTTCCACATAGGGCAAGCGTCGTGATTAATAAAATTTTAAGTGCATTATAACAGCCATGACTTGATTTCTAAGATGGAGGCCTGTGTGTGTCATGTTTTGAGATAATACATAGGCTGATACTTTACTAATTACCTATATATTTTGAAGTAAGGTCATTTGTTTTCACTCTTGATAATATAATCTCTGGGTAATCTACATTCAATCCCGTCCTGTCTCCATTCGAGCTATCTTCGCGACACGTCATTTTAATTCAAAATATATTAAATAAAAGTACCTAGTTATGAAATAGAATTGCTTTGAGTTAAACCGACTTTTAGAGTGGTTTTCAGACAGCAAACAATTGCTTAAATGTCGTTTTTGATAGACAAGATTCTAAAGGTAATTGAAATCTCAAATACTTTATTCAATATTGCAATCCATCGCAAGCCGTCTTCATTTGAATGTATTAGCTCAAGTACTTATGCAAAAAGACACTCTGGTGTGTTGACACAGCGGTTCAATCTTAATGCTCAAGATTCGAATGTTGTATGGATTGCTTGGATGTTCTAATCGTCGGTTTAGGGAACGTCTTCGCCCGCGAAGGTCATAAGAGAGAGGATGCTCAAGATCTACCATGCAAATATAAAAATCAAATTAGGTAACTGCTAGAACTACTTGGCCGTAGCAATGATATTACAATGAATGCTAAGGTTTAGAGGTACTTGGTGTAAAATATTCATACTTTGGAAAACACTTTGAATATTAAAACTTGCCACTTGAAAGTATAAGTATAGTGATAAAGTTTTAAGTGTATCACGTATCCACTTGTGATAAAATGATAACAAAATAGGCAATTACATATTGCTAAAAATCATCACTTTCTTTGAATTCTGGTTGTAGGTACATTTTGATACAGTGATTGTAGCTCAGTGGATAATCACTCGCTTTGTATAACAGAAGTCTTAGGTTCGAACCCGAACATGCTGATGCATGTTGCAGCTTTTTCAACTCTATACGCGTACTTCTAGCTCAGTGATAAGAGGGGTAAGGAAACATGCACGTTACAAATAATTTCTGAAAGCCAGATGCAGTTGGTCTGGTTCCCCTATCAATTGGTTGCGAAGGTCAGACGTGCGTCTTTTCATTGTTATTACCAGACTCCCCAAATTCTGAATCATGGTCTAAACGTACCCTAGGCTCTGAAGCTATACTTTTAGACGCAACCGAGAGATGAGTGTGAACTAAAGTACTTTAGCTATTTCTGTTAAGAATGTATTAATTTAGACCTTCGCTACTTGCTTAAAGTTGTCTGTTCAATCATATTATTGCCTTTGGGACATCTGCTTGTATTTCGACTGCAAGCTACAATTTATTAAAATAGCACAATTGGGCGGCTCAGAGTTGTCAACGAGTCCAAAACAAACAGTGATTTAGTGGGAAAGTTACGGGTCGAACCGGATTATCTAATTACGGAAACCTCACGTGAGGAAACAACTCTATTTTAGACCTTATCTCGCGTACATTAGAGTTATAAATAAAGGATGAGCGGAAAGTTATAGAGGATGGATTTACATAAATGGACGTTTGGGAAGTCCTAATTCGTTGGTTACATTGTTTGTGGATGTCCTACAGTAATTTCATGTTATCATAATGTTAATAAAGCCAGTGTTTCACTATACTTTATGCCAGTTTGGCTGCATCGGTACTTCCGGACGGTTATGACTTAGGGACCTTCAAGAAGCGAACATTCCTCCTTCCGTAGGTACGATGTGGTTTTAAACAGATTTTGAGGCTTATTCCTAGTCGTGACTTCTGGGTACGTTCCCCCTGGCGACAAACGAGACAAAAATCCCATTTGTTGGTATAACCCATATGTCATCACTAGCATCATATAGGATTTTGATCTCATTTGCCGCCAGGGGGGCGTAGCCAGTGTGACGACAGGGATAAAGGCGATTTTAGTGTCAATCGCTCAAGAACATCTTTCACTATGAATTCACTCATAAGGCTTGATCATTTGAAAATGGAAATGTACATTTCCACAAGGGTTAAAGAAATCTAATATAATCTTCATTAATTTTATTTTACATGGCCACGGCAGTTGTAAGGTCTTTGCTGGCTATCATTATACTATGATATTACGTTTGTTTTGGTCCATATTTTAGCATTAAAACAGATAATTAATACACGCAATAAAGGTAACAAAGTTCCAAGCTTTAGGGCTAAAGCTAAATAGATTAGGTAATCTGGGCGGTCTCGGATATCATCGAATATTTCACTCGTTAAAATATTTTTCTTTATGTGATAGGTGGCAGATGAGGAAATGGATTAGATGGTGAGCAAATGCTCATAGACAACAGTGGTGCGAAACCAGTGAATTGTGCATCCGGTACCCTCACTCATTCAGCGAAACATACCCTGACACTTGCCTTTTATATCATAAGACCTCTTCTTATTTTGTTTCAAGAAATGTGTTTCAAACTTGACCAATAGATGGCACTGGGGAGTCGGTTGCATCGCTCAAGTGTTTCGTCTTTTCGGTTTACCTATAAGCCTTTTTATCAATATTATTTACCTCTTCGCAAAGTATAGATGTTACCTGTCGAATATTTTATCTAATATGGTTTTATGGATTTTCCGATACAATGGTATCTGAGGACTTGAATTAAAAAGGCTTTCGGATCATTCTGAAAGCAAAGCCTACTTATCTTTTGCGAGATAATGAAATGTAACAGGTTTTTAAGATTAAAAAGGGCTGTAAGATTTTTTATCTGGCCGAGGAAAATCGAGTTTAATATAACAAGTGAGGTCAGATGACGTAATAATGATGGATGGAGCCTCGAACGAGGGAAGAAACCTTCGCCGCGCATCGTGTTCATTATTTTCATCTTTTAGTTTACGACTTTTGACATTTTGCATCGAAACTTTTTTGGGAACCGAATTTGATATAGGCTCGAATTTTTTCCCTCTATTTGAAAAAGGGATTTTGTCGGTACTACAAACTATTGGCAGTTATACTTTTTTGTAGTTGGACACGAGCTATCTGGGTAGCTTTTATCAAAGACCCTAGCCTACTTTCTGGATAATTCGTGTGAGCAATGCTTTTATTTGTCTTAATTATGTAATACGAGTATATTTTTGATACATACAGCCATACGATGCGTTACTACAATCTGTACTTTTTTTAGTTATTTTTTATTTTATCAATTATAACTATTTGACATTAAATTAAGAGTCCAGAAATAATTCAATTGGTATAACTCAACGCATTGTTGGTCGCACCTATTTTGTAGTTAGTTTTATACCTATTCGTCACATCTGATACAGTTTTAAAATTTGCAAATCTTTTTGCAATTGCACGGTCTAACTAAAAATCCATTAGGTCATCAGCGTCTACAAAAGAAATGGAGTTATTAGCGTACGTGTTTACGAATCAAATTGCGAAACGTGAATGGGATGAGCGAGCTGCACCGAACGCATCTTGCACAACGCGCCTCTCACCGAGCAACTGGGTCAAGGTCAACCTTCGAACGAGTACGGCAGGAGCCTGTACCGGAGAGGCTCCCCCTGGCTTTGGGCCAGCAGCTGCCTCTCGTGAGCTATCCTCTGCTGCTCAAAGAGCTGTCGTTCGTACAACTGCCGCTCGTAAGCTGCCCGGTCAATTTGAATATTCTGTTGCTGATTTTGGTTTTGACTTTGAAACTCTGGTCTTTGCTGCTGTTGTTCCTGCTGGTATTGTTGATTTTGCTGATACTGTTGTTGCAATTGTTGTCCTTGATCTATTTGATGCTGAGGCTCTTCTCTATGTTGATGATATTGCTGTTGTTGATACTGATTTTGATCATACTGCTGCTGCTGTTGCTGCGCCAACTGATATTGGCGCTGCAGCTCTTCAAGTTTCGCTTTCTGATCTTGATACTGACGGTACAAGTCCTCTTCACTCTGTTGGACAACGGCATATTTGAGCTCTTTAGAAGGTTGGACCTCAACTAGTTGCTGTTGCTGTTGAGAGTTGGTGTAGGCTCGGCGGTGGAGGTGCTCGTGGGTGGCGGGGCGGTGGTCGGGGGAGGCGCGGGGCCCGGCGGCGAGCGCCAGCGCGGGGCGGTAGGTGGTGGCGTCCACTTTGGCGATCTTGGGGCGGTGGCGGGACGGCGCCTTCGCCCGGGGCGGCTGGGGTGAGGCCGCCAGGGCACTGTTGCGGCTCTGGAACAGGAAGACTGCGCTCAGCGACAGTGAGGGAAGGGATGGCGAGGGAATGGGATGATCTGGCGAGATTGCTCATAGTTTTGTCTCCAGTAACTTTGTACAGACTTTAGGAGCTTCTGTTGTCAAAGACATGGGTCTTTCTATGAGCAATCTGCCTTTATTGAGACGTGGGATGATAGTGATGGATCACGTTTTCGCAAGTTGATTTTAGTAATTAGTTTATCTTTAGTAAATGGCGATGATTTTGAAAACTGTTATTACTATATCAGTAAATTGGAACATTATTCGAATTAAGTTCAAAATAGAGTTTAAGCTATAGTTAATTTAGTCCGTAGGGAACTTGTATTTTGTGAGCTAGAAATACAATTAGGATAGCTGCGTTTGACCTAATTTAGTAACGCAATAAAATCTGTCCAAAACTAGATTCGCTAAACCCATCAGGGATTTAAATTGTAAACCATGACATATTTGGCATCGTGCAGCGCTGGTGTGTCGTGTTATCGTGATCAACAATAAATATGAGGGTGCTATCAAATTCCATTGTTATTTCCCGAAATGGAACACTGAGCCCATTTTAACATTCTAATAATTTCCCGCAATTGATCAATATGTCTATTGATAAACAATAATATACATTGCCGATATAGCTATGCCAGTTAACCACGTAAGTACAGCCGGATATTAGGTGCACAAGTGTGAGCGCAAATACAAGGTACACTCTACTTCCTTTCCCTAACATTTTTAGGTGGGACACCAGTGTCATACAACTTCTTAGGGCTTGGATATAAGACCAGCGTTGTAACGTGCTTTCCAAGACGCACGGGAATACAAAACGCTAACTTTCAAATTCCGGGCAGACACTGAGATTTTCTTTATCATAAAACTCCAGCGGAAATCGAACCTGGAACCGCACGTGCAAGACTTCAGTGGTTCACGAGGTTGTTGAAAAACATAAAATATACAATTCGAACTTTTGTTTGGTGTAGGTAGTTCTGGAACTATAGGTTTGGTTTACGTATAAATGTATGTGAGGATACTCATCAGTGTTCTTAAATGCATTTCCACAATATACAGGTTTATAATTGAAACTGCCCTATTGTTAACAAGTGTTAACACTAACGACAAATTTATCATCTGCAATAAAGGCGGAATGCAGCCTCGATACAGAGCCGAACTCTAGGTCGAGTTATGGTGATGAAAATTAATAGTGCCCGTCCGGCGAATTCAGTAAATAGGATTACAGTCAGATCATACATTCTAATATTATAAATGGGAAAGTGTGTTTGTCTGTCTGTATGTTTGTCTTTCTTTCACGGGAATACGGAGCTACGAATTGACGTGATTTTTAAGTGGAGATAGTTGAAAGGATGAAGAGTAATATAGGCTACTCTTTGCCCCTTTCTAACCCCCCATTTTAGGGAAGTGGGGAAGCCGCGGGCAAAAGCTAGTTGTACTATAATGTTATGTGTGTGATTCAAAACACAGACACTGAATAACCGAATCATGGCTCTCCCATGTTCCAACCCACATTTCTCCAGTCCTGACATTTGATTGTTTTTGTGGGCCCCAGATACATCCCTGCCCCTCTGACCCTATTCTGGCTGGAGCGCTTCCAACCAATCCGCGCTGTGAGTGTGTTCCGACGCGATGCACGAGCGATTGGGCTACGTGCTGATGTTGGTGTTAGTACATTTACTACTATTGGTAAAAGTAAAGCCTTAAGAGCGTCGCACCACGACGGATATGAAAGATCTGAATCCGTGAATGACAATGAAAGAAGAAATTTATTTAAGTATGGTATGTGCAGAACAACTATTATTATCTAAAGGTAAAATGTATTATTAATAGATACTATTTCATCCATTGCTGATTAAGAATGATAATAAGTCTGTAAGCAAGTGTGAACCTGATATCCATCTATAAAATTGTTTTTACACTATGGAAGCTATAAAGAATTGACTATTGAAACCTCCAATCAGTATTAATGTTACAAGAATCACAGCTCAATCAAAACTCATAGAATTTTAAAAGTCACGAATATCCTATTTTGATCCACGAAGCTAGAATTTTTGAATCACGATTCTCACAGAAATCCGTGCAAACCTAACGATGATAGCTACGTCTCGTTATCTTAAAACACAAATTTTTATGCTTTCCACAGAAAAACTTTGAGCAAATTCTCTGAAACGCAAAAAGTTTTTCGTTCTTCCTTTATCGTGGATATTTTTAGCTGTGCAGTTAGTTTTTTAAACAAAACTAGCGGGTGCAATTTGCAACCAGCGTAAGCCAGTACTTTTTGATGTTTTAGGGAAAAATCCCTCCATTCCGGGATGCTACGGGCCCTGGCATTTTTCGTATATTGCTGCGCGTTTATTCACCTAGTTTTTAGTCTTTTGGCCAGTTTTTAGTAATTTTACAATATTAGGTACTAGTGGCCCGCCCACTTTGTTTCGGGATATTAGTTCCACACAACATACACACATGTCATATATCATGAAGCTGGATTCACCCCCCCGATCTCCCGATCCCCGATCACATCGCGTAAGTATCAACGTTTCCTATAGAATTTCTTCTTTGTGAACTAGTATAGATTTAATTTTGTTTTAAATACTTTAGTTTACTGATTTTTAAGGGTTTACTATCCATGATTTCACATGGTTTAAATAACTATAAGTCATTATCAGCATATTATCATCCCAGCTAAAAGCCGATACTTCGGAGTCTGGGGGATATTTTCAAACGAACTAACAGGTCCTAATAGTAAATAATCATACCACCCATGAACATTCCGTAAGATCAGATGAGTCGCGAATGCGTTGCTGACATTTTAGAAAGGATAAACTTGTCTCTTGAAGGTCCTTTTTAACTTATCTGCAATTTGTAATCTTACACTTCGCATGGTCTTTAGCAGTGGTGAGACTATCTTAGATAGCATGCATGTGTTCTTCTAATTATTAAAATATTACACAAATGTCACAGATGTCTTTGACGACATTGCAAGAGCGTTTCGATGGAACTATTTGTTCAGTAGGTTGGTACATCTGCCGCAACGGTTGGCGACCCTGGCTCTACGACTTATCGAGTGGATTCGATCGGATTCCTGGAGAGCGTCCGTTGCGCCATCACTATCGTTGCAAAAATATAAGTGTCTTTTAAAATAGTGATGTCCACATACGGACATATCGATATTGTTGTCAATGGCACTAAAATTTTGCAATTTATCGATAGTCTTCGATTGGATTCTTGGAGTAACCGTTGCGCTGATACTCATGTTTTACAAAGTATTTCTTACAGTATCGTGGTTGATATAGGTTTGATAATTGGCAATTAGTCTAGTAGCGTTGATATCCATTTTCTTAAGGAGAGTCATCGCAAGTGGTAAAAAAAAAATGTATCTACTGTTGTGGCAGGGATAAAAAAAATGACAGAACGTGAATGACTGTCTGTTTGTATGTTTATTTATTAACACTTATCTTGGATACTACTGAAAGGATGATGGATGGATATTTTTTCTTTTTATAGCTGATAAGCCCGGACAACATAATAGGGTATAATATATATTTTTAAATATTTTATTGATAAACCGTACTTTCCACGAGCAGTGCGATCACTAGTACTAAATATGGAAGAAAAAAAATTACAGGAGACCTGCTTGTTCCTTTGTCACCTCTTATAAAAAAATACATCGCCACTTTTGATAAATATCAAAAGTGGCATTATAATGCATCGATAATAATGTATTGAATCGTCATCCCACCACTAGCTCTACCAAGGATTGTGCAACGCTGGCGAGGTGAACGCTCTCGACGCTCCCACGGCGGTCGCTATTTTGGCTGCCAACACTTATGTCAACTCTGGTAAGGACGGCCACACATCATTGTTTACAAATCTGACAAATTTCTTCTAGCAAATCTCACCTTTTATGTCAAATAATATTTCAATTTCAATAAAAGTTTGACTATACAGGGTATATCTATGAACATTTACCTACATTAACGTTCTGAAGAAACACCTTGGATCATTGAGCCAGCGTAGCAAGTACCGTACCGTTTTTCACCGTGGGAAAGCCACGCTTCGACATGAATAGGCTGGTTCGATCGAAATGATACCACAGCCTCACAGAAGACTAGTGTGGTGCGCCTGAGCTGTATTTTGTCGAGTGATTGAGGGTACCGGAGGGCAACGTATTAAATACATACAATATATTATTTGACACAGTGATAGGCACCGTAAGTAGACCGTAGTTGCGAGCAGAGCGGCGGGCGACCACTAGTGCAATACTCCTCGTTGCACAACTCGGGGTGAACGCTCGGACGCTCCCACGGCCCGTGTTTTGACTGCCGCACTAACCGTGTCAATGCTAACTTGAGCACTGGCCAAGCGCGAGCCGGACTCTGCATAGAGAGTTCAGTCGCTCAACATGAGAGTATAGTACGCGGCAAGGGTTCCGGAGTCGCTAAACATGAGAGTACCTATAGTCCGCGCGGCATCTAACTATAGCGATGACCGTTACAAAAGTGACAGTTTGCGCACTTGTAAAGAAGAAGACTTTTTACTAAAATTGGTCTATCTTATACTCAAGGTCGTCGCTATGTTTCATGCGCCAGCTATACTTACTTACTAACTACGCTGGCTCAGAGATCCGAAGTGGATGTTGGCCTCCAACACGCGACTTCGCCAATTCGGTCAGTTTTCCACAGACGGATCGGCAAACAGACAGGTAGCCGAAAACATAAGAATAACGTGGAAAATCTTTTTTTTTCTTTTTTGTGTTATAAACCTAATTGGTATCGGAAAGTATGTCGCATATATTTTATTTTTGTTACAGCAATTCTTTGCAATTTATTTATAGGTAAATAACCTACCTGAACCCTTCTATGGACTTACATGCATGTTTAAGTGCGTTCTTTACTTACATAAACCTTGTTAATATTATATTATGTAATCTTTGAAACTTAAGAAATAATTTAGGGAACCATTTGAAAATGAAATAGTCTAGTAATCCCATTAAAAAACCCAAAACTGTTAAGGTTTTTAATTGACTACGGTACCCTAACTAGTGAGAACAAACAGGGAAATCATTCGAAGTCTCGTTGGAAGGAATTATTTACAAATTTTGAGAATAAAACTTAACAATACTTTTGTTATGAATAAACAAAAGATGAGATGTCACCTTGTAGATTATGGGACAAATTTATAAGGTGCGTATAAGTTTTTAAACGTACCTGAAACAGCCGTATACTTGCAAAAAAACCATATCCCATTCAAAATGGTCAAACCACGTATGAATAGTTGTTTTTTTTATTAAAGTACTAGGTATTATTTTTTACAAATATTATTCAAAATAGTTTTTATAACACGTGGCTAAACGGACGTCAGTAATACAATTTTCATTTACAAGAACAAGATCCAAGTAAAAAGCTATCCTAAAAAGCCATATTCTCCTTAAGCCATAAGACTGCCTCATTGTACTGTCTATAGCTGTTGTTTCACTCATGTATTCTATTTCTGTGCAATAAAGAATATCTATCTATCTATCTATTCTCCAGCATTTCCACCGCAGACGTCTAACAACATTATTTCCGCCAAAGCGCATAGTTTGCCTCACAATTAACGTCTTACAAAAGTGCAAGAAGAATACTCTGCTCACTTTTACGGCGAGAATAAGCTCGAGGCATTAAGTCTAAGTAGACAAGCTGGCTAGTGCTGTTACAAGAGAAACTGTCGATGTATGTATATATTTTATGTGATATAATTGCAGTCGCAAATAAGAAGACGGATCACCTGATGGTAAGCAATTGCCGCCGCCAAAAGACACCAGTCGAACCTTATAGCCCCTTTTGCGCCCAATTGTATTATTGTATTCGGAATTAACTTAAGGCCATATTGATAACACCCGTTTGTCTAGTTTCAGTACCGAGCCCTAAACTCGGAGTCCTGAGTTCGAATCCCAAAGTATGTTCGTTATTTTTTGAAAATAGCT
Source organism: Cnaphalocrocis medinalis (assembly GCA_014851415.1). Classification (NCBI taxonomy): domain Eukaryota; kingdom Metazoa; phylum Arthropoda; class Insecta; order Lepidoptera; family Crambidae; genus Cnaphalocrocis; species Cnaphalocrocis medinalis. The sequence goes on along the minus strand of CM026298.1, from coordinate 6,398,934 downwards.
CGGGTTTGTGATCACCATTCTGCATTTGACAGGTGTGGTGATTCAAACCTAATCCATTCATAGCAGCAATGACTTGATTTATATGATGGAGGTGTTTACCCTGCAGTAGGGCAGTAATAAGCTGATACTTTACTTTGTACACTATCGATAAAGTGTCACAGCACTACAACAAGATCGGCTCGGCACGGCGAGCCACCAGCATTTACACGTTAATTATTTCATTATCTAAAAAGCTTGTTAAGGCCTTTTTGAGTCTTAAATCAAGAAGCAGAAGAAAACATTTTGAAGACCCAAAAATTTGTTGATTATTATAATTTATATAAAGTATTCGCTAATTTTCACTTTTGTCTTGAATATCTAAATAAATTTTACTCCATGCCACGCACTTCTTTACTATGGAATCAATTTCCCATAACGATTTCTCCTAATGGGTACGTCATTGCAATGTGTAAGAAACAAGCCTACATCTTAAAAAACACAAAATTGTCTGCTTTTTTTCTGGTTTAGATATTCATGGGCATAACAGGCCATGGCCAATACAGACTGTCGACAGTAAGCTAGGTATAGTTAGTTGGCCGACCTAGGTATCGCTGGAAAGACGTCGTCGAAAATGATCTACGAGAACTTCAAGCTAATGACTGACATCAAGTAGTGCAGGATCGACCAAAGTGACGTTCACCTGTTCCGGAGGTCAAGACTCGTTTCATGTCGCTGAGCTACTGGAGTAAATTCGCCAAAAGCTAAATTCGCCAAAAAAAACGACTGAGAGCCTACCTCAATAAAATATCCTTTTAACTCAACCAACTGAATAGTTTAACTTATTTTTTCATGCAAATTCCGAGCCTCAACACATAAATAAAGCTGTGAATAAATTCATGCAAACGCGAAGTCAGCTGCGATCCTTTAAAATTTTTATCGCAGTTAGGGATGTAGGGACAATCTCAATATTTTTTCTATACATAGATTAATTTTATGAAGGCATATGTATTGTTATACTTATATCTTCATAAAATTAAAATGTGCGAATTTTCACTGTATTAGAATAGAATCTCTATGTTTTCACGTTTTATAACTTATACGAGTACACCTTTGAATTTTAGTTGTCTTTAACCCGAAGCTTAGTGCTTCAGGGTTAAGACACGTGCATGATTGGGCGGAATTGGCACAGAACCAAACAAATTGGCGAACTTTGATGTCGGAGATCAAGACCCAACTTATATCTCTGAGCCAACGCAGTACTTAAGTGACTCCGAAGGCCTCATAATAGGGAACACGACTCTTTATTGCATGTTATATCATCAAAATAAGCAAAATGAAAATCAGCTGTTCCATACAAAAAAATATGATTTACCAGGCAATATTAAATGGGACGACTAAAGTTTAACGGTGTATAACTCCATTTTCAGTGGATGGCAGATCCAGGGTTGTATGTAATAACAGCTTTCAGGAAATTCAAATTAACCTTAGTTTTGTGAAAGCTCTTAAAAGAAAGCTTTTGGTATTCGAATGAAATTGTAAAATGACTTGAATGATTTCAATCGCCGCTACATCACTAAGTTGATGAAATTTCATCTCGCGAATTCTTGCGGGCTTTCAGTGTGCTTTCAGGCTGGGGGACGTTTTTCAGGCTGAGCGTTTACAATGCTTCGATGGCAAAGTGGGTGAATCTGAATTTCCGTCCGGGATTTCGAGAGCTTCATTAAATTCTTGGAATAAAGTATGTTACCGGCTGTAATTCAATATTTTTATTGCATGCTGTACTTATAAATAAATGTGGTATTATTTATGGTTAGGTTCAGTGACAAGACTTTAGATTAAACACTTAACTATACCGTAAAGTCAAACGTTTGCGCGATGTAGTCGACACCCAGCGCCATCTATTGGTAACAGAGTGTATTAAATGTCCCGAATCAAAGGGAGGCTGGAGAACTAGTAATCGATAAAGGTCCTTAAATCTTCAGTCCTACCCATAGTAATATTATAAATGGGAAAGTGTGTTTGTCTGTATATTTGTCTTTCTTTCACTGCAAAAGGAGCGACGAATTGACATGATTTTTTAAGTGGAGAGTAGTTGAAGGGATAGGAGTGACATAGGCTACTTTTAGCCCCTTTCTAACCCCCCATTTTAGGTAAGTGGGGAGCGCGAGCGAAGCCGCGGGCAAAAGCTAGTAGAATTTTATTTTGACCTAGAGATGTTACTTAAAAACTAGGCTCATTCTTAAAAAAGGTTGGGTACTAAAAAAGTGAGTAAAGACGTTTTAGCTGATAAGCTATTTAATTCGGAGCTCAGCTGGTTCCCGGGTTATTCTCTATCCGCGAGTGAAGTTAATCTTTACAGAGTGGCCCAGCTGCGGCGCCGTCGTCATCGGAGGCTCGAGTTTCGGGGATGAAGCGGGAGATTGATACGTCATCTTAATTGCTTTTGTGGTTTTTTATGTGATTTTAGGCAGAAGTTTCGATCCTGTATAAAAATTAAGATTTTTAAAGATTTATCACAAGTGTTCATGATGAACTGACGACATCAACAAAGTAGGTGTGAAATAGATGGCTAAGGCGACTAACGATTACGTATAGAATAAGATGAGAGAGGCCTATATCCAAAAGCACATCACGAATATGATAAAAGGCTAAAGAGGTGTAGTTTTTTGAGACTTTTCTTATACTGGTTGTATCTGTGAACATTTAGAACCCCACTAAACACGTCTTCTACCAACCATTCTAAATTTTTTGCATCTGGGTGTTCTGGTTTGACGCCCCCAGTTAATTATCGTCATTCATAGTACAGGGGTTTTCCTAGTTTGAGACCAGGTTGATTGGTGTGATTAATTGTATTAGAATGAAATCGTTATTTACTTTTAAAGGCACAGAACCCTGCGAATGGAATGTTCTAATACTTTTTTCCACATCCTTCCACAAGAAAAATAAAGTGAACATTTAGTGACCCCAGAAAATAGATACCTACACAACAACAAGAATAATAGCAGATATATTCTAGTATAGGTAGGTACAAGTGACGTTGATCTACCCCTACGCCTAAAACCGTAATCCTGGAAACAAAATGAATACAAACAAATAGCTAACGAAGTTGATCCCAAACCAAAGACAATTTATCACAAGTATAATTAAGTGATGGAGCGTCAGGCGCGCCGGTGGCGCTGCGTGAGGAGACACTTTTGGAAAAGATCTTTTACGTAATACTGGTCTAATTATAATTTAAATTACTGCTCTACTAAAAAACTTAAATTTTGATGTTTTATATATAAAAATCTTGTAAATATATTTGATGACTTCACTTCGTTTCGGGAGTTTTTCCTATTAGTTCCAATCTATACCAATATATAGCGCGGAGTATCCATTAAATCGTGCAAGTATTTCGACTTTTTGGGCTATATATGGCCAGGTTTTAGGACGATAGGTGGACTAAAGTGCTTATCGAATTTCAATTTAAAAGTGATTTCAAATCGTAAAGTACCTATACCAATGTTACCACTATTGAATGCTAAAGTTGGGTCTGTGGGTAGGACCCTCACTCACTCGGCGAAACACAGCACAGTCGCTGCTTTACGCCGGATTTTTGTGTGTGTGATAATTATCCAGCCCAGATTGCCCATTCATGCCTAAGCGTGACTCTCCCACGGTCAAATACGGTTTAAAGCAGGGGCTTTAAACGCAAACTGATGACTTTAAGGCAACCTTAAATGCCTTTAAGATTAATATCTTTGCATTCTAATTGCAAAGTGGAATAAAAACAATGACAAGTGATTTCTATATCGAGATGACAATGATGGCTTAACGAATCGATTTAGTCGTGAATAGAGCTATGAACACACGTAGGTCTAGGTAGAGAAGTATGTAGGTATGTGACCGCGACGACCTACCGCAATTGTCTATGGTCAGTTATTCCGTGTCTGACCGACAAACGTAAACACACACTTACCTACTCGTATGTATCGATCATAGAAACCCTAGATCCAGCATGAATGCGTTAAAAATGTCGCAGCTACATACATCATCTCATACATTGACCTGACTCCGTACTAAGTGGCTTAAGCACTAGAGCATTTGACCAGACAACTTTACCTGACCATTTGATTAGTTCGAAAGCTTAAGTAATATTAAATAGTGAGGTACGAGTAGTATTGCTGAACTATCGATGGTTTCACTATCTATTGCTGACCTCGGAAACTATACAGTATACCGATAGTATTGCAAAAGTCAATAGTATCGATGCTATTTATAATATTGGTAGGATAATTTGTGCAATACATAAAAAATCTTAACAACATCTACTATCGGAACATAGCCGATAATTTTTGCTTGTTCTGTCAGTAATCACAATACTAACGATAGTTTCGGATGTAAAACCATCGATGGAATTGGCGTTATAAATGTTTATGTATTTTATTGTATTTTTTCAAGATACTCTTGAAAGTAACGCCCCGTTGGCCTAACGCCCTGTTAGTCTAGTGGTTTAAGTACCGGGCCGTGATCTCGGGGTCCCAGGTTCGATTTCCAGGTCGAGCAAAAGTATGGTTCGAATTTTTTTGAAAATAGCTCGGGTTTGTGATCACCAATTCGCATTAGCAAGCGTGGTGATTAAGCCTAATCTCATCATAGTAGCGATGACTTGATTTCCATGATAAAGGCCTTTGCCCTAGGGATAGTTTAGAGGCTGATACTTTACTTTACTATTGACACGTGGCCATAATATTGATGGACATCCGATACGATTGGTTTTTCTTTTACTATCGATACCATTGGTTTTTCTTTTGCTATCGATACCATTGGTTTGTCTTTTACTATCGATACCATTGGTTTTTCTTTTACTATCGATACCATTGGTTTGTCTTTTACTATCGATACCATTGGTTTGTCTTTTACTATCGATACCATTAGTTTTTCTTTTACTATCGATACCATTGGTTTTTCTTATACTATCGATACCATTGGTTTTTCTTTTGCTATCGATACCATTGGTTTTTTTTTTGCTATCGATACCATTGGTTTTTCTTTTGCTATCGATACCATTGGTTTTTCTTTTGCTATCGATACCATTGGTTTTTCTTTTGCTATCGATACCATTGGTTTGTCTTTTACTATCAATACCATTAGTTTTTCTTTTACTATCGATACCATTGGTTTGTCTTTTACTATCGACGCCATTGTTTTTTTCTTTTACTATCGATAGTGGGCCATCGACAGCCAGCCCTACAGCGGGGTAAGTGCGCGCACTGACCTGGGGGGAGACGCCCAGCATCTTGAGGCTGGGCGGCACGTTGGCGAGCGCGGCGCGCGGCAGCACCACGTGCCCGAAGTTCACGGTGAAGGCTTCACACCACACCGCGAAGTGGCCGATGTCGAAGACTGTCAGCTCCTGGGAATTGATAGAAATGGTTACCAAATATGACTTAGGGACCTTCAAGAAAAGAGCGTACTCCTTCTTAAAAGGCCGGCAACGCACCAGCGACCTCTCTAATCTCGCAGTTGTTCATGGGCAGCGGTGATTTCTTACCTGCAGGTGACCCGCTTGCTCGTTTGCCGCCTCTAGTATAAAAAAAGCAAATGTTTGTTCGGCAGAAAAGTTCGCCAGAGACTCAAAGAGCAATCCTAGGGAAGATTCCGGCTGGATGGAGGGGTAAACTGTTAAAAGCAGAATACATCGAGATTAACCAGGTGAAATGGTAATAATTTATGGAAACATTATGTCTAGCAGCGTATTGACCAGGTCTGATGATGATGACAAGCCCCACGGACTTTTTTTTCCATTCTCGTACAAATATTAAATTTCTTCAATCGACTCTCATCCTACGTCACACACATTACTCCTCCTCCTCTGGTAATATCAATAAGGATTTTTTTATGTTATAGGTAGCAGACGAGCAGGCGGATCACCTGATGGTAAGCAATTACCGCCGCTCATGGACACTTGCAACACCAGTGGAGTTACAAGTTGCGGTAACCTGATGTGTGCCTAACTGTACAACGGCCAGGGGAGTGAGTACCGTTCTCTTTATCACTTCATTTGTTTTTTCGTCCTGTAGGCCTAACATGGGCACCGCGACCAAATTATGTCGACTCTCGTTCGCGAGAGCGCATCCTTCTATCCCGCTCATCGCTCAGTCCGGTGAGCGAAAAACAACTTGCGCCGACACAATACGAGTGTCGACAAAATTATCTCGTGGTGCGCATGTTAGCCCGGCTGAACTCGGACATCTTTGGAGTGACTACAAGCGGATCTGATCAATTGAATATTTACCCCGGGCAGTGTGAGCACCACGGTCTTCTTGTCGTACTTCCTGAGCGGCGCCTCCTTCCCGTTCTCGTCCGGGATGCGGATGCCCTGCGGCGACGGGGTGTCGCCGCGACCCACCCAGAACTTGGCGTCTGCAACAAACGATATACTTTAGACCCAACCACAGAATACTTAATAGTACATGTACAGAAAGCCCACTCCTAAAAACCTCCTCCTAGAAGTACGTTCTCTTTCTATCGCAAGCAACTGTCGCGCGTGCGAATTTGCCCCTCCGGAGGGGACGCGCTGCATGTACTTGCAAGTTCAATACCTACACGCGGAGTGGGACAGGCCTGACCCAACGCCAATATAAGCTAGTGTGTATCTGCACTATGATTATTAGGAAACTAAAGTAAGCATGTTTTTTTAATCACCTCACTGAGAATCTAACTCTGAAAGTCGTCAAATAAATAAAATACTAAATACTAATCATTTATAATATCTACATAATTTTATTATATATAAAAAGGCACATGATTATAATTTCTAATTACCTACTTTTAGTCATTACTTATGTTAAGTACTAGTTTAAATGAAACCGATCCACATACATACAAACATATTTTTATTTAGTACCATTGCTATAACTCTTTAGGGTCTAAGGTTAATTTTTATTTACTTTCATCCTGAAACCCTCATAATAGGTAACACGAATAAAGCCCCTTTAGCATTCTCATCAAAATAAGCAAATTAAAACTCAGCTGTTCCATATATTATTGCCTGGTGAATATTATTTTGCACGCGAAGTAGGCAGCCGTCGTACAATGTCTAACTATTTTTATGATTCGGGGATGTCAAGGGACGAGCATTCTAATTTAAATGCTTTATCAATGTCGCTCCCATTCACTCCAACCGAGACTTAATGGACTAGAAACAAAAGAAAGCATACAACAACTTTTTATACTACAGTATTTCGTATTGTAACTTGAAACCGTGTTAGTCATTCAGCCCAGCTTCATTCGTTCACTCTTTTGTTCGGCTCTTTGTCACTCGCGTGAATGACAGCTGTCCAGTTGTCATTCATTCTTCGGTGTATTGAGCAGCTTGGTTACGGAAAATTGTCCTCAATCGAATGCTTTTTGTTTCATATTTTTCAGATACTTTTTGAACTAACTAATACATGTACTCATTTTTATATCTGAATGAAACTATTTTTTGTGAATCCATGTTAGATAAACTTACGAAAATCAACTAAGCCGGAATTCAGACAATTATTTGAAATGTCGGGAAAACATTTCATGTATCAAGATTTTATTGTTCTTGAACTAACTCGCACTTCTACTTTTTAACATTATATTAGATTTTTTACATAGCTCTCAAAAAAAAGATAAAGATATACCTATGAAATACAGTGTATTCTAGCTTTTATCATCCTTCTTTATTTATTTAGTCCTAAAAAACATTATATCATACTAGTTCTAGTTTAAATATTCACGAAAGTTAGATTGTCTGAACATAATTCAGCTGAAAAACTGTAAGCTTCAAGATGTAGTGCCCGACACAATGTTACTAGCAAAACACGTAATCTCATCACTTTTCTTAACGGAGCATAGTGTTGCCCAACTATCGATAGACAAACTTCGATAGATGACCTCGGAAATCATAATATCGATATTGATTCAATATTTAGTAACTCACAGTGCAAACTTATTAAAATTATCATCTCAGCGTGTGATTTCCAGTTGCATCCAAAGCTGGTGCAAGGTCCATTTGGATGCCAGGATACAATGATGCTACTGCCGTTTGCCCTTCGCAATACTTAGACAGGCCAGGGGAACTCGACCAACTGGACCTTTATAACAAGTACGAGTATACAATAGCGCAAACTTGATAATATTAATAGTCCCCTATAGATCGTTATTGCAATATTCAGCAATAAAAGTATCGGTACTATCGAAAGTGCACTCGTAATGGAGCTTTAATATTACCGACGAAACTGATATTATGTCAATAGTTCTATGTCAAACTGCGCTATCGAACACACTATCGATATTTATAATACTAGTAACGATACTGACGATAGTGCATTCGATACTATACCGTAAAATTTTTGTAGTTTTAATCCCTTACTCTAATATTGATAGAGGGTTATCGATAGAGAAGTATCGAGTGGCAACACTAGCGCAGCATATTCTCGTAAGTCCCTATTTCGCGGGAGATATGAGATTGTGTCGGGACATTGTCGGAACCGCGTAATGATGGCCGTAAAAAATAACACCTCACTTCGGAGACAGCGGGGACTGGGTTTTAAAACTGAAGGCTTTCGTGTAAATCTATGTAGGAAATAAAGATAAGGGTCGAAATAAAAAATAAGCAACCTTAATAATTGTCTTTTAGAATAAAAGCGTCGTTTTCATCTTGTTCCATGAATAGAGACGTATCGTCAATTTAAAAAAAAAAATTATTGGCTTTATAAGTGGTCAATAAAGCCATAAAAATATTGTTGGCGCCACTGCGTCATATGGTACGTTAACTAACAACATTTTTATGGCATGGCATGGGAACTCTATTACTGTGTCTATTACTTTCTCAAACATAATACTTTCTTGGCGCATTTTTAACTATCGAAATCGAAATTAATTACATTTCGATATAAGTTTCATTTATTATCCAGTCACTAATAATAAAATATAAAAATATTTTTGAAAAAGGAATCTAAAAGTTGAGTTAATGTCAAACTTTAACTTCTATTCTTCTTTTCCATTGATATTGAACTCTTGGCTGCATAAGTTTTATGTCCTTTGCCATTTATTAATTTTTTGAGGACAAGTAAATTCTTAATCTACCGACATGTACCTAACATTTTATGTTTTGTAATTCAAACTTGCAGTGTAACTTATTTTGTTATTTCATTAATTCACATAGTTAATTTCGTATAAGGTACATTTCAATCTTGACAATCAGTTTACAATTTTCTAAACAGTGCAGATAATTAAAGTGTGTGTTTGTGTGTGTGAGATATGGTGACGGGGGCTATACATCGATATTAAGGTTCATATACGCATTCATTCTAAAACGTCCATTGCTGAACATCAACAGCTTCTCTCTCGTCGTAGAATTATTTACGTGCAATCTATGTTGAAAACAGTTACGGGAACACACCATTCACCATCATGAGGCCGCCTATATCATTGTGACATAGAGAAATATTATAGAAGAAATTATAGAACCTTATTTTTAAACAAAATTAGAAATGTGACAATAGTAATATTGCGTTACGTTGACATAATTTTGTAGAAAAATTATTTAATTCAGAGTACCTAACTATTTATTATTACAGCCGGGCCGTAGCAGACATCGCCGTACACCGCCGTGGGGCTGTTGTAACGCAGCCGAAACATCAAACAGTAAGTACCTACATCAATTATGTGCTTAAAATTAAAGTCGCGTAAATTCCCGTCTATATTAATGTATATGAAGCCAAATATTGCACTTAAAAAAATCCTTGGAGGGTTCAGGTGGGACTCGAACCCACAACCTTCCGCATACCGGTTCGTCGGCTTAGTAAGGGGTTCGGATAGTGTAAAGTGAATAGCATGTCTGCCGGTATGCGGAAGGTTGTGGTTCGAGTCCCACCTGAACCCTCCGAGGAATTTTTTAAGTGCAATATTTACTAAGAATAAATTGCAAAAGAATTACTTATACCAAAAATAACAATTATATGAAGCAACGCAAAATTTGACGAGAAACTATTTGATTCAAGTGTCGATCGGCCCGTCTATTGCTTTTAACCTATACCGTATATTTTTACATTTGGCATTATCACACTCCAGTCATACATTCACCTTCACTCGTACATCACTCCGTACAATCAATCCACTAATCTCGAACCCTCAAACCCCTCATTGCCTCCGTCCACCGGTCCCTTATCTCCTAACGATATCCTCAATAATCCTCGCCGTGACGTAACGCTTCCTCCATGACGCATGCTTCCTCCGTGACGTCACGTAATCAGCTTCCCCCACATGTTGCGTGAGGGTGTGTGGTAATTGGTTCCTTCCTGGTGTGATATGTCGCAGGCTATTGAAGTGTCCTATGTGTAATATTGTGTACTATGCACCTGTAGCTTGTTGTGATATAATCGATGTTACGGTCGACTGCAAAATAACGTATGCGCTTTAGTACCTTGTCACATAGGCACTTTTTATGTGATAGGTGGCAGACGAGCAGACGGATCACCTGATGGTAAGCGATTGCCGCCGCCCATAGCCACGTACAACACCAGTGAAGTTACAACACAAGTGCTCTGCAGCTAACCTTTTAACCCCATTTCCAAATTGGACCTCCGGTACCCTCACTTACTCGACGAAACACAGCGCAGGCGCTGCTTCACACCGGTCTTCTGTGAGGCCGTGGTATCACTCCTGTCGAGCCGGCCCATTCATGCCGAAGCGATTTAGTACTGTGTCATAATGGTACCTTCCGTGTAAGAAAGTAGACATTAGGTAGCTAGTTATTATGACAAGGTACTAAAGTGTGTGCAGCTTTTTGCAGCCGTTAGAATAGCCCAAAAAAATTCAATAGCATAGCCATAAAAGATACTTAAATTATGCCCAAGAAGAAAAACCTTTCCTTTCAAAATCTTGGACGAGCTACTTTCAAAATATCTCAACCACCAAAATGCCCATTACCAAAGTATCCCAGTATAATCAATTTTAAGGAAGCAACTTGTTTCTACGTAGCAAACAATTTCTCACATAAATCTTAATAATATCCCAAGCACAGGAAGCCCTTCGTCGCGAGGCTAATCAGGGCCAGTCTAAGTGGCAGCACCGTTGCTTAACCCTTAATAACTTAATAGTTATTCATTTATTCGCAGTACATAGCCGATATGCACACAATATACTTCCAGAGACAAGGTGCAAGTTGTTTAAGAGATTGGTTGGGATTTTTTGTGTAGACTCTTCCTTACTCCACGAATGCTTTTGGGTTCAATTTATACCCCAGAATATAGGGTCAGAGCAAATTTAAAGCCATCAGGTCATAATCTGTTGTAGTCTTCTGCTGGACAAAATCTTCTACAAGCGTTCATAACTTTGATCCAACCTCGGCTACTCCCATCAAATTTTGTCAGATACATTCCTACGTTTCCGTTTAATAGATTACGTTTACGGAGACAGTCTCTACTCCAGAGGGTCTAGCAATGACCTTTTTTTTAAAGAAATCGTAACATTAAACGCTAGTACTCACGAATCATCTTCAATGACGTATCGTATCGTACCAATTTTCCTTTAAAAATGAATTGGATACGTTAGTTGTATAATCTGTACACGGCGCTCAATGTTGTGTAAATACTATTCTTGTTCAATTAATCAAGCGGTAAATTTTAATTCTGTTTACGAACGATAGAGGGAGCTTTTCAATTTTCAAACAAATCGCTTACTGATTTCTGTGAAAAGTTTGTACTAGGTCTACTGAACTTGTTTACTCCAACGGTTGCCGGTTCAGCCCACCGCCACTTTAGCTTGCTAATCAGGTGAGCTACAACGATAACGTTAGCGTCTACCGGTTCACCTAATTTTGTGTTCCTTGTTAAAATAATTTGCTTCAACACCACTTAGCTCCTGCACTATAATCTGGATTTAAACGAACCTGTTGAAAACGAAAGTTATTTGAAGCAGTTTGCGGATGTTAATAGCTTGTGTCGCCCGCGGATTAATTCGCCAGTGGAACGCATAATGAGGGCCAAGATCGTGATTTTAATTTGAAACGTCTAGTTGCATGGATTTTGCAGCAGGAAAATTTAATACACTAATTTAAGCATGCTTTATTTTGCAACTAGTGACCCTTGTTCTCTTGGTTTCAGGACTTTATTTTACGAAACTGGTTCCTTTTCTGCTAAATAAATTTGTTCCTAATTGTACCTATAGATGGTGATGGGTGTCGATTACTTCGCGCAAGTGTTTCGCCTTATTGATTTTCTCGTAAAACTGGTCGTTATCAGTAGAATTGATCTCTTTATAAATAGTTTAATATATAGCTTTTTTGTGAGTTTTTCCACGTGAAATAGTTACTTGAAACAGCATTTAGAATTTTAGGAAACCTTGATCAAGGATAGCGCTTTTACAAAAATATTACCCTATAAATATTTACTAACTACCTATACCAAAATTTACTAAAGCGTGACTTTGGATATAGGTACGTGTTTTTAATCAATATTTTTTGAAGTATTAAAGAGGTACGCTTTGAGATACTTAAGAGATTTCTTAGAATCTACTAACTTTAAGAATAATTTAATAAAAGACGTCAGATTTTCTGGACGTTATTGGCCAGTAATCCCATTTAAAGGGAACTATTAATTTTATTTTCTCTGATAAAATAATTCATTATGCCAGTATTCATTAGTGCTTAGTATTCAATAAAAAAAACTTGTTGTAAAATTACATACAGACATGGTCAAAATAAAATTAGTCTTTTCTTTAGTCGCATATTTTCTAGAATGGTCTCATTTATTGTTTTATATGCTAATTATTGACATCAATAAATAAATCTCCAGTCTTGGCGGGTGCACTACCAAAACTTAAAATTTCTGTTAAATTGGATGCGCGTTGAAAATGAATCTTATTTGCTATTCTCTGAGCGTGCACTTTAAATATTCTCCATTCTCTGGTGATGTACAGTCACGTGCACTATTAAGTATACAACCTCATTTAAATATGAACATAATAGTGCTGACATAAGAGTAGATATGTTTACATTTCATTGCAGGCGACTGTACTTACAATAATTAATTTTATCGTCCGTACACTCATTTGCACTCATATACTATTTTATATAATATACACTTTTGCTAATAAAGTTAGTGGCTAATTGGATTCAGAGTAAATAAAAAGAACAAAAATTTGTCTGGTAAACACTTTTGTTTGTTCGATTAAGGTATTATATTTTTTAATTCGTCTTGCGTTTGTTCTCCATAACATTAAGTGCTTAAGCGGCATATAGAGACACTTCTAGTACCTTCGCAAACCTTCAACAGAGGAACCAGACCAACTGAATCATGGTTACACGTTTCAGAAACTAACCGAAAGTGCAGGTTTCCTCACAATGTTTCCCTAACCGCCGAGATAATGGTAGAAATACGCACATAAATTTGAATAATCCAGAGGATTCGAACCACACCATCCTTATGGAAGAATCGTTCTTATTGACTGAGCTATTATCGCTCCTTCCTTTTCGTTTGCTGTTTTTTTTTCACGTGATAAGGAGCAATAATGTTCATTATACCTAAAACGGCTACTTTGAGCAATAATTTAGTAACATTATTGTAACCCACGACTTTTGGCGTGTGAGGCAGGGTCAAATGCGCCATCCGGTCAGTCAAACCGTCAAGCCGTTTATCCTTCTACTTGTTGCCATCCCATGTGTTTCCTCTGTCCTACAATATGAACTCCTTCAAACGAAGCGTGAAGAAGCATCTCGCGGGCCAGTATGGCAGTGCCAACGGATGTGATGCCGTGCCGTCGCGTCCGTTGTAACTGCAACGTGGGCTCTCCTCTTGCTTATCATCAGGCTAAGGTGAGCCAATATACTAATCCAATATACTGATGCAATACAGGGTGTATCTGTGAACATTTACATCCCTTTAACCACGGGTTCTATATCAACCATTCTGAACAATATTTGTTTAACAACTTTGCCAAATTCTTCGAAAAATTGTTTGACTCCCCATACAAAATGACCAAGTCACGTGACCGACTTTGTATGGAAAGATGAATTTTTTTATGTTAATTTTTAAAAAGTCATGGAACAAATTAATGTTGTTCAGAATGGTTGGTAGAACACGTGGTTAAAGGGATGTAAATGTTCACAAATACACCCTGTATACTGAGCCAATATACTGAGCCAATATACTGAGCCAACATACTGAGCCAACACACTGAGCCAACATACTGAGCCAATAAACTGAGCCAATATACTTAGCTAATACACTGAGCCAATAAAAAAAACTCACCGGGCGCCTCTCCGTCGTATGAGAAGTTGGGGACCAGCAGGGTCTGTGCGTCGACCACCACCACGGGGTCGGAGGACACGCCGTGCACGCCGCGCAGGGCCCCCACCTTCGCGGGCTTCGGGTACTCAAGGTCGCGGGGGATGCTCACGTCGCCGAAGTTCACCTGACGACAAACAATTATACATTAAAACAAACTTCAAATATGTAGGATGGTGGGGCTAGGAAACCAGGTTTGGAGTATAAGATCTTCTATCTTCTATATATCTATACTATTTATAAAGAGATAACTTCTGTAGACAACGACAAGGTTTCGTGTTTTCGGTTTAACTTATAGGTAAACCGAAAACACGAAACGCTTGCGCGGTGTAATTGGACAGAGCGCCATCTATTGGTTCATTTCTGAATTACGGTTCCGAAGCGAAGTGAGGGTGGACCTCTATTTAATAATAATCTTCTTATAACTACTTCTCGTCACGTCTTTCGTCGTCCGCGGCCATTTGTCTTCTATCTCACTCTCACACGTCATCCTAATTCAAACATCTTCCTCTTACACGTTCCATATCATGCATCTACCGATCATCAATCCCACATTGGTATTTGCCCTGATTCCGTACTAACTGTCGCACTAAGAGACGTTAATTAAACCATAACTGTCACATCTAAAGTTGAGCTTATACGGACCATTAAAATAAGAAAAATCGCATATCTTGGTCACATCTTAAGAAACCCACAAAACCACCTTCTTCAGACTATCATGATGGGAAAGATTGCTGGGAAACGTAAAATTGGAAGGCGAAAAAAATGTCATGCCTTACGTGGATTGGCATCAAATCGCCGAAACCACTTTTTAGGCTTGCCATGGATGAGCCACGATTTAAATAGCTGATTTCCAATCTTCAGTACCTAATGAAGCGGCACTTCAAGAAGAAGAAAAAGTCACATCTAAGTAAAAATGTTGACCTTTATTTTAATAGACAAAGCAAACGATATTAGACAAAAATGGATCCCTACTTAAAGATTTCAAATGCCGTGATCTCCCACTGCCCGTATTATGGGCCTTTGGTACCCGTCAGGCTAACTCCGGTGTTATTTTCAAAATCCTAGACTAACAGTGTACCCCGTAACAAAACTGTATTTAAATGTTATAATTGATTTCATTTCCAATTAAATATACCAGATATGAATATAGATAAGAACTTCATCAATTTAGTATTTCTATTTGAATAGTTCTGCAAATCCATAGCAAATGACCCGGAGATACACATTGCATTGAAAACGGGAAAGCATTTTACTAAAGCCCGGCTAGATTATTTTTCAAACGCAAACATGATCCCACTCGGGAAAAAAGACCGAACGTGCAAGCTTAATGCAAATACATTAATACTGCACAACAGAGAATCACAAGCTTAGAGTAGTGATGTGTAGTCAATAGTAGTGTCCACTTGATTACATGGTAGGAAGTCTCGTCATCGTGATATTTCAACAAAATTAGAGAAATAAATTATTATATTATACAAGACCAAAATAAAACTTACTTACCTACTTCCAGACTACGTTTAAATCGTTAAAATCAAGACTAATAGTAAAATGCTAGAAGCGTATTTTATATGGAGTAGCAAAAAGAAATGGCTTTTTAATTATTATTTTTTTGGATCGTGTCGATGTTAATAGTAAATATGTAATTTAGGTAAATTGCGCTTTTGGTAGTCTGCGGTTTAGAGATTATTGTTATGGCAGCAGTATGTAAGTTGACTAGACCCACTGATTAGTCGAACGCCATCCGCCAGGCAATTAATACAATTAGGTAAAGATGCCAGGCCAGTTGAATAGCTTCGATCCCCGTTGATCGATGATTGATCGATCTGGTTACAGCCTCACCAAGTCTTATTCTTAATTCCGTAAGAGGAAAACAACGGACTCAACACACGTTTAATGACGTGTACAAATAAATAATTAATTGAGAAAAAAAGATATTGATTCTTGTTCTTAAAATTCAAGACCAATTGCAAGACCAGTATAAGGAACAACACTAGCTTAGACCGCTGAAGTTCCTAGAGCCGGAGCTTGGCAAAAACCGCCAAGTTCGTTAGGCGGCTCTCAGCACTAATCAGGGCTCGAGTATTGATCAGGGATTTTGTTCCAAAGATTCTTTTGAAACCTGCTAATTACATAACTTTGGTGAGCCGATTCTCGGGTTGGAAATACGAAACGGCTGATTTCAGTTTAAAATAACATCTTTAGATAAAGTGGAGCATAGATTTTAATGCTAAAATAATATTTCTATTACTGTGAAGAACTTAGTAAAATAATAATTATGTTCAGCCAATTTAAAATTAAAGCATATCGTTGGAGCAGATGTGTATTGGTGTGGAGACCGCTGTTAACCCAGCAAAATAGTGTAGGAAGCCCATCCCTATCTATTGTTTAAACTAATGTATAGTAGGCCTTTGCATCTTGACAGATGGTTTACGTAGCATCTGACTGAAGTAGGGACACTACAGCTTCGCTTATGGCTACATACCGATTCGGGATTGTACTTTTCGTCCGCATCTTCGGAAACGAGTGTCGAAAGGAGGGGGGTTTCCAACATGATGTCTAGCTCGCTTTGATGCAAGTAGGTCAAACCAGGCTTGATTATATTGGGCTATGCCTTCAGATACTAAGCTAAATGGGCACCAAAATTCAAGGTGGTCGTAGAGGTAAACCTTTACGACCATCTTCCCTATTTTAAAACTGGTTGCACATAGTGTATCTAGTCCTGCCGTGTATTCGCAAGTGCTCCGGCGCACGGCTATTATAAGTAATATCAGCAGCGCATATATCACGCGCTATTCAGAGCGCTGGTCCGTGGCAACGTTTGCAATGAGTTATGGCCAAACTGCGCTGATAGGTTACAATAGGAATGCCTGCCTTGTTGGCGCTTTAAAGTGCCATTCCCTAGCCACTACTAGTGAAAGCTAGTAAAGCGAATGCTGGCTTGGTGTCGATCCCGAGGTTGGCCAAAAATTTAATTTTCTCTTAAGCCATTCGCGGTGTCAAACCAAAGTCTGGAAGTTGGTGGTCTTGAACCTTCATGCTTCAAAAACACGTTATGACGTTTTGTTCCTTCGCCTGGTTGCATTTCAGTCGTATCACATTGGTGTCCCATCGAAACATAATGGTAAGGGAATAAGAAGTGCATATGTATCTGCGCACACTCTCTATATGTCCTGCGTAGGCTGTTGGATGGTCAACCGGTCAGAGCTAGCAAGCGACTGATTGAAGTGCAGTGTAATCACCGCAATTCAATGGAACCTATTAATGATGGGTGGTGTCTCCTCTAGTTCTACATATACCTCAATATGCGTAGGTATATGGCTGATCTTTGTGATTGGCCGCCATAGCCGAAATATCGATTAGGTCCTCCTGAGATCGTGAGGTTTTAACCCCCCTGTTGTAAGTTTGCGTGTCTGCCTGTCTGTTTGTCGGTCTGTGGTATCGGAGCTCCCGAACAGGTGAACCGATTTAAATTTGTTTTTTTTTTCTTGATAGTTTATACAGTCGGGAGTCTTCTTAGCTACATAATGCTTGATGGCCGCTGCCACAAAATGACAGATGATATTGTTACTCCACTGGTACAGCAGGCCATGGCAGCGACAATCGCGTGCCAACTTACTTACTCCGATGTTTCAACGACCCAAAATGAGTCTTGGCCTAATATATGAGATGTCGCCATTTGGCCTCCGATATGAGATTTTGCCATCAGTTACACAAAAAAACATAACCATAGAATTTCTTTCTATCAGAGACCTGCTATTTTTCAGTGATACTCTTGGTATCTTTTAACTCGCTAGCCCACGCCTCGCTCCGCACTGGCGGACAGGCTGCCTCACACCTACAGTATCAGCTACGTTCGCGAAAACTCATTAGTTTAAAAGTGCTTGGAGTTATAATATTTTTCCCCTATCTAAAACGCTTTAATTCCCCACCTGGAGTAATATTACTTTTTATACCGTAAAAGTTCAGTTTTTCTGTGTACATTTTTTTATTTCAAATAATGTTATAAAATTGTACATACTTATGTAAATTGAGACTTTACTAGTTTGTTAGCGTGTCCATAAGTTCCCGGTAGTGATATTTGCCTCACGCTCTAGGGATTTTTTTCTATCCTAATAGGATGGTAGACGATCAGACAGATCACTCAATAGTAAGCGATTGTCGCCGCCCATAGACACCTGCAACATTAGTAGAGTCAAAAGTGCGCTACCAACCTTACCCACTTCCCCCCAATTGGGCCTCCGGTACCCTCACTCACTCGCCGAAACACAGCGAATGCACTGCTTCACCGGTCTTCTGGGAGCGTGGTTAACACTCCGGTCCAGTTGGCCCATTCATGCCGAAGCGGAAGTGGAGCTACAAGACCGGCGTGAAGCAGCGCCTGCGCTGTGTTTCGTCGAGTGAGTGAGACCCAATTGGGAAAGGGGGTTAAAGGTTGGCATCGCACTTGTGACTCTACTGGTGTTGCAGGTGTGTATGGGCGGCAGCAATCGCTTACCATCAGGTAATCCGTCTGCTCGTTTGCCACCTATCACATAATACACATAAGTAGATTTGAATAATCGAACCACTGACCTCCTGTATGACAGGCGTGTTCTTATATCCACTAAGTCACCATCGCTCTCTATAATACCTATGTTTGTAACTGTTTATATCTTGGAAAGCTCTCCTATATTGAGTCTAAATAAGGGAATTGGATAGTGTGGGTGTGACCTTCAGCCTTCGTGTCTGAGAGCTTATCTATCATGCGACGAGGTGACAGCCAGGACTCCTTGATCGATATCCATTTGGAGGCGCTACAACGACAACATAGTACATTACATTTTGTATTATGGAAGTAGGGTAATATTGTAGTGCCTAGTAATATATTTTGTTATGACGAAGGGTTTTATGTAGCAGTCGGATCACCAGATGGTGAGAGGTTTCTGGTTCCTATAGGCACCCGTAGTAGCAACACTAGTAATGTCACAAGTGTGCTGCTAAACCTTTTAACCCCTTTTCCCCGACCGGGCGTCCGGTAACCACATTTACATAAGCGAAACAGCACAGGCGCTGCTTCACGCTGATTTTTCATATTGAAGCTTAGCAAAGGGGGTGAGCAAACGAGCAAGAAGAACAACCGATGGTAAGAGATCACAGCCGATAAAATAACAGCTGAACCTCGAAAAATGTGTTGCCCCTTGCCTTGTTGGAAAGATTTAGGCTGGCTTAAAGTTAGAGAAAGGCTTTTGGAAACAGGCCGTAGAAGAGCGACGCTTTGGCAGGAATGGGTCAGCAGAGTGATACCATAGCCTCAGAGAAACGGTACAACGCCTTCGCTGTGTTACGCCGAAGGAATGAGAGTACCTGCCAGAAGTTAATTTTCAAGGGGGAAGGGATAAGGTTGACACTTTTGATTCCACTTGGCGCGGCATTAGATCACATTAAAAATAACTTTATCTGATGATGTCATACAATAAAATAAGTAATTCAGTTCAGCAATTTGACCATGACAATGTAACAGACACGGTACAATTTTAACATTAGGTAGTTTAACTTCACTTATTGCAATGGACGACTGAAAACTTTACCATTTGTTAGTCATAGTAGGTACATTTTAACACCTAAATCAATGAGTTACAGTCCATAATTGTACAAATTACATTTCTGTTTACACAAACTCAGCTCATATAATTTCATAATAGTACAGACAGTGATTATTACCTAATACTACAAATACTAAAAAGCGTTACATTGCATAAGTTCGGTTTAAGATCAGCGCTTTGAACTCACGTATAAGCTCGTTTTTTTAAAGCGCGTGTAGACGCGTTTTGACAGTCGCACGAGCGTTGATGACGGTTCTAAGCTCATTAAAAGCGTGAAACCACAGACTAAGTAGAAGATCTTCGTGAAATATAAACAAAAAAACATTGCTATGGAAACGTTATGTCAATTATACTCTGATTCATAATCATGTAAAGTAAACTGACAGATGTCAATGGCAAGTTTCTATGCATTTTGACATTTTGCATGTGTCAAATTGAGTGATAATGTATGGGGATGACACATTGACATCTGTCAGTTTACATGATTATGAATCAGAGTATAGGCATTACTTGGTTCACTTGAACACGCCGAAAGACGGACGTATACGCGCGTCTGGTTATTGAAATTGATTTTTAGTGCGCGTGTATAATCGCTTGCAGGTACGACCGTATACGCGCAGACAAAACGCTAATGCGAAACCACTCTGCTACTTATGGTCCAAAAGATGCAGTTTTGAGGAAAGCGGTTGTTGTAATTTACGAGCTCGAAGACTTTATGATGGATATTACAGCGCGCATTATTCTCGCAACTATGACACACTCGTTTATGTTAAAATAGTTGGCACATAATATTAAGCTGCGTTGTAGGAGTACCATCAATTTAAGAGACAGCGGACTAGTATATTTTTAGTATAAAAAAAAAAAACAAAAAAAATACGTCACAGAGACGTTGTGGGCTAGATTGTGGGTAGTGAGGGACATTGATATCAGATTGGGTGGTTTCCCCCAAGAAGATTTTTGAGGTCCTGGCAGACTATTGGGGGGGGGGGGTTAAACAGCAGCCGCTTAGTTGTAATTATCAGTCTTACTCTCTAACCTGGACTATTATCATGCTCCAAGCGTACTTCGAAGATTGCTTCGAAGTAATAATACTAAACGCAACTCCTGGTGTAAGGTTATTGAACCTTACACCAGGATTTGCGTTTAGTATAATAAATTAATTATGACAACATCTCAAACATTGTCCTGATTCCAAACTCAAATTTTCCCTTGTGCTATGGAAACCAGAAACAACGAAGGAACCACAATCACCCAGACCCAACACAAATATCTGTTTCATCAACGAACATTTGTGTTGGTGCGGGAATCGAACCCGCGACCCTTACTACACGACGCTAAACGGTTCGTGGTTTAATACATGCAATGTCTCAGCGTTCAGCAACGCATGGGCACCCCAACCCTTGTTAGCTGCTGCAGCGCTGCGCTTTATGGAGATGCAGCGCTGCAGCGAGCGCTCGCACCTGCACAGATGGCTCCCAGGAACTTTACACCGCGAGGTTTAGAAGCGGCATTTGCAATGATAATTAAATTTGTAAGTTACGCTACTTCATCTTTGTCTTACCAGCTAGTTAATATTGTAAAGCAGAAGTTGAAGAAAGTGGTGCTCTTTGTGAAGTCGATCCAACCAAAACTGACAGTATTTTGTGATAAATGGTTTCTTTATTTATAACCCAAGTTCCCACTGCTCAATTCTGCAGATATATTTTTTTACATTATAGCGGACAAACGAGCAGACGGCTCACCTGATGGTAAGTGATCACCGCCGCCCATGGACATCTGCAACACCTGAGGTATCACAAATGCGTTGCCGGCATAAAGTTAGTGTTAAATAAATAATGAGTAAATTAATGTACTAATGGATTTGCGATAATAATTCAATTAGAGATAATTTTATTATTTTTTGTAGCCTATGTAGTGAGAAAATAAATATGTAAGCTCATGAAATAAAATCATCCTATTGTTTTTGGATTGTTCACCTCTAAGGAGTAAAACAAGGAGTTGACAATACAGCTGTATTGCTCACATTACGCATCAAGAATTTTACTCTTTTACTTCACAAAGGTACTTTGTAGGACTGTTAAGTTATTCAGATTAAAAGTAATGCACCACCCTTTTCAACTCAGTTACTTAATTATGTTGCACTAGTCGACTACATAATATTCCTTGATAAAATCTCATAGTTAATGTTACATTAGTAATTTGCATATCACAACGATATTACTAACAAAATTAGTCCCTACGTGTAAAAGCCCTTTGAGTTAATGTCTACATTAAAAATACAAAAGTTCTTAAGCATAATACGAGCCGTGGAGAGCTTGCTCTTCATTTGTAATTATGTATTTTTAATTTCATCTTGAAATGTGATAAATGGGACGAGATATTTTCTTTTTATTTTAAATAGTATTAATATTCATGAGAAATTAAAAATTGTAATACAAAAGTTTAAATAACTATTTTGGAAATATCTATACTAATTATAAACAGATAAAGTGTATAGACATCGCTAAATCTTGCTATGGGTGCCGGCAATGACTTACCAGCAGGTGATCCGTCTGCTCGTCTGCTACCTATCACATAAAAAGTTTTTTGAAGGTTTAAGAACCCTAGTCTCCGAAGCAATCTGCAGGACTAGACCACTAAACATTGACCTGTTTCTTTCTATTTTAGGGGGTTTTCACTGAGCCCTGGGGTAACCCTGCACGTCACTTTATTATTTCGAAGTTTAACTTTGAGAGTAATGTTGCCCATATTACCATTTTTAATTATTTCTCTACAACATCAAAATGGAGCCGAAGTCTTTCCAACTAATTAATTTCCTTCAAGAAGAGCAAAAACGTCCGTTTGTGGCGCCCTCTCTCGGTGTCCAACGTTTTTATAAGACTCCTACAATTAAGAAACGTTTTTCACCCTCACTCTTTTTGAACTACTTGAGCGATGGTATAGCCGTGGATAAAAAAGTATGTAGGTTCGTATTTTTAAGTTAAAAATAAAACAACTTTTCATACAAAGTTAGTCACGTAACTTGGTCATTTTGTATGGGAAAAGAAAAAAAATGAATTTCGACAAGTCGTTGATCAAATACTGATCGAAATTGGTGGGTAGAACATGTGGTTAAAGGGATGTAGGTTATCATAAATACACCCTGTATTATACAGGCTGGTCTAACTAGTGACGTCAATATTTTTTTTTAGATTCCTCACTACCTGGGGGTATCCAAAAATACCCCATGTATGTTCAGCGATTTTTTTGTAGTTTTCGAGTTATAATTTTTTAAAGGTGGTAGCGTGGCGACCAGTAGGTTGCCCAAGATACGAGTATGCCTCTTGGCGCCCCGATCTGATACAATTCTTTCAACGTGGCCGAGCCATTGAAGTATATGTGCCTTCGTCTCTCCCATTATGTTAGGGTCCGCCATCAGCTCTTCAATTTCGGCATCTGCTTCTTGTTTAGGACCTAGTTAAGTTAGCTAGTGTTTGTTAGGTATCTTGCCTTCCTATACTATAAAAAAGTCGGTTAACAATCAATAGTGTACTTACCGCATACTCATCGCACCACACAGAGAACCACTTGACATCCCTGAGCGTGATGCCGTCGGGCAGCGACACGGTGATGCCTTCCCCGCGGTACTTGCGCAGCGGGCCCGTGCCCCCGCGCTCGTCGCGCAGCCGGGTGGCGCCGTTGGCGTGCGGCTTGCCCGACGAGCCCACGTAGAAGAACGCCGCTGTGGACAAGTGTCGTCATTAGTACATTAGAGAGAGAGAGTAGAGTACCAGCCTTTAAACTCTCCCACTGCAATGCAAAGGCCTCCATCACAGAATTCAAGTGATACTACTATTATTGGAATTGGGCTTTATCACAATGCTACTTGTACTATTAAGTATTCTGTGACAATGCGGATTCGAGATCACAGCCCTATAAACTATGTCCGAAAAAACGTACTTTTGAAAACTTTATTGTAAGATTTTGATGTAAATTTTACAGAAAGAATGGATTGAAGATTGCCACGACATCTAGTAGGTACTAACTCAAAGCCGTCGCTCTGTGCGAGCCACAATCTTGTGCGCCAGTTTAATTCAATACAGGGGCTATCACATGTGAAAAACCCGCTAGATAGCGTATTGAAGAGGCTGTAGAACTACACGGTGATTGTCAAAATGTCAATTAACAACCAACGACGTTGAAGTTGGACCTCAGTCTAACAGTACGCCATCTAGCACGTTTTTCACACGCGTTTTTTTACAAACATTCAATAAATTAATACATCTCATACGTTGATCAGATGAACATGACCGCGTATCCCACTTACGCTTTCATCCAAAACCAGGTGTTCCTTTAATCAACCAATAAAAATGCAATTGTCATTTCCTGTTGTATTCCCATTTCATATATATTGGCAAGTTAATTGGTCATTATTGCATACTGATTGTTTTTCCGATGCCGGCCAATGAGGCTTGAATGAGAGATGGCCGCGAACACACAGCGAGATGGGCACGGAGTGTCTAAATTACAAATTTATTATTATAATTATTTATGAAGCAATGAGTAAAACTAACTGAGGACCTAGAAGTAAAAACGTCTAATTCCGTCGTTCGGAAATAGAAATGTAATTATTTATTCAGTTGAAGTCCATACAGAACATTTATGAATGTGAAATATGTTATCTGTCGCTGAGTTTAAAACGGAAATATTGATGGGCCCGATATGGCGCATTTCGATCGTTTGTTCAGTGTCTGGATCTGGAGGATCTTGCTTCATGAATGGGCTCAACCGGAGTGATACCAAGGGTTCACATAAAACCAAACAACATACTTATCTCATAGTTACATTGACCTGACTCCGTATTAAGTAGCTTAAAATGCACTTGTGTTACAGATATCAGACAACAGAGGACAAATATAAACACATATAATAACACCCAGACACTGAACAAACACTAATCATCACACGATGTTTGTCTAGGGTGGGGATCGAACCCATGAGGCAGGTCACCATGCATTTATCCTCTTTATTTATAAACTAGCGGCCGCCCGCGCGACTTCGTCGCGTGGAAAAGTATGACACTTTTTGGCCTTTTGCAATTCACACATCATTTCGCATAAAAAGTAGCCTATGTCCTTTCCAGGGTATAGATATCTGTTTACAAAATTTCATTTAATCCATTGAGTTTTGGGTGAAAGAGTAACAAACAGAACAGACAGACAGAGTTACTTTCGCATTTATAATATTAGTAGGATAGTATAGAAGAATATCTCAACTATTCGCGTTAAAACTATTTTCGACTGCAGGCTCCTACAATTGCAATCTTCAAATCGTCATCATAAATCATGCTACATTCTCAACATGTCAGCATTTGATTATCTCTATTAGCCGTGCGTGCTATTTCGGGTTGACTTTCGATACGACTTGGTACCGGTTCGGCAGTGACTTCTAGCGGTCGTTGCCGTCAGGAAGTGCTTCCGAGTGACTTTCGCTGTTCCCACGGCCTACAGCCTGGGGTTCATCTTGGATTTCCTTGAGATTAAACAGATAGGTAGTCTTTATTGCACAAAAAATACATGCGACAGCTTTCGACAGAACCGGGAATGGTATTAATATCATTCATTCGACAGACACCGTAGGAGAGCCCAGATTCGGCATGTATGGGCCGGCTCGACCGTAGTGACCACGGCCTCACAGAAGACGGCGTGAATCAGTGCCTGCGCTGTGTTTCGTCGAGTGAGTGAGGGTATCGGAGGCCCAACGGGGGAAAGCGGGTTAAAGGTTGGCAGCGCACTTGTGACTCTACTGGTGTTGCAGGTGTTTGTGGCTGGCGGCAATCGCATATCATCACGTGATCCGTCTGCTCGTCTGCCACCTATCACAAATAAAACAAAAAAAAACACAGAGGACTGATTTACCAAGTCTATACCATTTTCAACAGATAACTTCTTAAGACAGCGACAGAACTTAAATGTAACCCAAAGGTGGAAAACACGCGTGATGTAATCGACACAGAGAGCCATCTATTGGCAAACATGGGAACTAACAGCAAAATGAAGTCCCAAAACGAAGTGAAGGCCACTAGTGAAGTAATAAATTTAAAAGTACCTACCTATCTACAAAAGGTGTACGAGTACCAACTGTACGAAACCAATCGAGCAGAAAGGCTTAGGTGCAAGTTGTGGAGCGCTCGGTATGCAGCGGTGCGGTCCGGCGCGGTGTAGCTTGGTGCGGTGGGCGAGCGGTGCGGCACGGTGCAGCGACACAACTTTGCCGTTCAATTTGGCTGATGGTGGGCCAACTTTGACTTGTCCCATGTGACTAGGGATGTGCAATCATTATCTATTGTCGATGAATTCCTACACCCACTTATAGCTGTACAGGATGTAACGCAATGTCTATTGTGTTTTATTTTTGTTGACTACCGCAACTGATATCTATAGCGCCTAAGCCCGAAAGGTTTCGAGTTCCATACTTGTCAGATCAATTTCAAATACAAACTTTTTCAAATACGAACAAGACACTTAATACAGCAAGTATCGTATAGCTTTGCTATCAATACCGCTAAACAATACACATTTACAGCTGAAGTATAATTTGCAACTGTGCCTCGAAAGCGTGAGGTTGTTAATGCAAATCTCCACAACACTATTGCTCCCGGGCCACGTGCGGCTTACTCGACGCGATTGAGGCACAAACAAATTGATGCCCTGGGAATAGCCGATGGACGATTACTCGATCACAGCCCAAATGTAGGTTAAAGGAACTGTTACACATGATAGGACTGCCTCGGTGGCGCAGTGGGTTACGGGTGGCACTTTAAAGCGGCGGCTGCGCTTGGAGCCCGGATTTGATCCCCAGGTCGGGCCAAAAATTTGAACCTGACTCTTTCCTGTTCAGAAGTTTTCAGTGTTTGCCTGAAGTCTGGAAGTTGGCGGTCTTGCCTCGGAAAGCACGTCAACCCGTTGGTCTTGCGCTCAATCCCTCTTTGGTCGTGTCACACTGGTGTCCCATCGAATTAAGAGGTAAGGGAATAGGGAGTGCACTATAATATTATGCCCTGCGTACGTACGCACGTGGCTGATCGGACGACGCGGATGGATGCGGACGGATGCGGACGTGGCTGATCGATAAGATCGGCCCGCGTAGCTGATCGGTTGGAAGATCTTATTTCACATAATATACTGTAGCGCTTTACTACTAAGTAACATGTGTATCAAAACGTGGTATTTTTATGGTAATTAGCATGATAATTACGAGTATACTCAAAAACCGATTGATTGATTTTGAGCATGCTACCTGCGCCGCGGGCAGAAGCACGAGTTTTTAACGCGTATGAACTGATTTGCTTATTATTGAGCATGTTACTGTCACACTACAACTACCTAGTCCCATGCTTAAAACTAGCATGGTTAGTATTAGCAAATGTTAGCTCAAATTGAGCATGCTAGATTAGTTCATGTGTAACAGTACCTTAAGAGTGTAACTATCGACATCGTGAATGATTCCCCTCTCTAGCAGCGTGAGGTCGTTAATGCAAATCGCGACAACACTAACTGCCGGGTAATGCGCGGTTTGCCCGCTATCGAGACGGAAACTTGCCGATGACCGGGAATCGACGAGCTTCGTACCCAATATACTGTGTGGAGATTGAAGACTTCGGTAAGTCATGGATAAATTAGAGCACGGGGCTTTTCGGGTTTAAGCTCGACTTATACTTACTTATTGTTGCTTTTTACTGATCTATTTTTATGTTTTTTTTTGATCTTAGAGTAGGCAGGTAGGTCTGGGACGGACGGCCAAATGCTCGAAAGTCAGTTGGCCATCTAAAGCACCGCTTTAGCGATGAAGTTGAGAAAGATCACCGCAGACTCCAGGCGGATGACTGATTGAGCCTCTTATTATCGGAGACCAAGTTTTTGGATCACTGCGCCAGCCCAGTTAGTTCTTTATATGATAGCTATAGTGGCCCGCCCTCGATCCGCTACGGGACAGTAGTTCCAAAATGAACCAATAGATGGCGCTGGGCGTTGATTACATCCGCGCTAGTGTTTCGTATTTTCGATTTACCTATAAGCCGTGTAGTTGTCTATAAAAGTTATAAATAGTATAGATTAGTACATACCTCTATATTAGCACACTTGACTCCCTACAACTAATATTTAAGCTAAAGGCAACATTAAAAAACCTGAATGCTGTTTATATCACCGGTCTAGTTCAGTCCACAACCAGATCCGAATCCGGCTGCCATCACCGCCGCATTACTTTCTTTCCCTTCCGACCCGACACAAAGGCACTTTCTATTCCGGCTGCGACAGTGACTGATGACTCCGATGGCTTCATTGATTGCCGTCATCATTCGGAGACGAACAAAACTGTTTTGTTTTGGTTTAACCTCCATCGCCTTATTACAAAGCGAAGACTAAATAAGCTACGCCCAAAAGGGTATGATGTACTAGAAAATTATTTATAAGACGTTATTTTACATTCATGAAAGCTAATAATACTTTGAGATGGAGTTTAAAGTTAGTCAAGGTTTAAAAATCATGCACTTTTTTATAAAAGTGACAACATAATTTTTAAATCTAGACTAACCTTAGACCACGTTTAGTAATAAGTGACTATCAATCAGGAGATGGTTTGAAATGTAGTCTCTAATGTATATTTAATTCTTCTACAATATTTTAGTTACGAGCATTAGATAATGGAACAAGAAACAGCTTTCCCAGCTTGTTTCTCTTAATGCGCTCACCAGAAACTTGCGGATCACCGTATATGAGTATTATTGAGTACTTATACATATTGGTATATTTATTTCGAATTTATGTCAGTACTCGCATGAATATGTCTCTATAAGTGGTTTATAGAGACATATTCATGCGAGTATCTCTATAATTGTGACATTTATTCATTCAAATGAATCAATCGTTGTACACGATATGCCAAAAACGCGTAAGTGTTTCGGCCACACGATGCACGGAAAACATCTGGAAACACTGAATGTGATTGGGATCACTGAAGGTAGAAAATCGCGTGATCGTTCACCAACAAGCTGGTTCCTCTCATCTTAGCGTATAATTCCCAGTTGCTTAGACTATTGTTTAGACCTTAATTCAGGATTTAGGGAGTCTGGCAATCACAATGCCGTCTGACCTTCGCAGACCTCCGGCCTTTCAGACCTACGCTCTTCTCTTGGAGGCCTCGCAAATTTATCCATGGGATAAGTGTATAAGTAATTTATTCTAATGCTTTCAAATCAAATCAATTATATTTTTCGTAAACACAGGTTAACAAAAAAGATGACATCACACATTTCAGACCACTATGTTTCACCGAGATATGGTATACGAAAATAGCATGCGTTAAACAAAGATGAATGATGCTTTATAATACTAAATATGTTATACCTATTCTGGTGTATGCCCTATGATTTAAGTTTCGCAATTACAAGACACATATAATTGCCGTTGCCACATACTTGCATTTGGAGTGCAATGGCGTCCGACCAGAAGTTTTCTACAAGTACAAGTTTGCGCCTACTTTGAATATTAGTGTTGGACTCTTACTCGATACTTTTATAAATTCACTTCGCTGATTATTTACCGAAAATAAATGAAAATATGGCTCCGACTATATTTTATTATTTATTATACCCACTACTGCAATATTTTATTTCTAAAGTAATTAAAAGCTTTAAATTATTGCTTTGCTTGAAAAGGAAATGGCTATAAGAAGACTAGATAATGTTAAAGGACATGGGGATCTCTGGGCCCAAAGTTATCAAATGAAAAGTATCCTCAAAAATCGGTTATATTTTTGTAAAGAAACTCACAAAATACTAGATCATTTTACAATACAGAATATTAGAAATCTTAAAAACATCGTATAAATATTTTCAGAAGTAGACGTGGAACGGATTAAGAGCGTTCTCGGCTAGTGCGGAATGTCATGTTTCGGTTTTGATTTGCAAAATTTCACTCACACATAAGCATGTGTTACTGTTTGCATAGAGTTGCCGCGTACGTTTTCTTTATAGTTAGACTGACAAATTTTGATCCTTTCGCTTTATAGCAAAGTAAATTACTGTATTGTTGTAAAATTAAATTGCAAGTTAAATAAAATAAAATAAATCCAACGTTGATTTATTGTTATTCTTTTGATTTTTTGATTTAAGAAAAATAAAAAAATAGGTATATCATTTAGATACCTACCTACCTTTTTTACTCGGGACAGGTAAGCAATTAAATACTTAAAGATATCATGTTTTGTTTAATAAATCATTTAATAAAAAAGAACATTATACATTATAAAACAGTTGTATTTATACATTATAAAACAGTTGCAAACCCTCAATTTGATCCCTTTCTGGGATCAATTCTTTAAGAAACAGCCCCAGAGGAAATGGACGTGGCAGAGCCCAGGAGACCTATTTTTGAATTGTCGTCTCACTAAAAAATGTGTGACTCGCATGATTTTTGACATCCGCATTTTTGAATCATTCGAAAACGAGCGATTTGCAACGAGTGGTGTAAACCACTCGTTTCCGCTAGGCGAGTGGTCGCATTTACGTCAAATATTAACGAGTTAACACTATAAAGTCCATTTTACGAAAAAAAGTCCCCTGGGAGCGGCGCCACTTGTCATACAAATAGGCTTTCTATCTCTTTCCCACTCATTACGTAGACTGCCATGTCATTTTAGTTCATCAAAAATCCGGGGGACTCTTTTCGTGAAAAGGACTATACTTTGACAAGATTGGCGACACACTAAGCGAGTGATTTCAAAAATAGGGAAAATTATGAATCATGCGACTCACGAGACGACGTGACTTGCAAAACGAGTAGTTTTGTTTGGACGAAGCGAAAATTCAAAAATAGGTCTCCAGATACTATGACTAAAAATGAGATCGACTTCATAATATATATCGGACATTAAGCGAATATTCAGAGATGTCTCAGTGATCAATAGGTTTAAAACCGGAAGTGATCACCGACTTCTCAGAGGCACTTTGAATATCAATTTTAAGCTTGAACGTTCTCGGTTGATGAAGTCCACGCTCCGGCCAAATCTGCTCCAATCACTCGCTGGTTCCGATGCCTTCCAACTGAAATTGGAAAATCGATTCACTGCCTTGGAAACCACAATTGACGTATATATCGACGAAGAATTCGACCAAGTGGTGGAAATCCTTCGGGACGAGGGCACAAAGTTCTGTGAGTAGCAAGCGGTCTATACTCTGGATTTAATGGACAAGAGGCGGAAAGATCCATCAGTCACTTCGGCAGAACAACGGGCTCTAAATAAGTCCATCTCCAAGCTGTTAAGACGTGACCTCCGAAGCTCCAATTCACTCTCAATACAGAGAGCAATTGAGCAGAACCAGGGGGGTCCAAAATCTTCGTACAACAGCTTGACAGGAGCCACCTGTCGAAGTTAACCAAAACAAATCGAGGAGTCGTCACATCAAAGCCAGAAACTTTTTGCCTTCTTTTACGCCATGCGACGGAGGATCTACCCGACATCAGCTTGGAGGAGATCGAGGCAGCTCTTGGACAACTTAAAAATGGAAAAGCCCCGGGAAAAGACGGAGTCACACCGAGCTTCTGAAAGTTGCCGGCAAGCCGGTGTTGAAGGAACTTTGACGTATATTTAACTCGGTTATTTTCTTCGGGAGAACTCCTAGGGCGTGGCCGCGGAGCTTGTTCGTATTGTTCTTCAAGAAAGGCGACAAAACCTTACTGAAGAACTATCGACCAAAGTCACGTCTATAAGTTGTTCTCAAGAGTCATTTCGAATCGCCTTACACGAAGACTTGACGAAGCTCAACCTGCAGAGCAAGCCGGGTTCCGACGGTTTTAGCACCATAGACCATATTCACACAGTGAGACAGGTTATACAGAAGACCAAAGAATATAACCAGCCCCTGTGCATGGCATTTGTGGACTATGAAAAAGCTTTTAACTCCGTCGAGACCTGGTCTGTTCTCGAGGCCTTGCAGAGGTGCCAAGTCGATTGGCGATATCGACTTGGCACGAGGTGTTGAGGTGTCTGTATAACGTCGCTAATATGTCCGTAGTAATCCAAAATGGCCAAACCGAGCCTGTCCTGCTACGACGTGGTGTGAGACAAAGAGATGTTATATCTTCGAAACTCGTCTCCGCTGCGCTGCAGGACTTGTTCAAACGCTAAACTGGAAATAGCGCGGAATCAATATAATGGCGGGTACATGTCACACCTACGATTCGCAGACGACATCGTCATCTTGACGGAAACCTTACATGGCCTACAGGCGAGCAAGCCTGGCTGAATCTTCCAATCACTTCGATCTTCGGATGAACTTGGATAAAACCAAGGTCATTTTCAACGAGCTCGTTGATCCGGGACCGGTCGCTGTTAATGGAGTACCTCTCGAAATTGTCCAGGAATATGTCTATCTAAGATAAACGCTTCCAATTAGGCAAGAAACAACTTCGAGAGAGAAGCCAATAGAAGAATTCAGCTAGGCTGGGCAGCATTTGGTAGGCTTCGTCAAGTCTTCTCGTCATCCATCCCTCAAAGTCTTAAGTCGAAAGTCTTCGACCAGTGCGTCCTCGCGGTCATGACTTACGGTGCCGAGACGTGGACGTGGCTGGACTAATCCACCCGGTTCAAAGTCGCTCAAAAAGCTATGGAAAGGGCTATGCTCGGAGTATCTCTGAAGAACCGCATCAGAAATGATGTAATCCGACAGAGAACCTGAGTCAACCGACATAGCCCACCGAATTAGCAAACTGAAGCGGCAGTGGGTTTGGTCACATTAGCCGCAGAACTGACAACCGTTGGAGCCGTAAAGTCCTTGAGTGGAGACCGCGACTCGGTTAAGTGTTGGACGCCCTGCGACAAGATGGGATGATGACATTCGAAGGCTGGCTGGTGTGGGCTGGATGAGAGTGGCTGAAAATCGGGAGCAGTGGCGTGCATTAGAGGAGACCTATGTCCAGCATGTTGGAATACATCAAAAATAACTCAAACTCGTCCCATGCTAATCTGCACTTAATTGCATTGCACTTGTTAATAAGGTTCATTTTACGAATACATATTTCGACCTGAATCCTGAGGGATCACTCTGTTAGTAAGTCTTGAGATGTTAGTAAGTCTTGAGATGCCAGCGAGTCTTGTCGACTCGGCCGGTTCGTCTTGTGGAGTCTGTTGACTCAGATAGTTAGTCTTGCTCTGTCTGTGAGTCTTGTTACTCTGCTAACTGTACATTTGTAAACATGCGTACTCTCCTATAAAACGATTTAATAAAGATATCGTTTAGTACCAACAAATAAGTTTGTCATTGACTCCCAAAACCCATACAGCAGTGGACGAGTGTGGGTTGCTGATGATGATGATGATGAAATTCTACTTTAAAATCATAGTCATGTTTCTGTAGTTTGCGATTCAACTATTTCCAATTCTTCGGTGGTATCTCATGTATTTGACCTTCTCTTTTCTGCCTTTAGCAATAAACGTAATGAAATCATCGTAAAAGAAAAATGTGAATAGATTATGACCAGCTATGTCATTAAAGTGGATTCGCGGTAACTTACGTTTTAGCTTCATTAGCTTTGGCCAAATTAAGTACCATAACTTTTCCTTTTCTTCCCGAATAGCGCCTTTTATATCACATTTTATATTATTATGTAAAATGTAAAGAATATAATATATTTATTAATCTATGGAAGTTACTAGAATTGCATTCTTTACCTTCGTACTCACCAAAATTTTGTTTGGTTAAAACAAATTAATATTCTTAAAAACAAAAAGTATCAATCCGTCTCAGTCGCGTCAAAAAATCTCCAATTTCAAATAAAATTTTACGTAGCACGTGGTGACCGGGAGCGACATAGGTCCTACCTCGGAAAGGCCTCGGCCGGCACTGAGCGCTGGTGCGATTCTGCGCCGATTATATAGTAGTACTAAATGATTCATAATAAAATAAAAAAACAAGTTATTAAAGTTAAAAAAATACCACGTTTTTAAAGCGTAAATTTCTTCATTTATTAGGTTTAAAAAAATCAAGAATACCTTTTATTTCATCCTAAACTAATACGTGTAATAACTCGAAAAATTACTAACATGATACTTTTGAGTACACTTTTCTTGTATGAAAACTTACAGTAATCACTATTGTTTTGTAGCCATGCCCTAATATATGTTATTGTTCTTTAATAGAAATATTGTCATAAGTTTGTCGTTTATAGTTTTACTATTATCGAGCATTTGCGTAGACCTTCGACCACAAGTTTCAAAAAGGGATTGTATTAAAACTGTTCTAACGAGAAAACTAAATGATCATTTGAAAATATTTTGAAATTATGCATTAGATTATGAAATCTGCAATAATTTGACATCAATATCTTATTTACAAACTGTATAGATTATCATTTTATTCTCCATCGGAAATCAATGATTTTGACTTAAGTGTAACTCTTACGGATAAACGCTCTTAAGGGATGTAAACATTCACAGATACGCCCTATAGATTCGTCTGACCCTTAAACCTTTCAAAAAGGAGTCCTTGTCCCTTAATGAAGGAGTTATCCATTAGTCTGTGTATTATTCGAGACCGATGGAGCAAGTTTGGGCCGATTGGCTGCTGAACATCTGAGCCAACACTTGCGGACTTCGGAGTTTGCGTCGGACGGCACTAATAATGTCACCCTGTGTAGGGATGGCGACAACCCTTTTACAAACAGTTTTATTTTCACACAAAAAAAAATAGGCTGTATATTATACAAATATTTAAAATCTATTTAGTAGCCACTCGGCCCTCGTCGAATCTAAATTGCATTTCGATTTGGGCCGTCCCCCTGGTGTGTCTACTAGCTAGATTGACCCAATGTCAGCCTTTGCCTCCGATAATAAGAACCTCCATTTAAGTCACACCGCCTACCAATCCTGCTCTCTATCCGTCATGTTGACCTGTTTTGTCTATCTTTAATATTGCAATGACTTGTGACCCGCCCTCAATACGCTTTGGGACTTAATTTTACTAATAAGTATGATGCGACCTGCAACTCTCTGACTTGTGACTCTTCTAGTGTCGAAGGTATCCATCCATGGGCAGCGGTAATTTCACTTACCATCAAGTGATCTCTCGGCCTTTATATACCCCTTATATTGTAAAAAAATATTCTAACTTTTTCTAATAGATGTCACTGGGCGTCGATTTATATAAGACGCAAGTATTTTTTCGGTTTACCGATAAGTCGTGTCATCATCATTATCCATAGAATTCAACTATTATACCCACATACTAGAGGCCTGCCCTCACTTCGATTCGGAAAGTTAGATCCAAGGCTAGCCATGCATAAGATTAAACTAACTGTACCACATTCGGTTTGCCTATAAGCCATGTTGTCAATAAGAAATTCTGCCTAATTGAAGAACGTATCTCAATGACAATGCTGCTAATCGTTGATCCGCCGCTTTTAAAAACAATCCTGTCTAAGATAACAGCTAGCCGTAATGTAATACGTCGGATTATATTATCTGGCTGCGACATATACCTTCAACCTTTTTATCAATAGTGTACTTAGATATCCGGATTGACGAATCAACTGTCTACAATCACACGAGCTAAAGAAAAAGAAACTTGAAACGAAATCGACAGCATCTTCATTTATTGAAAACAGTGAAGCGTGCCTTTCTTCTTTTTATTTCGTCCTATCAACCCTGCTCGGGGCCAATTTAGGAGGCCCGCGAAACACGTTAGGCCGAAAGAAATTCTAACACTGCCGGATAGAGTCTGTTTTGTGTGGGCTTTAGGATCTTCTGCAGTGAAGCTATGGCATTGTCCCGCTCTGAGCAGATGTACGGCGATGCGTAATGGGTGGAATGTTCCCAATAAACAGCGCCGGGCGTGTTTCTAGTTCTGCGAAGGCAAAAAGTTGGGCAAATATTTGAACTGGGAACGGAATTAGGGCACGGATTACTTACGTATTAGCTTAACTCCAATCTTCTCCAAATCATGTGGGCTGTGTCAGTTCGATCCGGACTAAAGGCACGGAATAATTATCACACGGAAGAATGGTCGGTCTGTCCTTGAAACCGAAGAGATTGGTATAGTTATGAGCAGTATTCGTATTATCGAAATATGGGCAGCTACGGTTGCCGCTGATTATAGATGGATGTCTTTTTTGATTTAATCTCTACATACTCGCAGGTATCAAATAAAAGGACTTAAGTAATAAAATATTTTACTACTGTCGGATTACTGCTTGCTGATTCTTCTCAGGTAGAAATCAACTTTCCGAATCAGCGGTAGCTTACATAGTATTTGACATTCATAAATGTTCTATAAGGACTTAAATTGAATAAAGAATATTTCTATTTCTATTAATAATTTCTGATACGGTCCTTTAGAGATACTCCGAGCATGGCCCCTTCGTTTGGGATGGGATGCAGACATTCTGGCTGGTGTGAGCTGGATGAGAGTGGCCGAAGATCGGAGCGGGTGGCGTGCATTAGGGGAGGCCTATGTCCAGCGGTGGACGAGTGTGGGGTTGCTGATGATGAAGTGTGTGGTTACCTGGTCCTACGCCATCGTAGTGGAAGTCGCTGATGAAGAGCGTGCGCGCGTCGACGGCGAACACGGTGCCCTTGACGCCGTGGTTGAGCTGCGACAGCGCGCCGATCTCGCGCCCGTGGTAGCGTGCGTGCGCGCACGCCGCTGCAACAATAAAAGTACTAAGGTTACACATTGTACGCAGATGATAGGTCGACGCTTGACAAACTACTTATGCATATAACTTAAAATTGTTCTATACTAAACTAGAACCCACCCTCACATTCGTTTCGGGACATTAGTCTCAAAAAATGCTAATATATAGCGCTAGGCAACGATTACATCACGCAAGTGTGTACCGGAGTAGTACCACGACCTCATAGAAAACCGGCGTGAAGCAGTGCATGCGCTGTGTTTCGCTGCTTGAGTGAGGGTACCGGAGGCCCAATCCAGGGGAAGGGGTGTTAAAAGGTAAGCAGCGCACTTGGTACATTGGTGTAGCAGGTGTCCATGGGTGGCGGTAATCGCTTACCAACAGTTGATCCGTCGGCTCGACTGCCACCTACATATATCATTAAAAAAAACCTGTGAGCTAGTCGTTGTCTATACAATTCACATAATATATACCAAAATAAAAGTACTGAAGAACAGCAAGTGACGGAAACCTGCACGTGTAACCATGATTTTAGTCTGGTTCCCATATTAATAGGTTTGCGAGGGCTAATTGGCATGACTTTTCCATAGCAACATTTTTCTGTTTACGATACAAGCTTAACAAGCTTAAAAGTTACATCCACGCTCATATGACAGCCATATCACCCTTAAAAGAACGGATTTCTAGGCGCGTATAAAACGCTAGTAGTCTGAAACCTCACTAAGACATTTCAAGTAGATAATATGTTAAGCCATTATCTCTATCATATCTACATATATGCGATTTATAAAGGTCGCAAGAGTATCCTACGAGGGCGAGGTGTGGTGAGGTACAGTCAGCATCACTTATATCCCGCGAATTAATCCTTAAGCTTTAATGCTTAGAGACGGTACAAAGGCCAAACGGAGCCAGTGTACGTACGTTGGACATTATCCAATAAATGTCATATCGCCGATACAATTATGTCATGGCAATAAGCGAGGTATCGAACTGGGGCGAACTAAGTTTCTTCGTTTGTTTATGGATCCGCATACAGCTAAAGGTATTGTGGAATAGAGGTTACCTGTAGATAAATAAATAATTTTTAGGTTTTCGAACTGTATAAGGACGAATAAACGAACCGCAAAGAGCAGTCCGCTGAAGACGGCTACTTTTGCCGTAGCGCAGCCAAATCATCTTAAATCCGTTTGACATACCATATTGCATGGATCAAAATGCTGAACCGATGAATGATGATTATAGAAACAAACTATTTTTGGATAGATAAAAGGTAGCGCATGAAATGCGCTATTTAGGTAGAAGTTAACATTTTCAACAAAATATATTTTCAACCGTTTACAGTAGGTAAAAAATCGATAAAAATACAATTCATACCTAGTTTATGTATTTTTGTACGGAAAATCTTACTTGAATGAGTTATTATTTTTTATGCTTTATAATTGCGAATCCACGTCGAATGCGCAAGAATCACGGCCCTGTTCCATTACGGAGCCCTAAAATGGTAAATTTCAACATAACTTAATTTAAATTGCGTAGTAGTACAGCTCATAACCAGCAAACAACGATATGATAAAACTATCTTGAGATTATAGTGTTGATGAATTAGCCATAAAACGTAACAGCACTTAAGGTTAGATGCTAAGGATCGACGCAAACGAAGCATGCCGTGGCCGCCACCACGACAATACTGTGGCAGCCACAATTAGAAACCTTGTACCTTGCGTACTTAAGTCTACTTCCCATCATGTGTTCCTTTCAAGCCTTAACAGGTATTTGTCACTAATATGCTGCGTAGCACGATAAGAGGAGCAAATGATAGTAACCAGGAAAGTTAAGGACAAACAGAGTTCAGTTACACATCTGTACTAAACAGAGGTAATAGCTTACCCTTACTGTCCCTAACAAACTAGAGTGCTTATCGCAACCTAATTAATGAAACGTAATGCAATTAAAAAGTAAATTCAATGCAATTATGATAAACGTAAATGAACACTGAGACCTGATCAATCATGTTTTAATTATTTTGAAACATTAATTTAAATACTAATTTAAAATGCTGAATAATCGGTAATTTATGTACGTATATCATTTATTGCATACTCTACTCAAAAGCAAATTTTTTTTTTTATAATTCACTATATCACATACATTGATCTGACTCTGAGATAAGTAGCTCAAGCAATTATATCTATTCTATTCTATTCTAATGCTATTAAAGCTTTAAATTGGGCTGGTTCCAGGGGTCTGTGGTGTCGGGTGCGCGCCGGGCCTTATTTTCAAGAAGTATGTTAACAGCCGCACTTAGCTCTCGATGCGATCGCAGATGAAAGTGATGGACGACATGCGTGAGCGAGACAGCTCGGCTTTCCGCCACGACCCGGCTTTACCAGGGAAAACTGTTTAATGTTAAGCCCACGTCACTTAACACATGTGCTGACATGGACTTGACATGTGATGACCGCTGGGTTATTCTTGTTGTATGGATTCCAGCATTTATTTCACTTAGTGCAACTCTATTCTATCTATTGTCCTTTACCTGAAAGTTTCTGACAAATATTATTTTGTCCCACCCAGCGATAGCATCGTCTAGATTGTACACACTAATTTCTGTAGGTATACCTACACGCAAGCGGTTGTCATTCCATCCTCATCATCACGATGGTTTAGCGATCAAACTCTGTGCGTTTCTCGCGGAATTTCCTTCCATGAACATATTTTGAGGAACGAACTAGCTGCAACAATATATGTATGTCCCTACGGCTATGACTTAAGGACTCCTTCTACAAAGGCTGGTAACGTTTCAGCGCCTCCTCCGATCTTTCGAACACAATAAAACAGACACTTGTATTAGATCTGGGTGTTTGTGGTTGCTTCGTTGTTTCTAATTTTCATAGTGGAAGGGAAAACTTTACCTTGGCACTAAACAATGTATGTGATTTGGTCGCTATTTTTTATTATGATTTATTTGGATCGGTTCTGTGTGTTTTTGCTACTTTGCCGCAGTCACTTACATGGCAAATTGGTACTGAGATAGAATTCAAAACAATGTGTTTATCCTTAAATTGGAGTTGGTTGAAGAAAGACAGATTTGGGTAAAGTGGTAGAATTAATGGAAACGGGTCTATGCGTGAAATACATTATGAAGCAGCGGCCACAATACAAAAATAGCCCGTACTATGAGATACGGGGCAGACGGTCATGAATGGGGAGCAATTACAGCCACCCTTGGATATTTGCAACACCAGCAGTGTCACAGGTATGCTTCTGACCCTTTGCCACAGTTTTACATTCGCGTTTACGAGTATTCGCGCATTTTTTTTAAAAGTGCGTGTTGACGCGTTTTGGAAGTCTTAGATCCTAAGCTCGATAAGTGTTACAAAGTAAACAGAAAAATATTGTCTTGGAACGCAAGCTGCTGAAACGACCGTATACGCGCAAAAAATTAGGCTAGGTACTCTAAAACCAGTCGTTAAAACGAACAAACTGGTTTTTAAGATTGATGGTGATGATAGTGATGATACCAAGCCAGCAAAAACCGCTTCAGCGTTGTTCCTTGCAGGGTTATTCCAGAGTGAAGTGGTCAGATCACTGGTTCTAATCATATTGTAGCGTCCATTATCTAGGTTTGCTTGTAATGTTCTATTGTCTGTGGAAACCTTAGGATAGGTTCTCTAAGAAGAATCCTTTTCTCCTGATTTGCAGGAGGTCTTTTAATTCCCCCGCCACAACGCAGTATGCAAAGGCGTTAGAGAGGTCGTGCAGCCGGTGTGACTACCCGGGGATTGGACCGTCCCTCCACTCCACACTGAATCATGTCCGCGGACTTGCCCGGACCTTGTCAAGTACCCTTTTTTTTTTAATTTACGGCGCCCCCAACATAATTAATTATTTAAAAGAGAAACAAACTTCCGTTCCCAATTCGCCCAACCCCCTGAGTTTATAGAATGCTAGCCGGCACTGTATAAGGGTAATTTTAAATGTAAAATCATAAGATGCTTGCATAATTTTAAAATTAATTAACGGTAATAAAACATCTTTTGTCAAAATAATCTTGTATTTATTTCAGTACCCATTGACTGTAGATCATCTCTCTTTTATTGTTTCTAAATTTTTATATGTAACAGTATTACTTTTTGTATGGAACAGCTGATTTTTATTTTTCTTATTTTAATGATCTGACATGCGAAATGGGCTTTATACTGTTACCTATTACAATAACTTCGGGATTAAAACGACTAAAATTTAACGGTATATGTTACCCAAATACGAAATACGACACGGAGCGCCATCTATTGGCAAAGATTGGATTTATCAGTAAAATTAAGTCCCGAAACGAAGTGAAGGCCACTAGAGTAGTAATAAATTTAAAAGTACCTAAGTATCTACAAAAGCTTAGATGTACGATTACTGACTGTACGAAACCAATCGAGCAGAAAGGCTTAGGTACAAGTTGTGGAGCGCTCGGTATGCAGCGGTGCGGTCCGGCGCGGTGTGGTGGTGCGGTGGGCGGGCGGTGCGGTGCAGCGACACAACTTTGCCGTTCAATTTGGCTGATGGTGGGCCAACTTTGACTTGTCCCATGTGACTAGGGATGTGCAATCATTATCTATTGTCGATGGATTCCCACACCCACTTATAGCTGTACAGGATGTAACGCAATGTCTACTGTGTTTTATTTTTGTTGACTACCGCAGCTGATATCTATAGCGCCTAAGCCCGAAAGGTTTCGAGTTCCATACTTGTCAGATCAATTTCAAATACGAACTTTTTCAAATACGAACAAGACAATACAGCAAGTATCGTATAGCTTTGCTATCAATACCAGCTAAACAATACACATTTACAGCTGAAGTATAATTTGCAACTGTGCCTCGAAAGCGTGAGGTTGTTAATGCAAATCTCCACAGCACTATTGCTCCCGGGCCACGTGCGGCTTACTCGACGCGATTGAGGCACAAACAAATTGATGCCCTGGGAATAGCCGATGGACGATTACTCGATCACAGCCCAAATGTAGGTTAAAGGTACTGTTACACATGATAGGACTGTCTCGGTGGCGCAGTGGGTTGCGGGTCGCACTTTAAAGCTGGCGGCTGCGCTTGGAGCCCGGATTTGATCCCCAGGTCGGGCCAAACAATTTGAACCTGACTTTTTCTGTTCAGAAGTTCTCAGTGTTTGCCTGAAGTCTGGAAGTTGGCGGTCTTGCCTCGGAAAGCACGTCAACCCGTTGGTCTTGCGCTCAATCCCTCTTTGGTCGTGTCACACTGGTGTCCCATCGAATTAAGAGGTAAGGGAATAGGGAGTGCACCTGTGTTTGCGCACACACTTGAGCACTATAATATTATGCCCTGCCTACGTACGCACGTGGCTGATCGGACGACGCGGACGGATGCGGCTGATCGATAAGATCGGCCCGCGTAGCTGATCGGTTGGAAGATCTTATTTCACATGATATACTGTAACGCTTTACTACTAAGTAACATGTGTATCAAAACGTGGTATTAATTAGCATGATAATGGTATACTCAAAAACCGATTGATTGATTTTGAGCATGCTACCTGCGCCGCGGGCAGAAGTACGAGTTTTTAACGCGTATGAACTGATTTGCTTATTATTGAGCATGTTACTGTCACACTACAACTACCTAGAGTCCCATGCTTAAAACTAGCATGGTTAGTATTAGCAAATGTTAGCTCAAATTGAGCATGCTAGATTAGTTCATGTGTAACAGTACTTTAAGAGTTCAACTATCGACATCGTGAATGATTCCCCTCTCTAGCGGCGTGAGGTCGTTAACGCAAATCGCGACAACACTAACTGCCGGGTAATGCGCGGTTTGCCCGCTATCGAGACGGAAACTTGCCGATGACCGGGAATCGACGAGCTTCGTACCCAATATAGTGTGTGGAGATTGAAGACTTTCGGTAAGTCATGGATTAATTAGAGCACGGGGCTTTTCGGGTTTAAGCTCGACTTATACTTACTTATTGTTGCTTTTTACTGATCTATTTTTATGATGTTTTTTTTATCTTAGATTAGGCAGGTAGGTCTAGGACTGCCAAATGCTCGAAAGTCAGTTGTTAGTCTCAAGCACCGCTTTATGGATGAAGTTGAGAAAGATCACCGCAGACTCTAACCGGATGACTGATTGAGTCTCTTATTTTATCGGAGGCCAAGTTTTTGGATCACTATGCCAGTATGTTCTTTATATATGATAGCTATAGTGGCCCGCCCTCGATCCGCTACGGGACAGTAGTTCCAAAATGAACCAATAGATGGCGCTGGGCGTTGGTTACATCGCGCTAGTGTTTCGCCTTTTCGATTTACCTATAAGCCGTGTAGTTGTCTATAAAAGTTATAAATAGTATAGATAGTACATACCTCTATATTGCACACTTGACTCCCTACAACTAATATTTAAGCTAAAGGCAACATTATAAAACCTGAATGCTGTTTATATCACCGGTCTAGTTCAGTCCACAACCAGATCCGAATCCGGCTGCCATCACCGCCGCATTACTTTCTTTCCCTTCCGACCCGACACAAAGGCACTTTCTATTCCGGCTGCGACAGTGACTGATGACTCCGATGGCTTCATTGATTGCCGTCATCATTCGGAGACGAACAAAACTGTTTTGTTTTGGTTTAACCTCCATCGCCTTATTACAAAGCGAAGACTAAATAAGCTACGCCCAAAAGGGTAACACTGATGTATCTACCAGAAAATTATTTATAAGACGTTCTTTTAAATTTATGAAAGCAATAAATACTTTGAGATTGAGTTTAAAGTTAGTCAAAGTTTAAAAATCATGCACTTTTATAAAAGTGACATCATCATTTTTAAATCTAGACTTACTTTAGACCACGTTTAGTAATAAGTGAATATCAATCAGGAGATGGTTTTAAATGTATTCTCTAATGTATATTTAATTCTTCTACAATATTCTAGTTACGAGCATTAGATAAATAATGGAACTAGAAACAGCTTTCCCAGCTTATTTCTCTTAATGCGCTCACCAGAAACTTGCGGATCACCATACGAGTATTATCGAGTTACATAATATTGGTATATTATTTATTTCGAATTTATGTAAGTACTCGCGCGAATATATCTCTACAAGTTATTTATAATTGTTACATTTATTATTTGTACGAATGAATCAATCGTTGTACACGATATGCCAAACACGCATACTTGAGTTTCGGCAACACAATGCGCAGAAAAAAGTCTGGAAAAACTGAATGTGATTGGGATCACTGAAGGTAGAAAATCGCGAGATCGTTCACCAACAAGCTGGTTCCTGTCATCTTAGCGTATAATTCCCAGTTGCTTAGACTATTGTTTAGACCTTAATTCAGGATTTAGGGAGTCTGGCAATCACAATGCCGTCTGACCTTCACAGGCCTTTCAGACCTACGCTCTTCTCTTGGAGGCCTCGCAAATTTATCCATGGGATAAGTGTATAAGTAATTTATTCTAATGCTTTCAAATCAAATCAAATATATTTTTCGTAAACACAGGTTAACAAAAAAGATGACATCACACATTTCAGACCACTATGTTTCACCGAGATATGGTATACGAAAATAGCATGCGTTAAACAAAGATGAATGATGCATTATAATACTAAATACCTATGTTATACCTATTCTGGTGTATGCCTTATGATTTAAGTTTCGCAATTACAAGACACATATAATTGCCGTTGCCACATACTTGCATTT
The DNA here is from genome assembly GCA_014851415.1 of Cnaphalocrocis medinalis. NCBI lineage: Eukaryota > Metazoa > Arthropoda > Insecta > Lepidoptera > Crambidae > Cnaphalocrocis > Cnaphalocrocis medinalis. The sequence goes on along the minus strand of CM026298.1, from coordinate 6,354,677 downwards.
GGAGTGCAATGGCGTCCGACCAGAAGTTTTCTACTAGTACAAGTTTGCACCTACTTTGAATATTAGTGTTGGACTCTTACTCGATACTTTTATAAATTCACTTCGCTGATATTGACCGAAAATAAATGAAAATATGGCTCTGACTATATTTTCATTATTTATTATACCCACTACTGCAATATTTTATTTCTAAAGTAATTAACCATCAGGTGATCCGCCTGCTCGTCTGCTACCTATCACATAAAAAAATATATTAAAAGCTATAAATTATTGCTTTGCTTGAAAAGGAAATGGCTATAAGAAGACTAGATAATGTTAAATTTAATTTGCTTAAAGTTACGTCTGCGTGTATTTTGCTATCAAGAGAAAGTATGATATTTACACTGTTTAATAAATTTCAATATACCGAATAATTTTGTGAACCCGCTTTTTATACAAATGTCACGTGACTTGTTCGGTTCATTTTATATGGGGAGTCGAAAATATTTTCAGAAGTAGACGTGGAACGGATAAAGGGATGTAAACATTCACAGATACGCCCTATAGATTCGTCTGACCCTTAAACCTTTCAAAAAGGAGTCCTTGTCCCTTAATGAAGGAGTTATCCATTAGTCTGTGTATTATTCGAGACCGATGAAGCAAGTTTGGGCCGATTGGCTGCTGAACATCTGAGCCAACACTTGCGGGCTTCGGAGTTTGCGTCGGACGGCACCAATAATGTCACCCTGTGTAGGGATGGCGACAACCCTTTTACAAGTTACAGTTTTATTTTCACACGTGTAGAACTAGGCTGAATATTATACAAATATTTAAAATCTATTTAGTAGCCACTCGGCCCTCGTCGAATCTAAATTACGTTTCGATTTGGGCCGTCCCGTGGTGTCTCTACTACCTAGATTGACCCAATTTTCTTTACCTCCGATAATAAGAACCTCCATTCAAGTCGCACCGCCTACCAATTCTGCTCTCTATCCGTCATGTTTACCAATAGGACAAAATATTGTCTATCTTTAATATTGCAATGAATTGTGACCCGCCCTCAATTCGCTTTGGAACTTTTACTATAAGTATGATGCGACTTGCAACTCTCTGACTTGTGACTCTTCTAGTGTTGAAGGTATCCATGAGCAGCGGTAATTTTACTTACCATCAAGTGATCTCTCGGCCCTAATATTGTAAAAAAATATTCTAACTTTTTTAAAAGAGGGCGTCGATTTATATATGACGCAAGTATTTTTTCGGTTTACCGATAAGTCGTGTCATTATCATTATCCATAGAATTCAACTATTATACCCACATACTAGAGGCCTGCCCTCACTTCGATTCGGAAAGTTAGGTCCAAGGCTAACCATGCATGAGATTAAACTAACTGTACCACATTCGGTTTGCCTATAAGCCATGTTGTCTACAAGAAATTTTGCCTAATTGAAGAACGTATCTCAATGACAATGCGGTTAATCGTTGATCCGCCGCATTTAAAGACAACCCTGTCTATGATAACAGCTAGCCGTAATGTAATACATCGGATTATATTATCCGGCTACGACATATACATTCAACCTTTTTATCAATAGTGTACTTAGATATCCGGATTGACGAATCAACTGTCTACATCACACGAGCTAAAGAAAAAGAAACTTGAAACGAAATCGACAGCATCTTCATTTATTGAAAACAGTGAAGCGTGCCTTTCTTCTTTTTATTTCGTCCTATCAACCCTGCTCGGGGCCAATTTAGGAGGCCCGCGAAACACGTTAGGCCGAAAGAAATTCTAACACTGCCGGATAGAGTCTGTTTTGTGTTGGCTTTAGTATCTTCTGCAGTGAAGCTATGGCATTGTCCCGCTCTGAGCAGATGTACGGCGATGCGTAATGGGTGGAATGTTCCCAATAAACAGCGCCGGGCGTGTTTCTAGTTCTGCGAAGGCAAAAAGTTGGGCAAATATTTGAACTGGGAACGGAATTAGGGCACGGATTACTTACGTAATTAGCTTAACTCCAATCTTCTCCAAATCATGTGGGCTGTGTCAGTTCGATCCGGACTAAAGGCACGGAATAATTACACACGGAAGAATGGTCGGTCTGTCCTTGAAACCGAAGAGATTGTTATAGTTATGAGCAGTATTCGTATCATGTTACTTCCTGTCGTTTGTTTCTTTCATTCACGGTAAAACACAGTGAAATCACTGTAAACGCGCATGAATGTATGCCTGTTTTTATCGAAATATGGGCAGCTACGGTTGCCGCTGATTAAAGATGGATGCCTTTTTTGATTTAATCTCTACATACTCGCAGGTATCAAATAAAAGGACTTAAGTAATAAAATATTTTACTACTGTCGGATTACATAATTTCTGATGCGGTCCTTCAGAGATACTCCGAGCATCGCCCCTTCGTTTGGGATGGGATGCAGACATTCGAAGGCTGGCTGGTGTGGGCTGGATGAGAGTGGCCGAAGATCGGGAGCGGTGGCGTGCATTAGGGGAGGCCTATGTCCAGCAGTGGACGAGTGTGGGTTGCTGATGATGAAGTGTGTGTTACCTGGTCCTACGCCATCGTAGTGGAAGTCGCTGATGAAGAGCGTGCGCGCGTCGACGGCGAACACGGTGCCCTTGACGCCGTGGTTGAGCTGCGACAGCGCGCCGATCTCGCGCCCGTGGTAGCGTGCGTGCGCGCACGCCGCTGCAACAATAAAAGTACTAAGGTTACACATTGTACGTACGTAGATGATAAATCGATACTTATGCATATAACCTAAAATTGTTTTATACTAAATAGTGGCCCGCCCTCACTCTGTTCGGTACTTAACTTCGGCTAGTACCAATAGATGGCGCTGGAAGTGGATTTCATCGCGCAAGTATCCGTGTTTTCGGTTTGTCTATAAGCGTTGACGTGGACTATGAGATTAGTCTCTTTATAAATAGTATAAAAAATAAATATAAATAAATAAACTAGAGCCCGCCATCACATTCGTTTCGGGACTGATGTCTGTGTTTCAAAAAATGCTAATAGACAGCGCTATGCAACGATTTCATAGCGCAACATTTTTCTGTTTACGATACGAACTTAGAAGTAAGTCAACGCTCATACGACTGTCATATCACCCTTTAAAGAACGAACTTCTAGGCTCGTATAAAACGCTAGTAGTCTGAAACCTCACTAAGACATTTCAAGTAGATAATATGTTAAGCCATTAGCTCTATCATATCTACATATATGCGATTTATAAAGGTCGCAAGAGTATCCTATGAGAACGAGGGCGAGGTGTGGTGAGGTACAGTCAGCATCACTTATATCCCGCGAATTAATCCTTAAGCTTTAATGCTTAGAGGCGGTACAAAGGCCAAACGGAGCCAGTGTACGTACGTTGGACATTATCCAATAAATGTCATATCGCCGATACAATTATGTCATGGCAATAAGCGAGGTATCGAACTGGGGCGAACTAAGTTTCTTCGTTTGTTTATGGATCCGCATACAGCTAAAAGGTATTGTGGAATAGAGGTTACTTGTAGATAAATAAAAAAATTTTAGGTTTTCGAACTGTATAAGGACGAATAAACGAACCGCAAAGAGCAGTCCGCTGAACACGGCTACTTTTGCCGTAGCGCAGCCAAATCATCTTAAATCCGTTTACCATATTGCATGGATCAAAATGCTGAACCGATGAATGATGATTATAGAAACAAACTATTTTTGGATAGATAAAATTTAGGCAAAAGTTAACATTTTCAAGAAAATATATTTTCAACGTTTTACAGTAGGTAAAAAATCGATAAAAATACAAGTCATACCTAGTTTATGTATTTTTGTACGGAAAATCTTAATTTAAATGAGTTATTATTTTATGCTTTATGAATGCGAATCCACGTCGAATGCGCAAGAATCACGCCCTGTTCCATTACGGAGCCCTAAAATGGTAAATTTCAACATAACTTAATTTAAATTGCGTAGTGGTAGAGCTCATAACAGCAACAACGATATGATCAAACTATCTTGAGATTATAGTGTTGATGAATTAGCCATAAAACGTAACAGCACTTAAGGTTGGATGCTAAGGATCGACGCAAACGAAACACTCCGTGGCCACCACAAGAATACTATGGCCGCCACAAGTAGAAACCCTGTACCTTGCGTACTTAAGTCTACTTCCCATCATGTGTTCCTTTCAAGCCTTAACAGGTATTTGTCACTAATATGCTGCGTAGCACGATAAGAGGAGCAAATGATAGTAACCAGGAAAGTTAAGGACAAACAGAGTTCAGTCACACATCTGTACTAAACAGAGGTAATAGCTTACCCTAACTGTCCCTAACAAACGAAAGTGCTTATCGCAACCAGATTAATGAAACGTAATGCAATCAAAAAGTAAATTTAATGCAATTATAATAAACGTAAATGAACTGAGACCTAATCAATCATGTTTTAATTATTTTGAAACATTAAATTAAATACTAATTTAAAATGCTGAATAGGCGGTAATTTATGTATGTATATCATTTACTGTATACTCTACTCGAAAGCATATAAATGATATCTATTCTATTCTATTCTAATGCTATTAAAGCTTTAAATTGGGCTGGTTCCAGGGGTCTGTGGTGTCGGGTGCGCGCCGGGCCTTATCTTCAAGAAGTATGTTAACAGCCGCACTTAGCTCTCGATGCGATCGCAGATGAAAGTGATGGACGACATGCGTGAGCGAGACAGCTCGGCTTTCGCCACGACCCGGCTTTACCAGGAAAACTGTTTTAATGTTAAGCCCACGTCACTTAACACATGTGCTGACATGGACTTGACATGTGATGACCGCTGGGTCATTCTTGTTGTATGGATTCCAGCATTTATTTCACTTAGTGCAACTCTATTCTATCTACTGTCCTTTACCTGAAAGTTTCTGACAAATATTTGTCCCACCCAGCGATAACATCGTCTAGATTGTACACACTAATTTCTGTAGGTATACCTACACGCAAGCGCTTGTCATTCCATCCTCATCATCACGATGGTTAGCGATCAAGCTCTGTGCGTTTCTCGCGGAATTTCCTTCCATGAACCTATTTTGAGGAACGAATTAGCTGCAACAATATATGTACGTCCCTACGGCTATGACTTAAGGACTCCTTTCTAAAAAGGCTGGCAACGTATCAGCGCCTCCTCCGATCTTTCGTACACAATAAAACAGATACTTGTGTTAGATCTGGGTGTTTGTGGTACCTTTGTTGTTTCTGGTTTTCATAGTGCAAGGGAAAACTTTACCTTGGCACCAAAACAATCTACGAGTATGTGATTTTGTCGCTATTTTTTATTTTGATTTATTCGGATCGGTTCTGGGTGTTTTTACTACTTTGCCGCAGTCACTTACAAGGCAAAATTGGTAGTGAAATAGAATTCTAGACAATGTGTTTCTCCTTAAATTGGAGTTGGTTGAAGAAAGACAGATTTGGGTAAAGTGGTAGAATTAATGGAAACGGGTCTATGCGTGAAATACATTATGTAGCAGCGGCCACAATACAAAGATAGCCCGTACTATGAGATACGGGGCAGACGGTCACGAATGGTGAGCAATTACAGCCACCCTTGGATATTTGCAACACCAGCAGTGTCACAGGTATGCTTCTGACCCTTTAGCACAGTTTTACATTCGCGTTTTACGAGTAGTACGCGCATTTTTTTAAAGTGCGTGTAGACGCGTTTTGGCAGTCTTAGATCCTAAGCTCGTATAAGTGTACAAAGTAAACAGAAAAATATTGTCTTGGAACGCAAGCTGCTGAAACGACCGTATACGCGCAAAAAATTAGGCTAGGTACTCTAAAACCAGTCTTAAAACGGAACAAACTGTTTTTTAAGATTTGATGGCGATGATAGTGATGATACCAAGCCAGCAACACCGCTTCAGCGTTGTTCCTTGCAGGGTATTCCAAGAGTGAAGTGGTCATATCACTGGTTCTAATCATATTGTAGCAGTCCATTATCTAGGTTTGCTTGTAATGTTCTATTGTCTGTGGAAACCTTAGGTTAGAACTAGAACAAAGCGGTGTAATAGCTCCGCAAGCGCTGGACCACGCAGGGGAGCCTAAAGCGGGCGATGCCGGAGCCCGGCGCTAGTCTTATTAACATAATCCGAGCTAAACGGCTAGGGTTGGGACGTTAGTTCAATATCGATGTTCACGAGTGTAACACCAGTGTTAAACCGGGGATGTATCATACGCAGGAGAGCCTAGAAAAACTTGATGAAGTCTGGCTAAACCAACTTGCGGCCAAGCGTGCTAAGCGCCGCTAACAACCTCAACCGCAGCGGGCAGCGTTCAATTTATCTGTTGGAAATGTGGACAAAAGGTACACTCCCGTATTACAGCCACGAGCGCAGTTTATGGGCAATCAAGTTTTAAATAACAATGATAAATTAAGCTAAAACATAATTTTCGGATCGTTACCTAATATGTACTCATCTGGAGTAGATGTCAGATCAGTATGTCAGTACCTTCTTTGTAATATGGAGCATGAGCTATCAGGCAGTCAGTACTTTCGATCCAAATTTGATGTAAATACCGATATAATGTGGTTTTGACACGCGGCTACAGCCCTATAAACGTCGAAAGCGAATTGCATCTCAATCGGGCTAATACGGCATATTACGAGACTCCGAGAAAGTACCAGCGACCAGCCTTAAATGGTAAGAGAAAAAGTGCGCGTTACACACTACTCTATGCTGTCAACACTCACCTTGTAGTTAAGTAATAAGGTTTATTTTGAGAGTCGATAGGTGTCGATTTATGTTGGTATGATAAGAACCGGTAAGCGGTAACGCACGAGGGTTTTGTAAGGTTAACGATCCGGGTTGTATCTATAATATTAGGGCTGTGAAATAGACCTAATCATTGCACCTACTGTCCATTGTTATTGTATTTGTTCGTTTGCAATAAGGAATATCCATCTATCTTTCTAACTAAGGTTCGATTAACTAAGGTAACAATAAATCTATGACATCATGCTAAGATAAATAAAGATAGATAAAGATCATTTATTTGTAAAAACATGAGTGAGTTAAATATGTAATAAGATTGAAGTTAGGTGCATTATTGTATGAAATTAACCATAATCTCATAAAATAACTCAGGTTATAATTATAATATTGCTATTTATTTATACCTTATAAGCAAGCAAGATAAAATACACTCGCCAATATTTCTATATTTCTTAATTAGTTAAAATGTTGGTCTATATAGCATTCTTATTTACGTATAAAATTAATATAATTTCATTAACGAGAGCAGCTATTAATTTACCTTCATCAAATTTAATGTAATCAAAATATACTGAAGTATACAATTTTAATACAACCTTTCTTTTATTTCATTGAAGATGGGTTTGTTCTTTCATACTGAATTCTAGAGTTGAAAAGAAGTATACTAGAGTTAAAGTGACAGCATAATTTATAAACCATCACTAAATTTAGTCTCCGTTTTTTTTTTATTAAACTATAGGCCAACGCTTGACCACAATCGCACCTGATTTTCATCAGAAAAATCGACGGAAAATCACTGAGGAAAATGACGATGAGGTCTAGGATGATACGCGTTTGCCTAGAAGATGCCTGTTCACTCTTGCCAGATTATAGCGGGAAAAACAGATCTCTGCAGGGAGTTCCTCTCCTTATCTGTCCGTATCATGAAAGTGAAAGCGAATTTCAATAATAATACGTATAGTTTAGTTTAGTATAGTTACCAACTGTCAAAACTGACATATCATAAACTTTCATAAAAGCTTATAAAAGCATAAGCTTTTTAACAAAATGAATGCTTTCTTTTCTTTGTGAAGTTAGTTTAGCGAGCAGCTGAGCAGTAAGTAAGGACCACGAAGCTGCTCCGGCTAAGTCCCCGGCGAACTACAACTTGTGTGTCTTTTAATCTCGAGAAAATAGCTCTTTATGCGAGCTCCGGTCACATTCAACGTCGGGGTACGTGGTTCAAATTATAGTCATAGTAACTTACTTTATTATGTAGATCAGAGTACAAAAGACCAGGTGTATTTTTTCGACTAAACTACCGAACGTGATAGTAAGAAGATGACCTTTAATTTGAGATTGATTTTGTTTAAACTGAGACCCCCTTGTTACAAATCGTGGTCTTAAGTTAGTCTTGACATAAAACTGATGCTGTCACTTTTATTATTCACTTTTAAAAAGTGATAGCCTAAATTTTAAACCACGTTTTGTAATAAGGCCCCGTTGGTCTAGTGGTTTAAGTACCGGGCCGTGATCTCGGGGTCCCGGGTTCGAATCCCGGGTCGAGAAAAAAAAGTATGTTTCGAATTTTACGAACATAGCTCGGGTTTGTGATCACCGCACCGCATTAGGCAAGCGTGGTGATTAAGCCTAATCCCATCATAGTAGCGATGACTTGATTTCTATGATGGAGGCCTTTGCCCTGCAGTGGGATAGTATATAGGCTGATACTTTGTAATAAGGAGTAGAAAGTTTAAAATATTTTCTTAAACTTCAACAAAAATACGTTCACTAGCACGCGGCCAGCAAATGCTTCTTGTGTGAATCTCCCTTCCTCGCGACAGCTATAAACTGAAATAAATCTCATGAAGATATCTTTTATTTGCTTTTTACATTCTTTCGCTTCATTCTGCCATTTATACACTTGGATGAAAGCTCATATCACAATACGGGGCGGGTGTAAAATAGAATTGTTGTATTGAAAGAAAACTGGGTTTATAGTTAATAACTTCTAGATATACAATTTATAACTTCAAGTGGATATTTTCTTTGTTCTCAAAAGTAATATGCGATAGCAATAGTGTTGTCCTGAATAATTCACTACAAATACATAGACCACTTTTCATACAAAACTTGCTCTCTTTACGATTTTATAAAGCAAAGAAGTAAACCATTTTATTGCAGACTAGTGGCCCGTCCTCACGTAGTTCCATTGTCTGCCAAGAGATGGCGCAGGGTGTTGATTGTATCGCGCTAGTGTTTCGTCTTTTCGATTTGTATGTAAGGTTTGTGAATGTCTGTAGAATTTATCTCTGTATAAATAGTATAGATTTTTAGTTGATGCCCGAGAGCATACCGAGTAGTTCGCTTGGTAAGATACGATTTATAGTTATTATTACCGTGACAGTACTGTGGAATGTCAGTTGTGTCACTTGATTCTAATCAAGCTCATGACGAATACATTTGTCACCTATCAGACCAGAAACATCTGCAACATCGGACGCGTTGTTGCCATCGCGGACAGTTTGTTAGGCAATGTTAGTAAACACGCGCGAACAATAGATTATCAACATTGTCGCTTATTATAACTTGCACCCGGTTGCGTCACGGTGACGTCACCGGTGACGCAACCACTCGGAGAGCGGTTTTTGGGGCGAAGCGCAGGGTTGACTATTTGATCGAGGGAAAATTAAGATATCAGATTAATATAAATAAGGATTTATAAGTCAGAGAGAAAAAACAATTAATCAGGGTGTCGGTCGCGATCAAAGTTGTTGCTTTGGAGCCCGGGGACGCTTGCACCATTATCCAGGGCTTGGGGAGTCCGGTCACTACAACTAAGGGACAGCCTATTTCTTTCTGTGTCTGACTTTCGCAAGTCTTTGACAGGGGAACCAGATCATCTGAATCTTTGTTTCACGTTACTGTTCGAAACGTGTAGATTTATTTTGATTTCTTCCCTCACCGCTCGGTAAATGGTACAAATGTGCACATAGATTTGAAAAATCCAAAGGTGCATGCTTGGTTTTGAATCAACAACCTTCCGATAAGAAAGCGAACGTTCTTATTCACGGCTGTAAATTGCCGTAGTTTTATTTTTTTTACTTTTTCGAAGACTACCTATATTATCGTAAAATATTTTTTTAACCAACATACTCTTGACAATTTGCACTTATCATTTAGTCCTAAACTAGAGCACTCCCTTTACTCACAATGTTTCATGGAGTTACCATTTTTGGACTTTGGACCGTGCGTGCGGCTGAGACATAGGTTCTTTTTATGCACTGCGGGGGCTAACTTGACTTGACGTTTATACTACGAGTACCTACTAGATAACGGGTAGCTGGGCACCCCCAAGAGTTAGGAAAGTAAATTTCCTCAAAGATTGATTCAATAAGATATCACGAGCAGGCAGCCCTATCACCCCGTATGCGTTTTTACGACGATCGCCGACATTTTGCATGAAGAAGCCATTTTGCAACGGTGCTTGATCTCCAAACATTGCGCCCATTAAAGCTGTTTATATCGCCTATATGCGGGCACCGCGGAAGTGACGCTATAGCGCCGGAGGTTGCTTAACTGTGATATACAGCTAATAGTGCTTAATTACCCTTAAGCGCCTGATCTTGATGGCTTTCTGATTGCTCGCGGTTTCGGGTCAGTATGCCAATTTGGAATAACTAACTTGATATTAGAATGGTTTATTGCTTACGGGTTGGGACTATGTACCTTATTTTTAAGTTTTCTATATTTCAAGGTACAACCGCCGTAGTGACAGTGAATCTCACTACCAAGTTCAGTCACAGCGTCACACCGTGCCTATAAGCAATTGTCACCGTTTATGGATACCCGCAATACACAATACAACAGAAGCGCACTGTGAACAGTTCAAACTGTCCTTCCACCCTCAATTCCTTGAGCACCATCACTCACACGAAGAAACACAGCGCAGGCGCTGCTTCACTTGCTTGTTTCACGTAAAAATCTAAGTAAACATTGATTTAATCATACAAATACCAGTTCATAAGTTCCCCAGATCTCGTTATGCAAGCAGGGGCGAGTGCATCGGCTTCTCTATTAAGCGTTTTGCAACTGCTGAGCGGCTTGCGGTGCTATAACCGCTTCCGTCTCGCGTTAAAGCGGTCTGTGACTGTGAATAAGTGCTTGGTAGCGACGCTTATTTGACTTCAATTTGTGTGGTAGGAAGTTGATGCAATTGATTAAAAATCCTGTTATTCATTAATTTTCATTTTCATTATTTTTGGTAACTCATCATTATTTTTCGCACTCTTCGCTGTACCTACTTGAGTTGTGGCAATAACTTACAACCAGGTAATCCGATTACTCGTGTACCACCTAACACATAAACAGCATGGTGTTATCTCTATCTATAGGTGGTCTTTCCCCTGACACATAAAAATATAACATCGTTGCTCAAAGGCGGCAAATGCATATGCCATATTACAGCTGTAAGACATAAAACATAGCCCCAAACGGCCATTGTATAACTTAAATGAATTATCGTGGGTCCGCGTCTAAGGGCGATGGGTTCCGTCTGGCGGAGGCGCTTGGCACACCCGCCAACTGCAGATTTACATGCTGCCAGACCGGGTTATTGCATACTTAATGCCGTTTTTAAAATGCATGTAGTTTTATTACAGCAGGACCAGACAATGCAAGTATGACATTTTATTTATGAGGAAGGCTTTGTGCGGGAGGACGGGGAAATTGTTTGTATATCGGTATGGAATGCCTTTGCCGTTTCGTTGGACCGGAATATTTTCATATTTTCTTTTGAAATGTTTGTTTCGTTTACGGGATGGGAAGACTTGTTCAAAATACTTTTAGCTGTTTTAGAAGTTATAGAAGAAAGAATTCTTGTTCTTATGTAAGTATATTGTTGCTAAAAATGTTAAAATTTCTACTAGTACAAAAGTTTTTACAAAATTTATTTACGTTATTATCGGCAAACAAAACAGAATTACATCAAAATAGCATTAAAATATGTATGTTTTTAAAGTATCTACTTAAATAGTATTACAGTAGCTTTGTTATATTTGGCCACTAACACGAATGTCCGTATCCATTCCCAGCTGCATCCAAAGCCTTAGCTTCGGATCCCCGGGTAAGCTTGGACCATGATCCAGAATTTGGAAAGTCTGGTAATTACAATGATTTTAGTTTTACGCACGTCTGACCTTCGTGGCCCTTAGACCGGGATATCAGAGCAACTAAACTAGAAGATTACACGTTCAGAATTAAATGATTCAACAATCATGAAACTATCCTAAACGTGTAAGTTTTCTCATGATAGTTCACTCACTGCCACGCCGAGCAAAATGGTAGAATAATGAGATTCGAATTCAAGTAATGCATCTCTCTTTATGTATGCTTGGATTCCAATCTCGCACGCTTTAGGTTATCTACTGCCCTGATACATTTTAGGCTTTGTCTCATTCTTCTCCGACAAATAACTTCATTACCAACGATACTTTTCATCACATATCTTCTGATACTTCTGACATTTCAAAAATAATTGCAACCATTTCCACGTAAACGGGCGGGATTTAAAATTCCTTTTGGCAGCGCTTAATGCCTGGTCATTAGCGCGCATTCATAACTGCGCTAGTGGCTGTCGCGCGGGAAACGCATCAAACTTGGCGCCCTGTTTACCTTTCATGTAATAAAAGTGTAACTGGTAATATCTGAATAGAGCGCTAGTTTCAAAGGTGTATTCAGTAGCTTTGCGTTGTCCCGGTTTGAGGGGGTCCACCGCTTTTCACAACAATATTTTATATAGTTACGAATACCTGAAAGTCCATCAGGCAAATTAAACTTGTAAAATAAAATCCGATAGCTCCAGTCGACTTTGCATAATAACCGGTCGTAGTACTCGTAATAATATTGAACGTTTCCTAAGCAATTAACTATTACGTATTATAACGACTCCATTGAAATCCTTTTACTGACCGAGTGAAGCTGCTCTCACTTATGATGGACTTGTCATAAAAAGTCCAATGAAGTTGTTCAAATGATAGACTAGATAGTCCAATGATTTTTAAAGTAAAGATAGATAGATAACGTTTATTGGCCACAAAAGCAAAAGAAATAACACAATAATTTCAGTACTTATAAATAGTTTACATTTTGCGGCCAACAAGGCACAAACTCAGCCTATCTATCTAAACCACGTTATCTGTACTTTATAAAAAGATAAATTCTACTAACAATGAAGAGTCTTATAGGTAAATTCAAAAAATTAAATACTTCTTCGATTAGAAATGGGCCGCGTAATATTTCAATAAATTTCTACTTTATGACTATATTTGTACTTTAGGCAATAAATAAGTGTATCTTCATTACTGACTAGGACAGTCAGTATTTCACTTCACTATAAATCCTACTAGAAAACTGAAGTCGTATTTTACACGCAAACATTTTAAAGTGAACATTAATCATATAGAATGTCTTATCTAAATGTCCACCATAATAGAACTTTGGTATTAACTTTCTATTTTGTATAGTAAGATGGAACATTTGTCTGATAGATTACCTGTCTAAATGCATTATCTCATCTCATATTACATGGCCTGACTGACCTAATGGCGCATTTGGGAGTGACCCAGCCTCATCCAAAGGTCGTGGATTCGATGTCCGGCGACCGCGGCGATACACCACTCTACCGAACCCTCGCCGCAAGCATTAATCCCATGCGGTTTTCTTTTTGTTCTTACAATAAATTAATGACTGCACATACCTGAAGTAGCTTAAGCACTTGCGTTATTAAGAGTTTTAAAATTAACAAGATAACTACAAACATTACACCTGCACTTTATAACACCTATTTGTTTACCAGAGTGGGATTCAATTCGTGATTTTTAGCGTATGAAGCCGGGACCTTAAATACGCCATGACGCAAAATACATTTACAGTTGCCCTACGATTATTTGGCTCCCGGCAAGAGTCGAACTAATACTATTTACAGTACAAGTGTCAGTGTCTATGGCATTTTCCCATAGAAAAATTCTGTACATCGCCCCCTGTCAACGTTACAAAGCGGTCTTCTGACCTTAGTCCTACAGCTTTACTTGATTTTTTCAAATACAATAACATAGCTAAGTCCAAATCGTATTTGGATACAAACACTCGCGCAAACTTAGTTAATTAAGAGCAACTTTCCACGAGTTACATAAGTAGCTGCGAATTGTTTCAGTTGCAGCTGGTTTCATCGCTGAAGGCATTCGGCCGCTGCATACAGTGTAGTGATGCGACGGTCCCAAAGTTTTACCTAGAGGCTCGACTCACGTCAGTAACTTTTGTTGTATCTAAATTGAATAAACTATTTTCATTTATTTTCATTTCGTTTTCATTATGTTGACGTATTCAAATGGTAAAAAAAATATCTCGTGTTACTCAGGGGCTTCCTCTGATTAACACTAGTTAATTTTTTTGAGTTAGGATATTTCATATTTGGGGTGTCAAATTACTAGCAATTCACTGTTGAGTTAGATAATGAATTACTTCAAATTGTATAAATGGTTAACTTTCCTCGAGATCTATTCGACTGGTATTTAATGGTAGGTATGTACCAAGGAATTGTGAGTTAAATTTGTTTGTAATATTTTAGCTAAAAAGAACTATTATTTTATTTGTTAATATAGGTACGTAAGTATTTTATAAATAAAAAACAAAATAACTTCTAATTTATTCCTCGAAACAGTTGCTAAACTAGACAGTTAGACACTAAGTTAGCATGACTTATTAGCGAACCTGAGTCATTTTTTGAAAATTACTTGAGTTAACATTAAACACTAGTCACTTCACTATTACAGCACGAGTATTGTCTGTCTGTCCTGGGTTTATGTCTTGGGTAAAATTGCCATCTAAATTGGATATTAAAATGCAAACAATAACTAAAGTAACGGGTAAAAAAGAAATATGTTTTCTTCGCGCAAGTGAGTGAAGCGAGATAGTTGTTATTTTTTGTTTTTCTACTAAAGTTGAGATTTGAAAATTTTGAAACAAAGTTTTATGAAGTTTGAATAAAATATTAGATGTTCTAAAATATTTCGCCAGAAAGACGAAAGAAAGATCTAAAAGAGTCAAAGGTGCCCGACTAACATGTATCGGCACGTCAAGATCCACTTTGGATCGCTGAGCCATAGATGCATTTCATGGAGCGGAGGCCTTGGTCAGTCAAGCGTAGTGTATTTATTAAAGTTGGTCTAGTGGTTTACATGAATACCGATCCGTGATCTCGGGGTTTATTTCCCTGGTCGAGGAAAAAAGTATGTATCGAATTTTTTTGACATAGCTCGGTTTTGTGATCATTAATCTGCATTGGGCAATCGTGGTGATTAAGCCTAATCCCATCATAGTAGCGAAGACTTGATTTCTATGATGCAGGTTTTTGCCCTGCAGTCGGCTGAAACTTTAATTTAGTTAAGTAATCCACAATCGCAGCTGATGGAAAGCGTCTGCGGGATGTTACGCGTTTGATTCAAGTGGTTATTAATTATCGAATAGCTAAATTTGATGTCGTGCATATGTCGTATTATCAAGCAGAAGCATTAACAATTGTCTTAGCACGAATACTACATATCCCAGCTATATGTATATGTAACATGTCTGTCTGTACGCACGGCGCAGTGTGTCAGTGTGTCCGTCCGTCTGTCACGCACGGAGGACACTTTCCAGATAACTATCTTGCATTTATTATGATCTATACTGCAATAATGACTATTTAGACGTTACTCAATTGTTTTTATAGATGTAAACACTTGAAGTCTTAAATAAATACACACTTCAGTTTATCTAGTTCACTTAGGTAATCACACATTTACCTACAGGAGCATTTTTTATTTTTACAGCTTTTTTATACATTTTTCAAAATATTTAAGTAAGTTATTACTTACTTATTACATTTATATCTGTATGGCAGGTACACTTTTAATTACTCTGAATCAATAAAAAGGATTTCAAACTTAATAATAAGTTTTAAGGGACTGTAAAACTTATCGTTAGCAAAATTTTGGACATTGTTAAAACATTTGTTCCTACTGTATGAAAACAGAATTAAAAGAATGTAAAAAGATGCAAAAATCCAATTTTAAGTATCAACAGTTAAGTACCTTAACAATGCATCTAACAAGTATGTAACATACTTTATACGCGATTGCTAAGTCAATCTTATTATTAACCGATATGAAATGAAATTAATCTTACAACTTTTTACGGTAAAACAACTGTGTTGTGAGACTTGTTTTTTTATCAAATCATATAGGTATGTGATGGCAACATTTTTCATATTAACCTAATAACAGTCTAACAGAACATTACTACTCACATTCTCCCATTGTGCAAGGGAACAAAAACCGTCTGAATGGAATCCTACGAGGAGTATTACATCCAACTCATACAAGTTGTATGACTCTAGACATTCCGTGGAACTCGGTCACGCGTTGATGTCTATTGTATGCGCGATCGATACTGTATGGGTTGTATGGATCAATACTACGTACTTGTGTTCGTGCTGTTGTATGAGAAGCGCTTGGCGCTTTTGTAGAACACAAAAACATGGTAGTCATCATTTTGTATTATTGTTAAAACAAAGTCAGTATTTTTTAATTGTGTATGCTATAAAGTAATAGAAAATGAAATGTGTTTATTACATCATCTACTTTGATATTCAATGATACTTATTGTATATATTGTTTATGCTAGTAGTGACAAACGAGCAAGCGGGTCACCTGATGGTAATCGATTACCTCCGCCTAATATGGACACCCACAGCACCAGACGAGTGCGCTGCTTAAAAAAAACATTTGTAACCTTTTCAAATGCCTACACGAATCCTCGATCTTTAGAAAAATATCCTTTGATATATTATATAAATCTTATTATAATTTAATTTTATAACTTAATCTAAGACCTTTTATTACCTCATAAATTATTTGCATTTATCAAATTATCGTAAACATTTCATCGCACAAAAATTATTCACAAATGTAATTATAGTAAGCATAGTTTTCTCTGCGCAATACTTATCTCACTAGAGTGTATTCACACCGAGCAAAAATGCGTGGAAAGTGAGAGGATCCCCCCGGGCTCCCCCTCCCCCCTGGTCCGAGGGGGGGAGGCAGCGAAAGTGAGCGGATGCTATCGGCGCGTGCGCAGCTGTCATCTGATGTACGCATACACTAATGTACTGGACAATCGATAGTTTTTAACTGCATTAGGAGCCTTCGATCAACGTACCTCGGACTCTATAGTAACAGCTTTGCGCTTTTTTATGTGATATGTGACAGACGAGCAGACGGATCACCGATGGTAAGCGATTACCGCCGCCCATAGACACCTGCAACACCAGTAGAGTCACAAGTGCCAACTTTTAACCCCCTTTCCCCAAATTTACTTTTATATATTATTTTGATGATCTGACATGCTAAAGGACTTCAAGTATTTGTGTTACATTGGATTTGTGCTTTGGGATTAAAACGACTTAAATTTAACGGCAAATGTCTAAGATGTTCCAGTTTAGAACCTCATATAAACTAGATTTCTAGCCTAACAACTCTTTTACACTGCACTTCTTACTTAGATGCAGCAGTCACTCGCCAGATACTGCGCAAGATAACGCGCAGCCGAACTAATAGCCAGTCTACTTGTCCGTCTGTTTGCCCCGTGAGTGAGTGCTTACATTTGGTTCAGATTAACGTTTTATCTTTTCAAAGATACGTGGCAGACGAGCAGTTTATTAGAAAGACAGAAAATATATTTATTAATTTAATACGAGTATAATAGGAGCGTCAAATGTGTTTACGGCAGTAAAATAATTGATGTCTTACCCCTTAGAGCGTTGATTACCTACCATAAACCATTATGTGGGTCGCATGCTCGTTTGTCTAATTCAGCAATAAGAAAAATCAATATGATAAAGTGCACTATGGTTAGTGCTATAGAAATCAGAATCAGCATTCAAAATATAGCTATAGAAGTTGCTGCTGTTGGGATCACTTTTTCAAAGCTTTCTGTTTGGAATGTGTACCTATCTAGAAATTATTTATGATCGAATGTAGGCAAGCACATTTTTCGTATGTAGCAGGTAGCGCTCGGAGACAGACCACCTGAGCGTAATGCTAAAGGTGATGATGACGATGAGGTTTTTTTTATATTGAGGACGATCAAGATGACCCCACTCTGCCTGATGGTAAGCGGCCGTGAGATCCAAATATGAGATTGACAGGCACAAAAGAACAGACAAAGTGTCCATTGAGTCTGTCACTCGCACCCTGAAGGCCTGCTGGGTTGACAATGCTACGAGAACGACTGCCCAGAAAACACGCTAGTCTGCATCCTCCCGGATGGTGTTAGGCTGACAGATTTACGCTGCGAGTAGCGGTCGAGGCCCGCTCTGATTCGTCCGGTTGTTGCCTCTGCTCTGTTAACATTTTGTTTAATTTGCTTTATCTAATGAGAGCATTGTGTAAAGTAGATGATATCGTTCGGTATCGTGGGCTTGCAAGTCGGATGGTAGTTGCTACATTGTAATTACAAGATTTTTCAAATCGCAATTAAAACGTATCCTAGAATGAACAGCAATAGGACTCTATAGCCATTATCTTTGATGTGAAGTCCCATCAACTTTCTTTCAACTTCAAAGATGCTATGGCCAATGACCGATGATGGACTGGACGCCCTCAAAATCACGTGCTGATGATAATTCAAAACTTTCTTGAAAAAAATGCCCCCAAAAGATTACGTAAAAACATACATTGATCACTACAAGATACAAACTGTACACACGTAAAACTGCATACCATAACGAGACCAATTACAAAAAAAAACGTAAATACAAACATAAAGAAATTACGTAATAATTATGTAATTTAAAGTAAAATATTATTTAAGTAAAATTTTGAAAGATTAGTAGAACAGACTCACTTCAATTTTATGTAAATATGTGGACGTAAAATAGACGCATCATGTTAAACAATTATCGTAGGCTTATAAATTGAGATGATTGCTTCACAAAACTTTCACAAAATGAAAGTATTTTAACTGTACTCGATATCTTATCTTGTACTTATTCTCATTGGCCGTAAACACAGTGCTTAAGTTACAGTTCGAGGTAACTTCATGGTTATATCTTAGATATTTTATATTTTAACACTGTTTTTATTTGTGAAGTTGTTTGTCACTGATGATGGCCAGATAGTTTTTTTTCTATCAATCATACTAGGTCAAACCCCATGCGTTGTACGAGTATAACCACAAAACCACCGCAGAAATAAAATGGCCAATGATCCAGCAATGATATCATTAGTAGACCAGGTGTTATCCGATTATGATAATGCGGGCATTAATTAAAGTGAAATTTCATATCCACGCATCCAGCGTAACGTGACACCCCGTGGAATGACGGCTTATGTCACACAATCGTTTTATTTCTCAAGGATACTATTTCTCATTATTAATGTAAATCCAGCATGTACGCCGCGCTGTCTGTTATCGTGAATGTAATTTTGAACACCTGTTCATTTATAATTATTTGTATTGCTTCTTGTATTTAAAGTTACGAGGGTTTCGTATTACAACGGTTTTGTTATTACATCGTATTTTGTTATATGCACTGCTCTACGCTAGTTTTCTGTGAGTCCGATGACAGACTTGACGCTAAAGTCATGGTATGTTTAAAGATCATTAACAAAGTAGCTTATTTTGACATCAAAACCATATCACGGTCGTGAGGAAAACCCCTCAGAACCGGTTCTGCAAATGAGAGAAAGTTTGGTGACACTAGCCCGGCTGATGCCGGCCTATGGATCAGTGCCGGGCAGAATTTAAATGAATAATCTACATTAGTGTAATGTAGGTTTTTGATCCAATGTGTTTTAATGCAAACTTGGCAAGAAATACGATTTGGTAGAGTAGCCTCGAAGGTATAGATGGACTGGTGCTTGCATCAACCCATTGATACGTTCCGATACGTGTCTTTGCGTGAGAGCATATCCCATAATACGCCATCTAATCGATTTTCCTCCAGGCATTAGGTCCTTATTCAAAGGTTTTAAATATTATTTAATATTTTTTCAAAATCAATATCTTGTTTTTGAGGAGACTATTAGAATCACCAAGCCAGCGGAGTTAGGGATTAAGTACCTAAGTATTAACACATTCAACCTACTTCTGTCAAAAGTTTTGTGGCAAATCGCTTGGAACTGACTCAATTGAACGCTCTATACAAAGACCTTTGTGCAACCGCTGCAGATGCATTGTCGCTGCAAGCTCATGATCGACGCCACACAATAGACAATTGCCAAAGCACATTAACACTGTATAAAATACCTTTGTACCATCTGAAATACGAGTGTATAAATTTTTTGACCTACGTAGATTAAAACGACCTTAGGTTAGGTGTAGTAATTATTTGCGAAAGACAACCTTTAGACAGGTGAACAAGCCTAACTGTATCATTCATCATCGTCATCAGCAACCCACACTCGTCCACTTGACTGCTGGACATAGGTCTCCCGTAATGCACGCCACCGCTCCCGATGTTCGGCCACTCTCATCCAACCGACACCCGATAGCCTTCGAATGTCATCATCACATCATGTCGCAGGGCGTCCAACACTACGCTTACCGAGTGCCCCTAATGGATAAGACTGTATCATTACATGCTCAAAATTATCAAAAGTGCGCATATGTATATCAGTGGCGTACCTAGCAGGGATGATGTATGTTCTTAAATTTTACAAGCATACACATTTTCGAGCGAAGGCTACCCCTGAGCAAGAGGACACCCTCGCTACGCCATCGATACACAGTTTGGGAAACTATTCGAAACGCTCTCTTTATGGAAGGTTCCACAAAGTACCGAGATTGGCTGATTAATTGATTGATAGCGTCTAATGAGGGAAGCTAGTACATAATACCAGGAGTCGTTCACAACCCGGCAGCCCTGGCGGTGAGCAGTGACGTAACAGAGACGTTCACACGGGACAGTTCGCACGGGGCGTGTGAACGCGACACAACAATACATAATCTTGTGTTATCTGCGGGATTTGTGTTCGGTTTGGTGACATACATAACATAGCGTACTTGAGTATAGCAGATGCTATAGCAGTGTGCGATTCCGCAAGGACCAATTCCTTGAAGAATGGGAATAAATAGTGAGGAAAACTGCCAAATCGCACACCTAGTGTAGCATTTCTAAACATCCAGTCTCTATTTAGGGGGGACAGTCCCGCTTCATGACGTAACGTTAGCTCTTCATAGTAACCTTATTTACATCATTGAATTCATTGAAGTTTTCTAACTTTTTAGGTCATTTTCGGCAAGTCCCGCTTTGGGTCAGTAAAATCCCGCTTTTTTAGCCAAATGATTTCTTTACATGGCATCATAATTTTACCAGCAAACATTATGCAAGATACTGTTCATAAGTACTGTTATTTCTTGTGTGCTAAATTAAACTTTTTCTATTCTATAGTATCTTGTAAAATGGCTGGTAGTTTCCGCGCATTCCTCGGAAGCAGTGGGTCAGGAGGCAACGGTACCCACACCGGTCCGCCCCCCCGCGCCGCCCCGCCGCCCCCGCCGCCCCGTCGCCCCGCGCCGGCGCGCGCGCAGCAACTGGAGCGCGGGGAACGGCTTTGAACTTGCAATGATACGCCATTTTGCATCTTAGCAACAAATTAACTAAGGCATTGGTGCGGACAATAAATAGCTGTTCCATACATAAGTTAAACAGCGGAATGTATTGAACAGCTGATTTCTTCGATTCGTTGGGGTAAACGAGTTCTGGAGTGGAGACCGCGTTTTGGTAAACGTAGTGTAGGACGGCCTCAGGCCAGATGGAGTGACGATCTGCTCATGAGGGCTGGCTGGAGCTGGATGCGAGTAGCCGAAGATCGATCAAAGTGGCGAGCATTTGGAGAGGCCTATGTTCAGCAGTGGACTGCAACAGGCTGATGATGATGATGATTTCTATGATTGCTTCCATGGGAAATGTTATTGTTGATCGCAAAACTGTTTACCAAACTTACTGATTGCACACCAAAATTACTAAATGCTATGTTATGTATGTATGTGTACAGACGGCATTTTTCAAGTGCACAATTAGTATTTGCGCCACTATAATTATAAATTGGCTGGTGATATAGCAATCAACCAGTGGGTATAGCAAGCACGGCCGACGTAAAGTTCATAAAGGTCAAAATATTAAAACTGACTTGAAACATTGCTCGAATGTATTTTCTTTCTTTCTTTCTAAAGCGAATTGAGAGACTCCTCTTTTTTGAAGTGGATTTTTGCGTGTGAGTCCCCAAAATGATTGCAAAGTTCGCAATATAGCTTCCTTGGGCGAAGTACCTGCCAGCCACTTAGGCTACAATGCTCAGACAAAACTTGATCAAAATGTCGGTGTCGGCATTAAGTAGATATAATTTCTCACGTCACCGACAATGTTGGGATCCGAATTTTTAATCTAAACTCGTCTCATTTCCCCGGTTTATGAGCCACACGCGCAACTTGTAGGCAGGTGCCTGCGGTGACCATACCGCGCCGTCTTGGATTCGATTCCCGCTTTAGATGAACATTCACTTGGCTGGGTCTGTTCAGTATGTAGGTGTTATAATATCTGTTTAGGTTTTTTTTATGTATAGGAAGGCAAACGAGAAAGCGTGTCACCTGATGGTAAGGGAACACCGCCGTCCATGGACGTCAGCTACACCAGAAGGAGTGCGGATGCATTGCCAGCCTTTTAGGAAGGTATAAGCTCGTTTATTGAAAATATTAAAGGTATATACGTACGTATACGTATACATAATTTCTTCGCTGATTCTAATACCATAAACACATGTACTTAAGCTGCTTGCTACGCGATCTACATACTACAGATTAGGTTAACGTTTCGATTGTTCTTATATTTTTGCTGATTTCACTCCAATCAGCCAGTGACACCTGAGCGCCCACAACGAATCCCTTAACGTCCCTTTCAGTATCCGTGAGAGGGACGGGAATAAAGATTAGGTCGTGAATCCCATTTCGCTGTAGGTCCTCTGGTCGCCCTAGGCGAGGCCGTAAACTGAGACATCTCTCGCTCGGCATAACGCGGCGTTACGACCTCGCGATGAGAACACGAGGGTTAATTTCCTTATTATACATCATACAGGGAGAGCCGATCTTCCCTCTATGAGATATCCTATATTAGGATCCACTTCACGAATGGGAGACAAGAGTTATACGATCTAGATGTCCTAATACAGGATGTGTCTGTAAAATTTACATCCCCTTAACCATGTCTGCTACCAACCATTCTGAACAACATTTTGTTCTAGGAGTTTTGAAAATTCGTCAAAAATGTTTTTCAATCACATAAAAATTTACTTTTTATGAAAAGTTGATTTAAATTTGGTGAATTTTTATTAGCGAAGCATATGTTGTTGAATATGGTTGGAAGAACACATATTTAAGGGATGTAAATGATCACAGATACATCCTGTATAAGTTGGTTTTAACGTCGTGAGACCCAAAAGCCTTTTAGAAGGCATAAAACAATTTTTTCCATTGTGTCTGCTATCTGGGCCTTACGGCGTTAATGACGCCAAGAGCAGGTCAGTTGCATGCAATATAAATAACGTTACAAACAATTATTTTAATATGCGTGAACAATTAGTTTAATAAAAAAAACACTCACGACAGATAACACAAAAAATCATAAAAATGATAAGATTTTGTCAAGTATGCGAAGGCGTTTCCCAGGCCATTGGAGGCCGCGGGTTTGGTACAAATGCCAAGTTCAGACAATCGACGCGGTTCTTACTTAATTAATGCTAATTAATTGCCGCGGCGGTGATGAGTGAGGCCGGCAGACCTTCTTGGGTATGTCGAACTTGAACTCTAATCTACTATTAATAAAGAGGTTAATTAACATAACGCCAATTCTTATAGGTCATCTGAAGAGACTAAATGCTTGCGCGACGTAATCGATACCCAGCGCCATCTACTGGAACTAATAGCAAAAATCCCGAAACGAATTAAGGGCAAGCCACTAGTAAAATAATAATGTCCTTTCATCTTAGCATATAATTCCCAGTTGCGTCCGAAACTCGATTAGAGCATAATGCAGGATTTGGGGAGTCTACTACATACTTACAATGAAGCGATTGCTGCCTGACTGTCGCAATACTTTAACAGGGAAACGGTACAAATTGAAACATGGTTACTCGTTAGAGAAACTATCCGAATCGTGCAAAATTCCACACAATGTTTTCACTCATCGCCGAGCCAATTTATATTAATGCTCATAGATTTGAAGGATCCATAAAGGTGCATGCTCCTATTCGAACTACGACCACCCGTATGGAAAATTCAGGTTCTTATTCACTGAGCTACCTTTGCTCTATTTCTCTCTTATTTGGTTGATCAAGAAGGAAAAGCTACATTTTCCCTGGGAATTCGATCACCTCCATCTATTTACTACGATCCTAGTGGGTTCACAACGTCGCGGCGTCGTGTCTCGGGGCGCGCGGCGGCGGCGCGGCGGCGGCGGCCGCGGGCGCGGGCCTACCGCAACGGGAAGCAGTGGGTGAAGGTCGCGGCTAAAATTAGATCAGAGCGGTGCACAGTGCAGAGAACCAAGTGCGAACGGAATATAATATATTAAATAATATGTTATATATTAAATAAACAAATATATGAAACAGTAAGTGCTAGAATGTACTTATTAAATCTCCTTGCGCTTAGTCCCGTTTATATGAAGTACAAATATATATTACTCATCAAAAAAGACGTGACAAGACAAGGAATGTTTAAGGAGTTAACAAAGTTCCAATTCCATAGAATGGAACAGAGGTCCATTATTATGTATAACCCCATTGTTATGTCCTGTCCCCACTGCCTGCAATGGGGTTTTCATACAAATATAACGTATGCAGAGGCGCCACCGTTTTGTTTTCAAGTCTTAATGAATTATAACAATAGACACCATACATCGCGGAAAGTTAGCACACAGTTAGCACCATTTTAAACAAAATCAACAATATAAAAGTGACTGAACGTCCTTTCATATTCATTTATTCACATCAATTTATAACATACTGACACATAATACAACTTTACTTGTAATAATAATAGTTTTCATCGTCAAACACAGTCCTGATTCCAAGTAAATTATTCCCATTAATCACGATAGAAATTAAAAAAATTTGATATTTAGATTTTCCGATGTTGCCGAAATCCATCAATCCTCAAACATTAATTTTATGGGTCATGGTTTCATGATCGAAACAGCAAGCAGTAGTATAATAATGTTCTGAATAAATTATCGTCGCGTTTTTGCCCCATTATGAATTATTTGCTTAATGTAGTTTTAAATCGCATATACTGACATGATCAAGTAAAACATAATACCGATATAATTACGTTTTAAAATTCAGTGCAAGATTTCCTACTGGCATTCGTGGCGCTGTGCCAGCAGTTGAAAGCGGAAAGAAAGCGCCTTTGTAAGGCAACACCCGCGCCGCAGTACAGCGGTACCCAGTAGCAGACCTGTACCCATTTTAATACAATGCGCTATCTTAGTTTATAACTCGTTCAGAAAACGCAATGTTGCAAAGGAATTAAAACCGAATCTTTTCTAAGATCTTACTTACGTACATCAACCGAAACTAAAGATATTCCGGTTATGTTTGATGTATTTCATACAAACTTCTAAGGAACCCTTCAGACGTTGTGTTTCAAAATAGATTCCATTAAACAATAAAATAATGTCCCGTAAAATTAGGTCAATAGAAATGAAAATATAATAATTAGTAATTAGTATTAGTAATATAGTGTCCATGAGCGGCGGCAATTGCTTACCATCAGGTGATCCGCCTGCTCGTCTGCTATGCTACCTATACCATAATTAAGTTTTTTTTTTTAATTTCTGGGGCCTTAAACAAATGCAAGTCTGTTCTGTTGAGGTGTACGTTAAGCTACTGGCTAGATAAACAATATGCTCGTACTTAATGCAGAGATGCTGGAAAGCCTTGGATTATGGAGTTAGAGACATTATTTACTTACGCATTTCGCTTACAAACGCAAATATACCTTCATTCCCATAGAATATTTCCCGGCTGGGGCGGTGCGGGGGGAATTCATTTTGTAAGACTTTAAACTTTCCAGTTCTTCTGCCTCTCGTTATTGTGTGGGCAGTATTACAGTGACGGAGTAAGGTTTTTATGGGTTAGGTGGTAGACGAGCAGACGGACCAGCTGATGGTAAGCGATTGCCTCCGCCCAACGACACCCGCAAGAGTTACCATCCTTTGACCTCCCCTTCCCCAGGATTAGGCTTCCGTACCCTAACCCACTCGGCGAAACAAAGCGTACGCGCTGATTCACGCCGGTTTTCTATGCCGAAGAGTGGCTTTCCCACGGTCAAAAAGTAAAAGTGTAAATCTTTTCACAAATTTATCTCTCTCTCTCTCTCTTAGAGATAAGTTTAACAAATGTTTATATTATTAATAATATATATTTACATAAAAATTATAAGTATCTCGAAGATACTGATAGTAAGATAATCGAAGTCTATAAATAAATAATTATATAAAACGTTAGAAAGCTAAAACAGACTATATTTTGAGTATTAAACCGCGGAGAAACAGTTAATTACACGTCGTATTATACGTGCTTGCATTCTATACTTATTTATTTCCATTTAAATTGTACATGCTTTCTAAAACTCATTTGCTATTAACGATAATATTGGAATTAAACAGGTTTATCGCATCAAAAACATTTTCATTTAAATTGATGCTAAGCCAAATTGACCATAACGATGACTTGGACTTCCACCCCCTTATTACAAAACTTGGTCTATAGTTAGTTTCTGGTTTAAAACTGATTCTGCCACTTTTATATGTCACATTTATTAAAGTGACAGCATCTAACTATGACTAACTTTACTTTGCCATTTTGTATGTAATAAGGTTGTCAAACGTTATCAGATCTTATGTTATGACAAGCTTTAACTCTACACGAACTGACTTCACAAATTCCATACCTTAATTACGAAAGCTTTACATTCTAATTCCATGGTCTCATATCTTTATTTTTTATGTAATAAATAATATTTCCTTCAGTGTATTGCTACGCAAGTATTAAATAAAGTATTTGCATAAACAATAACAATAGAACGTAAACAAGTATAATGTATTTTTATGACCCAATAAAAACGTTGTGATGTACAAAATGGAAACTGGATCTGCCGCGTACATAACGTAACCCCTGACATTAAAACACTTAAATGCGTTTTGAATTTGAGCCAGACCAATTTGTGAGAACATTAGCTAGAACATAGTCACGCAGTAGCGAGCAAAGCCAAGTTCACGAATTAGAATTGGTAATAAGCACACAAATCAATACAACAACTTGGATAGTGTTTAACTGAGAATCTAAAATTATTGAAATTGATAGAATCTTACAAATATACTCTTAACATTATAAACGCGAAAGTTTGCATATGTGTAAAGAAAGAAAGAAAGAGGATGTATATGTGTAGGTATGTAGATAAAGTTGTCATCATAAAATTATTTTACTAATACATTCATACTATAATGCAAATATAAAACTTAGCTTCCATTTCACAATTGTTTTTAAGCAGGATAATTAGCACTGCAGACATCGTATTCAAATAGTTTTTGCATCGTTTAACAACAGACAGAACAAGATTGATGAGGCTTTTAAATTGAAATTAATAAGTTGCTTTAGTTGTATGCTAATCAATCAACGTTTGTTTTTGTAGCTAGAGTATCAATTTAGTACCTATACGGAATTAATCTTAGGTGAAATAATAGACATTAAAATATTTGCATGAGCTACATATATGCTAGCAAGGTCATAAACTTACGATTATTGATTCGACGCATTATATACGGGTCAGAGGGCCTAATTTGAAGGAGGCGTTGCGACTGATCTCCTTCTATGCGTTATACGCGCCTTTGTTTGACTGCGACAGGTATAAATTCTCATTCGTTAAGGGAACGGCTTCATTATAAGTCCAGAGCCGCGGCGACTGATTATTACGACAAAATCCTTTGTACGTTTTACTGTTTAGTCGAACTAATCTTATGATTTTACCTACGATTTGTGGAAAGCATTGTAACCCTTAAGGTGTCTGGTCACGCGGCAATGACAACTATATTTCTCTGTCGTGACTGTGTCCCTGTAACGCAATGACTAATGGGTTGCATGCAGCGGCTGCGCTTGGGCAGCTCGATCCATGGGTCTGGCCAAAATGTGTGACTGAGTTTTTCAGTTAAGAAAGTCTCAGGTTGAACCCAAGTTTGGTAGTGTGCAAACTTATACCTTCGAAATTCGGAAAGCACATAGGTAAAGTCGTTAGTCCAGCGCCTATTGCTTTTTCGATCGTGTCTCATCGGTATTGAGGGAATGTAATAGTGTGGGCTGGTATTTGCGTGCTCACTTGTGCACTATATGTCTTGCGTCGATGGCTGATCGTTGAGATTGACCGTAGCCGAAATATCGGCAAGGAGTCATTATTAATATATTTCTCGGCGCCGGCGCCATTCGGCGAACCAGTCGAATTATTACCAGAAGACAGAAACTTTTATCGGTCTGTGGCGCCGTTGAGTCACATAACCTGTATTCGTACTATGCAGCTAGAAACTATTTTGTTTTGCTAATCGAACAAAACTTTAGCGACAATATAACTAATAATACCTATATAAAAATATTTGTTGCAGCCACGAGCTGTAGATATCCAACATTCCGAGTTATTTATTTAATATAATATGATATAGAGAGAAAAGCTATTCTTGGTATTGACGAGATCACATTCACTCCCATAGGTCAAAGCAATTATCTCTGTCTAAATTGATGTCATAATTATCCTCAGATATCATATTTTCTAAACAGAGATTATTTACTTTTATGACTAATTTCTAGATTGTTCTTCAGAGATATCGCCACGTTATGTCCGATATAAACTTGTTTCATTGCCTTTGAACTCATATACTCGTTGCTTTCCATGCCATTACGCCAAGTGGCGTTCATAACGTTGCGTCGTGTTACGGCGCGCGAGATGGGTGGCCGGCGTATACGGCCTTTACGGCGCGAGTTTACGCGCACTTAGCTGCTAAGGGAATACTAATGTCGCAAAATATTACTCTGATGGTGTATTTTTCTTAACTTATATCTCTTGAACTTTTTACGCTTACTTCCCATTAATTTCTACTTGTTTGGTACTTTAAAGAAATAAACACGAATCGAATCATATGAATCCAATTTAGATATCAAACAGATGCAACCCCGAGCGACCGCATCCAGGTGAACAGAGCAAATGACAAACTGACTGTACAATTAAAAAATAATAATAATATGTAGTACTAGCAGTTGTAACAGTAGAAATAGCTTCACGGTTTATGGCATTTATTCCAAAGAGCGTAGAGTCAATAGCGGAAAAAGAGCAACGTAAGCTGTTAACTGTACTACACCCAAAGTTTGCATCTATCCTTCCAAATAAATAACGCGAGCAAGTTAATAACACGACTTGATAGATTGCAAGCTCCGACCAACTAACACCAAACACCGGAATTTTGTTTTACTCGAATTCTCTGCCACGTTAATGAAATCGGAAATCTATGACGTAACTAAAAAATTTTAGTAACAAAAAATCTACATTTTACAGGATCCGTGCATACGTGGAATTTTCGCTTGTATGTTTTGCAGTTATTTAATTTACACAAAAATAGACTCAATTTTATTGATCAAAAATCTAGCAAATTGTTTTGTTTCATGATTTTCTGTTAAATAACTTTTTTGACGTAAATACTTCATATAGATAGAAAATATTGTCACACTTACCTACGAGTTTTATTTATAAAAATTGTTACTATTAATACAAAAAATCTGTTCGTTTTTTCTTATTCCGTTATTGCAATGCCACAATTTAAAATGGAAATTGGAAGCATTCTTACCACAAATACCACTCAATACAAACATCTTTTCTGTCTGACCGTCTCTGTGTGTGTATGATTATAATCTGTATAATATGTTTGTCTGTTCTTAACACAAAAGTTGGACAGTAGGACAAAGCATTTGGGAACTATCATTACTTGTATTAGCTGTACCGTTTGTCGGCGCGTGCGCAGCGGCGTGCCCCGCGCTGCGCACGAGTTTCTCGGTGTTGCACGTTGAGTGAACTTTATGCGATGTCCGAGCTTCGAGAGACAAGAGAACGGAGGTCACCGATAGGTTACATAAGCACGAGTAACAGAGTGTTATAGATATAAGGTGCTCGCCATTCCAGTACAGTTTGCTGATGAAAGACATAAGACTTATCTAATAAGAGATGTTAATCTCATAGAGCAAAAAAAAATAACAAAGTAGATATTAGTCTATAGTCCCAATACAGGCCTGGAGCCTATAAATTAGTTGTTCTTAATACTCCTGTCTTAAAAGCATCAGCTCTCTTCTGGTGCTCGAAGAGATAACAGCCACGTCAATTGGTTTGATCGATTCAATTACGTATATCTTCATAGTTGTTATAATAACACATTTCAATGGTAACCCTGATTTGATGGTGGAGTTTCCTCATCAAATTACAGCGGAGGTATCGTGTTCATACTCATTAGAATGGTCTTAATGAATAGGTTATAGATATTAGGCTAGTAGATGATTTATGAGTAATGACGAGTGGGAGCGAGACGGTAGCTCAGTGGATAAGGACGCCTTCTATTTGATAGGTCGTAAGCTTGAACCCGACCATTCACGTCAAATTTTTTCAAGAATGTGCGTATTTCTACCATTAGCTTGACAGTGAGCGAAAACATGGTTAAAAAACCTACAGGTTTTCGGATTACTTCTGAAACATATTTGCATCCTATTAGTCTAGTCAAATCTGGGTATAAGCGAACCCTGGGCTCCGAAGTGACAGCATTGGATGACACCGGGAATGACAAGCTGACATGAGAAGAAGCCAGTAGTCCTGCTTTACAAACCGAAGCATTTGCTCACTGCACTAGCTGCGCTGTGGCTGGGTGCAGCCGATGCGTTTACGATTCACTTATGCAACATTTGCTATCTATTTGGTAACGAGCTAATTATGCAGTGCGATGCTGGTGCATGTTGCGTCACGGCTTCCCATCTCTGTTGCAGAGAGATGTTTTTTATGAGATAGGAAGAGAACCGATCAAGCGGTTCTCCTGAAGGTAAGTAATCATCGCCGCCCATGGACATCAGCTACACCAGAATGAGTGCGGATGAGTTAAGAATCTGTAGACTCGTTCCTTAAAAATTTCAATGTCATTTCGGTCACCGCTGTGGCAAGTTGATTCTACAATGTTAGTTAAATGTAACATAACAAAAATAATAATCAGTGGGACATAAAAGATAATATATCGACACTGACAAATCACACTGTGATTTGTTGCCATAAATCACCTGATTAAATTTATAACAAAATGTTTTATTGGCTAACGCGCTAATTAGGTCAAATTAAGTGCATAATAATTACGTTAGCTCGTACAATCATCGCCGTCCAAAAACAATCCCTGATAAATTACCAGCCCATTACAGGAGAGAGTCGGCCGAACTGTAGTGGAGATAATCAGGCTTTAATTGGCGTGCAAATACAACCAGCCTCCCGAACTGTAACGCTTAATACCGGCTCTGAACTGAGTAATTACTATTTATGGTCGCGATACAAATGATACTTGTACTGTGATTACTTCAAAACGCTTTGACATCCAAAGTCCAACATAAAGAATTGCCGGTAAAGTTCTTTGTGTCTCAGCTCTACGTTTACCCATTTATTTAGCAGTAATATCTAAAGAACCACAGAAAACTGGACCTAACAGAAATATTTTACTTCGCCAATAGACATTCTATTTTATGAAAAGACCCGCCGACCCTCACAATACGTCTGAATAGGGTCAGCGCGAGGTCCGCGAGCCAATTAATACTAAGAGAACATCTGAGGATATTTTATTAACAGCACATTGCTTTAAATGTATCAAATATCATTGACATTTACCGAAACAGTTTCGCTCCCACGTTCGCTGAATGTACTTATATATTTGATGTTCGCTTCGTTAATTAATTGTCGATTTTGCAACTTTTGTTGCACAAATCCTTTCTAAGTCTCCGGTTTTTATTTGAGGTCTCCTCTCTGTACAAATCAACCGCATATAATTGAAATTCTTTGTTCAAATGAATTAAACATTTACTTATACTCAATTGAGGAAAAATACATGAAGCAAAGTAAATGTAAAATAAAATATACACTCCGCAACTCAGGGTGCCCAGAATACTGGTGTCGTTACCTCTTTGAGGTCAAGCTCTTTGGTTTAACTTTATTTTTACTTTAGTCCGATAGAAAAATTGCAATTTAACTTACTTAAATGGCAAATGGATTGTTTTACTAAATTAAACTGCGCTAACTAAAATCTCTGCTCCACAAAGTGCACTGCTTCAAAGTGGTATTTTGGGAAGTGCATAATTCAAATAAAATCTCATTTTGTTTTTCATAAACGCAACATAATAAAGAGAGCGCGTGTGAGCGGGTAAATCATAACCGGACAAGTAAAAGTTGCAGAAAATGACGTTTATTTAGTAAAACGGAGAGATCAGAGAAAAACACAATTACTTCGGTAAGTGCACGCGTAATAACACTGATCGGGGCTTTCTCGAGAGCTTTGCCCCGCGGGTGCCCACACGTGCGCGTGCGCAGGGGCTAGTGTGGGGCCGGCGCCCGCGGCGGGCCTCAGGAAAGCAGCTCGAGCAATTAGTTAAACCAGCTTGTTTTTATTATTATGTGAAAGGTGGTAGACGAGCAGACGGAACACCTGA
This sequence comes from Cnaphalocrocis medinalis, assembly GCA_014851415.1. Classification (NCBI taxonomy): domain Eukaryota; kingdom Metazoa; phylum Arthropoda; class Insecta; order Lepidoptera; family Crambidae; genus Cnaphalocrocis; species Cnaphalocrocis medinalis. The sequence continues at coordinate 6,322,097 of CM026298.1, read as the reverse complement.
TGGTAAGCGATTGCCACCGCCCGTAACTTGCAACACCTGTAGAGTCACAAGTGCGCTGCAAACCTTTAACCCCTTGTCCCCCCATTTGGAGATCGGATTGGATTGGTGTTTTACATTTCATCTTTTTCACTACGTTAAATTGGCAATCACCCAAATTACTAAACCATACATAGCATATTAGATGTCACAATATGCACTTTAACAAAACAATTAAGCAGAACACGTGTGATAAGGTTTTCTGTGCCTATACTATGATTAATTGATTACAAGATGACGAGAGCTGGGGATCTCTTCGAGTTCGACCAAGCCCGGGATAATTTAGAATATAATATCCTAATGATTCTTTTAAGAGCGCATCAAGCCATAATTCTAGTTACAGTGGTTATCAAACCAGGAGCAAAGAGTCCAACGCTTTTAAATTAGTGCAACGACTTGAAAGATACACTCACGATTTGCTTTAAGACTGCATCTATAAGTATTTTTATCGCAAAAACTTAATTATGCGATATTTTTGGACGACGAAGAGGTCAAACTAGATACAAATTTGAAATTAAAACTGTGAGTCGAGCAAATATAAAACACAAGGACAATTTAGGTGGGTGTGTAGGTATTAATAATAATGTCTATGGCGTCACTTGTATTATTTTTTCTACTAATTATATTTCTGTGTTTCCAATTTAGAAACTAAATGTATCTAGTCCTAGAGCAATATTTATTTGTTGGTGAGCAAAACAATCAAATTGTAATTAAATTTAACATAATGGATTTCTTTTTACATATTATTGATTTTTATTTCTATTCTAGTTTTTATATTACTACTTATTTATTTTTTATGGTACCGTTTAAAATAGTTTTTTTTAATTGCTCCACGTACTCTCGTCGTGATTAATTTTCTAAACTTCAAAAAGAGCAAGTAGAGCAAGAGTGTCAGTAATGACATCTATTGAGCATAGAGTAAAATATTTAAGTTTTCAATACTTTAGTCTAATGGAGTTGGCAACTGAGTCCACCTCCGCGTAAACTGCCGCAATCACTGTAGTCGTCGCGTCGACGCCACTTTTCGTTCATCAACATTTTCGTCGGCAATCTCAGCGTGCAAATTGCCAAATTTAAAGATTCTAATGGCCATCGAATTACATCAGACAATCGTTCGCGAAACAACTGAGTGTTTAACAGATAATAACCATTATTAAACGATACGTCGGCGTCCATTTTGTAACTCATCAATGCCAAAATCCGATGAGAGGCGATAAATCGTATGTAACCTATTTTGTTTATGGAAGTTTCACGAACGCGTCTGCCTTGAACGCTTGATTTATTTCGTCTTTCACATATTCTTTTGTTTTATACTAAGAGTTAACTATAGTATGCTGATATTGTGTTTATAATTGGCAATAAAACGTTTTTGAAAACACTTAATTGCACAAAGCAATAGTGGACATAGATTACCGAGACCATTCCATTCTTTCCTACTACTAACAGAGAGTATGATATGTATGCTTATTTAGAAACCCAACAAACTACCTACAACATAGCATAGTATGCAACCAAATCAATTTGATTTCTCAGATTGACTTTATAATTTAAGAATCGTTGAATCTACTTATCCAATAGAAATAAATAATTTTCTTTCATTGCACACAAAGAACATCAGGAATGTGTTGTTTACAGATAGAAAACATGGACACATACCTGAGTAACGTACTTACTCTTAAACATGTATAAGATGATTTTTCTTCAATTTTTGCTTGTATGTTAGTTCAAACACACTATCACAACCAAGTATATACTTCTGTTTTGAAATATAGTTATTTAAATATACTTTGAAAAGAATACAATCGAAAGTTAATAGTCTCCAGACACAATTTAACAAAGTACGTCGTAACTCATTGAAATAGCTTTTAGCTTTTAAAATATGGCTTCTAGGTGCAAACGCGATTTATGTTTATTTTCAACTATAAATTTACATTATTGTTTTTTAAAGCACATAAAGTTATTAGCTTGTAATCCAATTTCGTGTCATAGTACTCGTAAATAACGGACTAAACGTTACTTAAAATGAAAAATACGTAACGTAATAAAAATGTGAACGGCGACTGTGAATTGGCAACACGAAAATACTATATCAAAGTTGACAACTTTAGAAAATATTTAACTCGCCAATAATATGAAATATGTGATATGCCACGTCAAAGTCATTTAACTCAAACTTTCAGTTAGGACATAGGTACATATTTCTGGTGAATGGTCTCAATTACTTTTCGTTTCCTTCTCTTTTACGACGACGCAACTTAGTAGTTATTAACAGACAAAGATGCTAATCTTAATTTAATGCTGCTCAGCAGCAATGATATAGTTTTCTGTTGAATGCGAAGGTAAATCTTCTAAATGTCAGATTTATTATCACATGTCAACGTCCAGTAACTCGCTCCGACCAATGCCGGAGAATGGTAATGCGTTGTCAAGTCATGTGCTGACGTGGTAATGTCAATATCAACTACAGAAATAGGTAGATAGATCTGGACGGGTTGACCAGAACATTTGAAATTTTTCGTCCACCTTTGCAAATTCCAGTATTTTGGTTTCAATCTGGGGAAGAATGTACGGAAAAAGTTACACACTTTTCCTTCACTAGCCTCACATGTCGGTGACACAAGTGAACTGTGTCGGCGCTAACATTTCGCCGAAATCAACTCACGCGCAAGATTACGAGCTTCGTGCATGTGTGCGTGTGTCAAGAGTTCAGGATCTGGCCTCGATCGCCGAACACCGAACTGTCGCATGTAGGCCAGTGTGCGAGAGGACTATTCCTGACGAGCATTTGTGAGTGACCAAGTCAACATTTAAGAGATTCAAATGCTCTAATAAATTATTTTCTGCGGTTTGCAGGGCGCAGCTACAGCTAGTATCTAACCGTAGTTATACCCGCATATATTTTGGATATTATAGAGTTGTATATAATAATATCTCTTGTATTTTTGCGTGAAAGAGTAACAACTTACATAAGTAGGTTATTGCTCATACTTACATTTGTACAAATTTTCACATTATAATATTAGTAGGATAACACATAGGTAAAGCATTTTTATCAATAGGTGACCCGATTTTCAGATGAAGTTTTTCTATATTATCTACTTATTAGTTATTATATTTACGTTTGAAAGTAGCCAATATCCGTCGGATGTTGAGCTGGCTGTCCGTTAGTGACCGGATATCCGCCTCGTTTCTCACAAATAGAGACACTTTAGTTCAGTTATTGTAACTGTTCGCGAAAAGGATCTAATACCAGTGTTAAAATATTAAACGTTTTTAATGTTTTAAAGGGCAGCACTTCGCTCTTTTTAGTATGGAATTTAGTAGTCGCAGTTTAAGAGAAGAGCGTATAGTCCTTTCTAAACGCCGACCAACGCATCTACGACCTCTGATCTCACAGATATTTACAATTAAGTGATTCGCATGCTTGTTTGTCGCCTGCGTATAAACAGTTACTTCTGAGTCCGGGGTACGCTTAGATTATGATTTAGGATTTAAAGAGTCTGATAATTACAATGAAGCGACTGCCGTCTGGCCTTCGCAACCCTATAACAGGGGAACCAGACCAACTGAATCATAGAACACGTTTCAGAAACTATTCAAAACGTGCAGGCTTTTTCAAGACGTTTTCCATCACCCGGCTAACGCGTAACGGTAGATATATGCCCTTAGATTTAAATGATCCAAATGCACGGATTTGAACCAAGACCCCCGCATGGTAGACACCTTCTCATCCTCTGAGCTCACAAGGCTTGCTGTTGTTAAATACACTAACATTTAAATAAAAGTGTATCCAAACCAGTAAACAAATCGTCATAACAAATGTAACCGTTTAACGCGAGCCAGTTATCAATAGTCAGATGTCGCGATACTCTCTCCGTTGCGCAAGCGCCGAATCGCGTGAAAGCGACGCAGGCGTTTTTGCTGCGCCGGCTGTGTTTGTTAATGCGATCTGTAGCACGGCACTAAGATAAATAAAGATATGATTGATACGACTGACGAGTATGACTAGTCATACTTTACCAGTAGGGAATGCCTCTCGGCATTAAGTTTGCCTATTGTGTAATAAAGTTTAAATAAATACGAGTGGCCATCTTGCGCTTAGACCTCACCACACCCTTGCAGAAGACCGGCGTGGAGCAGCGCCTGCGCCCAAATGGGGGGAGGGGGTTGAACGGTTGGCAGTGCATTTGTGATTCTACTGGCGCTGATTCGGTGCAAGAAAGTCTCAACTACTAAAAACTTCACTTGGGTTAAATATGCCAAAATGTCCCTAAAGCATACGCTTATTTGGAGAAACGAGCGTGAAAGTTATAAGCCTCACCTACCTTTCGCATAAAAAAAATTTACTAATGTACCAGTACTCTATCTATAATCAATCCTTTTTTGAAATTCACAAGGCAGCCTAACTATAACACGGCTGTAAGTGTTGCCTATGGCTCGATACCGCTCGGCGATGAAATATTAAAGCAATACATTCCCGCTGTATTCAAATGCTACGATCGATGTTGCGGGCGCGCCGTGTAATGGCCATGTGACTGCTATTCGAGGATTCAGCCCATCTCCAATAATTGATATTGTATCGGTACGGTATTACACTATTCATCATTCCTTTATTGACCTGGAAGCTAGGGGGAAACAGGCTTTTCCTAACAGGCTTTATTTTCATTTAATATCAGGTTGAATAGTCAGATGGAGTAGTGAAAACAGGAGCATATCAACAAATATAGTAGGTGCCCCTCGGCATAATTCCTCGATCGAAGTAGCGACCTTTTTGTAGCCGGCGTTCTAACCTACACTATACGGATCATCAGACTGTTAAATTGAACAATAACTGACTGCCTTCAAAATATCACGAACATAAACTCTAATCTAATCCAAACGTTACACAAATTATCAGGAACGTTCTTACGATGTTTTTCCTCTCCGCAGAGCTAATGATAGAAAAGGAGAGCTAATGGATTTGAAAAATCCAGAGGTGCATTCTCGGACTCGAATCACGATCCCTTGAATGAAAGGCGCGTTTTAATCCACTGAGCTACCATCGTTAACACACATTTCATTTTTCACTCCATCCTCCTAGAACTGTAAATATGAATGTCTTGTTTTGCAACGGGGTTTCCTGCAATAGCGTTTTTGGCAGAAAAACAACGGGCGAGTTTGGTATTACTCGGCACGCGGGGCCGGCGGAGGACATTAGCTGGAAACTAATTGGGAGCAAAAGTTGGCCTCTCCTCTGCTGAACTACACCTCTCGTTGTTGCGAGAATACTAAACGTATAGAGGCTTGCGTGGTCTAAATGATAGATCTATATTTTTTATTTAACAGAAACAAAATGAATACAATGTTTGTTACAACAGCAACATACCAAGAATAAAGCGGGCTTATCGCTTGTAGTGATGTTTTCCAGACAACCTTTGGTAATAAGAAAAGTAACTTCAGAGTCAGACTAGTAAGAGATTCCTCCTCCATTGACTTGCTGCGGTTATTTCCAGTCGCGCCTGTAACCTTCACTATGGATCCTGTGGGACGAGTAGATACTTTTGGCAATCCAGTACTTACTTTTAGTTTTAATTCGTATCATCGAATAATCAAAAATTTTCCTCTTCATAAAATATGGGTAAGTAATTAATAGACCTGTGCTAATTTATCCACATCACGAAATGAGAAACAAAAAATAGTGTGGTCCATTAGAGATCGGCTTGTTTTATATTTTTAGGTTTTTTACTAACTACATTATTTATATCAATTAATTTTTGATATTGATGAAGTTCGTTTTCAGACGTCAGTATTGTTTTTCTAATTCCATTAGCTCTAATGCTCTTAGCAATAAGCAAAAAAATGTGCTGATTCAAAAATAGTGAAACTCCCAGGCGCGTCTATAATTGTGTATATTTCTGTTAACGAGTTATTGCAAGGTTAAATAAAATTGTTCCACTTAACATAAACCTGTTACAGACAAAATGTAAGGTTTATCACTAAATGTCCGCATACCCTCCGGGGGCACGGCCAGATGCGTGACACGCGGGGCCTACTACTAGGTGAACGGACTGAAGACACGATAATCGCATTTCGAACCTCCCCAGGGTATCGTTTATAGTCCCGACTATACCGTAGGTGTCTCGGATGATAGGGGCGGCCGGGAGCACCGAACCGTCCCTACCAGGCTGCGAAGGAGGCCTGTGCAATGTCGGCACCGGTGCCCCCGCACCGGCTACCGACTGGCCTCCTCGCGGGAGTTGGGGAAGATGCCGCGCAACTGTTCGGCGTCTCCCCCCCCTCCTTGCCATACGCCGCGCACTCGAGCGCGGGTCCCGCTCGCGCAGGCGCTCATTCTCCTCCTTCTGTGAGACGACGTCCTCACAGAAGGAGGCGAAGGCCGTAAAGGCCTGTTCCGAGGCCAACATGGCCCGGATCACAGCCGGGAGAGCTAAGTCGCTCCCGACTACGCGCTCTAGCGCCTCGCGCTGGGGGCCCCAAGCACGACACTCGGCGAGCGTGTGCTGCGCCGTGTCCTCGGGGGCCCCGCACTCGTGGCAGGCAGCGGTCTCCTCTCGTTGGATGCGGTGCAGGTACGAGCCAAAACACCCATGGCCCGTAATCACCTGCACCATCCGATAAGAGAGGAAACCGTGCCCTCTCTCTAGCCACTGGTCGAGGACCGGAGCGAGTGCTTCCACGGTCCTCCGACCATACTGCGCGCCTTCGAGGGACTGAGTCCACCTCGACACAAGCTCTCTCTGAGCCTCCTTCCTCACCGCCTCCCTCTCTATGGGGCAGTAAGGCTCTCCGCTCTCTTTCCTGGCCGCTGTCCACTCATAAACAGCGGCCAAGACGCCAGCCTCCTCCTCCCATGGAGGGGTACCCGCAAGGGCACTAAACGTATAGAGGCTTGCGTGGTCTAAATGATAGATCTATATTTTTTATTGAACAGAAACAAAATGAATACAATGTATGTTACAACAACAACAGACCAAGAATAAAGCGGGCTTATCGCTGGTAGTGATGTTTTCCAGACAACCTTTGGTAATAAGAAAAGTAACTTCAGACTAGTAAGAGATTCCTCCTCCATTGACTTGCTGCGGTTATTTCCAGTCGCGCCTGTAACCTTCACTATGGATCCTGTGGGACGAGTAGATACTTTTGGCAATCCAGTACTTACTTTTAGTTTTAATTCGTATCATCGAATAATCATAAATTTTCCTCTTCATAAAATATAGGTAAGTAATTAATAGACCTGTGCTAATTTATCCACATCACGAAATGAGAAACAAAAAATAGTGTAGTCCATTAGAGATCGGCTTGTTTTATATTTGTAGGTTTTTTACTAACTACATTATTTTATATCAATTAATTTTTGATATTGATGAAGTTCGTTTTCAGACGTCAGTATTGTTTTTCTAATTCCATTAGCTCTAATGCTCTTAACATAAGCAAAAAATGTGATGATTCAAAAATGAATAGTGAAACTCCCAGGACCGTCTATAAATTGTCTGTTTCTGTTAACGAGATTAATTGGCAAGGTTAAGCAATTAAATTGTTACTTAATTAGACATAATATGACCTGGGGACATAATATGACCTGAAGACATAATACGATCTTTTTTTTTTTTTTTTTTCTCCCTGGGGAAATGCATTACGCATACCCGTCCACCGGGGGGCAGACGGGTTATGTCAGAATCTCCCCGCCTGACACGCGGGGGGCCTACTGACTAAAAACCCCAGGGGTGCTCCCGTCATACGCCGGAGTGGGGAGGGGACACGAGAATCTGGCTGACAAGCCTCCCTTCGCGTCCCTCCCCAGGCGTGAGCCCGCTTATAGAGCGGGCCCGACACTACTCCCCCCGGATGGTGTGGGGGGAGTGATAGGGGCGGGCCGGGAGCACCGAACCGTCCCTACCAGGCTGCGAGGAGGCCTGTGCAATGTCGGGCACCGGTGCCCCCGCACCGGCTACCGATGGCCTCCTCGCGGGAGTTGGGGAGTATGCCGCGCAACTGTTCGGGCGTCTCCCCCCCCTCCTTGCCATACGCCGCGCACTCGAGCGCGGGTCCCGCTCGCGCAGGCGCTCATTCTCCTCCTTCTGTGAGACGACGTCCTCACAGAGGAGGGGCGAAGGCCGTAAAGGCCTGTTCCGAAGCCAACATGGCCCGGATCACAGCCGGGAGAGCTAAGTCGCTCCCGACTACGCGCTCTAGCGCCTCGCGCTGGGGGCCCCAAGCACGACACTCGGCGAGCGTGTGCTGCGCCGTGTCTTCGGGGGCCCCGCACTCGTGGCAGGCAGCGGTCTCCTCTCGTTGGATGCGGTGCAGGTACGAGCCAAAACACCCATGGCCCGTAATCACCTGCACCATCCGATAAGAGAGGAAACCGTGCCCTCTCTCTAGCCACTGGTCGAGGACCGGAGCGAGTGCCTCCACGGTCCTCCGACCAAACTGCGCGCCTTCGAGGGACTGAGTCCACCTCGACACTAGCTCTCTCTGAGCCTCCTTCCTCACTGCCTCCCTCTCTATGGGGCAGAAGGGCTCTCCGCTCTCTTTCCTGGCCGCCGTCCACTCATAGACGGCAGCCAGGACACCAGCCTCCTCCTCCCATGGGGGAGTACCCGCAAGGGCACAGGCCGCCGAGAAGCCTACTGTACGGTAGGCTCTGGCGACCCGTTGTGCTATTGCCCTTTGAGGCGCACGGAGAAGGGAGATATTCTCCCTTCTTTCCAAACTTTCCGCCCAGATGGGCGCGCCGTACAGTGCCATCGACTTAAGAATGCCGGCATAAAGTCGCCGGCATTTGGCACTGGGGCCGCCCAAGTTAGGCAGCAACCAGCCGAAGCTGTCGGCCGCCTTCAGAAGGCGGGGTAGCATCCCCCGAAAATGGGGGCCAAAATGCCACTTACTGTCGAGAATAAGCCCGAGATACTTCATCTCGGGCTTGACGGGGACCTGGCAACCCCCAACGGAGATGGACGCGTTGGGGGGAAAACGGCGGCGCGGAGGCGGGAAAAAAATCGCCTCTGTTTTGTGAAGGGCGACTTCCAGGCCCAGGAGCGCTATCCTCCTGGCCACCAAATCACCCCCAGCGGACGCCTTTATGGCCGCCTCCTCGAAGGACTTCCCCCGGGCTGTGACAAGAGTGTCATCTGCATAACAGATGACACTCATGCCCGGGAGAAGACGACCACGCAACACCCAGTCGTATCCGACGTTCCATAAAAGAGGGCCCAAGACTGAGCCCTGTGGAACGCCGGATTCGACACGATGTCCCTTCAAATCTCCGTCTTTGTTTACGTAGAGGACCTCGCGGTCCTCTAGGTAGTTCCGGAGGAGACATAATACGACCTGGGGACAGGGCAGGAAAATAAAGACGATGATAATGATGAATTTGATAGTATGCTAAAAGTCATGATGAAAAGCAAAGCCTTCACGCAGATAGTTAAGGAATCTTAACGGTAAAAATGTAAGAGTTATAGCCAAAACTACTCATCATAAAAAAATATGTTAAATAACGGTTATCATCATAACAGAACGGACTAAACTGCAGTTTGCATAATATAACCTTGCAGCTAACATTAAACGACAAAGATTTGCATTCTCTTCGCATAATAAACATCGTGAAATTGTTGTTAAACTTATTTTAATATTGACCTCTGTTAGTTCCGTTATTTAGGAATTCCTTTCGAAACCGTGTCTCCACTAGACATAACTACTTTTATGTTTACAAAAATTTTGAGCTTTTAATGTATCAAGTAAATGAAGACTTAATTTATTTACAGAAAGTAGCTAGTTGCGGCCTTTTGGTAGAGTCTGTTCTTTATGATGCTTATGACAAACATAATTTCCAAAACTCATGAATCAAAAATAACTTAATCGTCAAAGAAATCAAGTGCAAACATAGTCAACTACTATGATAAAAAGGCTTACGAAAATATTTGATACTTAGTTGATTGGATAGAGTTTTTGAAAGTGTTTAGTTACCTAAGGTAAATTATGTCGAAGATGCAAGACAACAGTTATCATTTTATTACATTTGATTCATATGCAATTTAGATATTTATTGGTTTTTCATTAAGGTTACTTTGATGAGGTATGCGTGTGGGAAGGTATTACTTTCTTACGCCGGTATGTTGTACAGTTTTCAATTAAAATACAATCACAACTGTATGCTGTGTCACTTAGGCTCTACTTAAATTATTATGATAGCCTTTTTAATACGTAAATATTAGGCTGCTATGCAACATCTTATTTAATTTCATTCCTGGATCCAATCGAAAGGATCGGAGGTTCCAATAGATTATTTATGGTCTATCACCACTATGCAATCGGACGCTCCTAAACTCTCAAACAAAATTAATAATAACCATATTTCATCCCCTAAAAAGCATGAAACTCACCAATGAAGAGAAGCAGCGCAGGCGCCGCCGACCGCATCGCGATCAGGCTCATTCACAGATCACAATTTATCCCAAACTGTCGCGTGACTGCGCGCGCGCGTACTGTCGGCGTGGGGAGGCGCGGGAGCGTGCGCGGAGGCCTGCGCGAGACTGAGCGCGCCGGCGCGGGAGCCGCAGTTTTGCTGCTGTGAGGGTTGTGCAAACCATTGCACCAACCGTGTGTGCGGGAACAGTGTACAGAGTGTGCAGTAAGGTCAATGAAGTTAATTCGTTTTTTTATGACACAAGGAAAATAACTTACCACCAGCCGAAACCGAAATTCATTTGGCTGACATTATGCCTTTGCCGAGGAGCCAATGAATTGCGTCAGTATGTCCATTGGGAAAGTTCACCAGTAGCATCGGTTTGGACTAAAACCCTTGTGACGGAAGCGTCAAGTTCCAGAAACGTAATAATAAAGAAGGATCCACATTAACGGTCACGATGACTTTTATAGAGATACTTGAATTAACTTCCTATTTCTTTCTATCTCCTAAACATCTTCGTGTTCACATGTGGCATGAAGCAACGCCTGCGCTGTGTTTCGCCGGGTGAGTGAGGGTGCCGGAGGCCTAATTGGGGGAAAGTGGGTTAAAGGTTGGCAGCGCACTTGTGACTCTACTAATGTTGCAGGTACCTATGGGCGGCGGTAATCGCTTACCATTAGGTGATCCGGTCTGCTCGTCTGCCAACTATCACATAAAAAGAGTAGAGTTACTACTCTACTCTTAGTAGTGACACTCGGGCGGAATTTATTCGCTTAGTTACTTTCACTGCGTAATTCTTCATTTATGCTGAACACTAGAAGAAGTGCGAATGCGTTGCCAGCCTTTAGGAAGGTGTAGGTAGGGTCATAATTTAAGATGTTGTACCGGTTCGGAAATACCGCAGCGAAGATGATTAGGTGGGTGAATTTCAACAAACCTAATTACGGTGGCGAATTTTTAAAACCACTTTACATACATTTTCGCCACCGGGATTGCACCACCGGACTTAGAAACAGTAACAAAATTGGCATTATAAAAAAATATATTATTCCACCACTAACTTACAGTCTATAAATATGACAGTTAACTTAATCTCAATAAGCTATAAAACTGGTTTTTATGTATAGGAGAAAAGACAGCTCAAAATACATGCCACCGGTATTGATACGGTACTTGGGAAAATCACCCTACTTGATTCCACAAAAAGGAAATGTGTGGCAGAAAATGTCGAATAAAGCGTGATGAACCGCCAACCATCCAGATCATATGGATGGAATGCTAGTTTATGATAGTGCGGTGGTGAAGTTCGGCCGTGGGAACTAATACAACCACCTGAGATCACTCACCATGTAAAGCAGTTGACTATTGAATATTCGTTGTAAAATTTTGGGTCTTCCAAATATGTACAATTAGAACTAGGCAACTTCAGGTATGTGAAGGCTCCTCACTGCCACCTGCTCACTTCCAAAGATTCTATTGTTTTGCATTGTTCCATATTGACTTTAGAAGGCGTTATACCCTCTTGAGACTAGGTGACTTAATTTGAACTTTCAAGTTATAGTGCAGCTGGCTCACTGGCGCCCGCTCCGCTGTGGGGGGAGGCTGCTTCTCTGCATGTTTGCCGACTGTTGCACACGGCGTCCAGCGTCTTGACCTGATCAAACAAGAAAGGTGAAGACTGAGCATACTACTTTTTGAAGTGGTTTTTTGTAAGTGTTTTGCTAGCTATGAAAGTTTGTCTTGTTTAAGCTATTATGTTTTCAGGTTGAAACTGACTCTGGCTGCAACCAAAGTGTGTCTTGGCGTCCGATAGAACACCCCTTCACTGGTCTCGATCATTCGCGCTTTTTCGCCCATCGTAGACTTGCAGCCCGCAAACATCCAACCGAGGCAGGTGTTTCACAGCTACATTCTTCGCAGACTTGTTTCTCCGAAAGACAGATAATCCCTGTCATTTCACTTGGCCGCAAATACGCGGGTCCCACACGCGGCTCCGATTGTGTCGGCTAGTGATGCCTCTTGGATGTGACTCACAGTTGATTCGAGTCACTTGAGTGAGACAAGGAGAAATCGTAACTACTGAGTAAAGTTTATTCCAAAAAGAGTTATACAAGCATTACAATCTATAGGTACCATTTGTAATGATATGAATTCCATTAATATCGGCAAATTATATACTTAACCTATATACAAACCAAAATCGCGAAACTGAAGCGCGATCGACTCTGAAAGCTATCTATTGGTGCTGTATGGAACTAATGAACAATATAAACTAAAAGATCTAAACAGTCAACAATCCAATCACAGCATGCTACTGTGTGTAACTGTTACAAGAGTTATGAGAGCGCTGCTTCGGTGATATAATCTCTAGATACACAATACAATACTGAAAGCATAAAGTTTTATTAGGTACTAAACCTACTGAAAGCGTTTAAAAAAGTTATCCCAACAGCGCTGTTATACTAGTACAGCTACAGATATTTTGAATTCTGAAAATCTTTCATGGGTGGCGACTCTTTAGAGCGTTTACGCTGTATCTAGCTTAGGCGCCCAACCTCGGATGAGCCTCCAATCCTTACATACTCGGCTCTAGTCAAACAGTAATTCAATATCTTTATTGCTTTCTCATTATTATGTAAATACAAAGGTCTTAAATTAAGTATTACTTTGCGACTTGAGTTACAAGTTCCCCTCGAGTGTTTCTAGAACACAGCAGTCAGCACCATCGCAACGTTGTGTGCAGTAAAAACTACCTGCTCTAGAAATTACTTTCATCATGATAATTGTCGGTATCAGCGATGACATAAATCTGAAAGGTGTTCTCTATTAGGTGTACGTAGTGTGCTGGCTCATAATATTGTCTCGCTATACCAAAAGTGGTGGTAAAGACCTATATGGAGATAATAATATGCAATGGAGCTCTTGATTATCTAACAGAAAATAGCCCACAGATTCTGCGATCTCTATGTACAATATAAGTAGCGTTAGAATATTAATTTATCGTTACATTTTGGATAAAATATAAATTATGTGAATTTGAGCCTTTTTATAGATACCGATATGTACTAGACTATATTCGATACTGAGCAGCTTAATCAAAATCCGTTCTGTAGTTTCTACGTAAAAGAGCAACCACTTACATACCTACTTTAACATTCTCACAAACTTTCGCGTTTATAATTTAGTAGGATTATTTACGCATGTAGTACTTATATCACTACCTACTTACTTATTTAGTAATCTTTAATAATTATAAAGAAAATACTTTAGGTAACTTTAAAAGAATCTAGGTTGTTGTGTTTAACCTACTTACATAGGACGCTACGAAAAGTCCAAATTCTAGTAAGTACACAGGAAACGAGCATCTAGAGAAAATTAATTAGATTTGGTCAAACAAAATGGAGCAACAGCAAAATGCGATGGTTTTCGTTGGTATTCCGGCTCCCGGCAGCGCAGCAGCGCAGCAGCGCAGCCAACACAACTCGCGAAGGATTACGGTACGTGTTTGCAGAGCTTTGTTTATTCTTTAATTGCATTCAGGGCTGGAAAAATTCGATCCTCCTTATTTACAAAATAGATAGATACTAAATTTAATCATGGTTTATCGTTGTAAGACCCAAAAACCCTTCAAATGGCAAAAACAATTGATTTTATACTGTATAATACGCTGTCTGGGCCTTATGAGGTTAAAATGATAATTTGTACACATTTTGTAATAGGTATTTTTATACGATGGGGGCAAACGAGAAGGCCAATCATCGGAAGGTAGGTAAGCGTAGTCCTCATCTCAATTATAACCGCAACATCAGAAGAGGCACAAGTGCGCTGCTGATTTAATTTGCTTATTATTATAGGTATAGTTGTAGAGATTAAAAATATGAAAATGACCACCAGATGACTGGTTATTTTCGTGACCTGGCTGTTACAGTAGATCTCCGTAATGATGCACCGTCCAATTTTAGCTTTTTAACAAGTTAGCAAAAATTAGCGCATGTTCATACAAAAAATTATGTGGTACAGCTACACATCAGGTTACCACAAACTGTCAAATTTCCTCAATTGATTTTCAACCTAACGTGTATCTGTCATAAGGTGTGAGTAGATTGAAGAATTTTGGCTGTACGTACCTATGGATAGCTGTTGACAAAACTTGCTAGATAACAATATTATAATATGATGCCCTTACTACGGCTTGAGTATACAAATAATGAATTTGCCGGTGTTTGAGCCAGCTAGCCCACCGCGGCATCCCTGCGCGAGACCTGGACGCAACAAAGGATTAAGACGTAACTCCGAACTCGCCGCTTCTGTGGAATCACTGATATTAATTAAATGCTACTGCTATGTAGGTACTGCAGCACGAGCAATTACAGAAAGCACGGGGAAAATACACGACAATGCACACTTTGTAAATAATATCTCTGTGTGTTTATCTCTAGCTTTGCTATTGTTAGATTAAAAATAGGAACTAAGTATAGGCCTACGGTAATCAATACACTGGGCAACAAAGAAATCGGGTCACCTGCTATTTTTATTGAATGTCAAAAAATTACAAACCTAGTTTACACTCGAGATCGAGTGTATCATCCATCAACTTATTCCCAGTGGCATCTTTGGCGTAGCTGTAGCTTCGGAACATGGGTACTTGGAGCATGAGGATTCGAGAACTCTGGTAATTACGTAATATGAGCTAATTTATACTATGAGCGACTGCGGTCTAACCGTCGCAAGCCAAAGACAGGGCAGCAGACCAACTACAAGATCTAGATCGAATTTTGTATACAGGGGGTCACCAAATGGCGAACCGCTCGCTGAACCACACTGTGTGGACCGCGAGTCCCACGTCGTAGCCGCTGGGACCCCCCATCGTAGTCGATTATGAGCAATGGAACCCCCCGTCGTAGGCGTCCTTCTTTGTGCTGACCGCGATTTTCATTTCACTTCTGAAAACGGACCCCGAACGGAACTAAGTGGTGACTCCTGTTTTAGCATAGCTGTAAAAAGGATTAAAAATGTATGGGAATGATCGGTCATCGGTCTGTTTAGTTCGCATAATTAAATATCAGAGTTCATGTAGTTTTTAGTCTCGTTGTGTTTTGATGTGTGGTTATAGTGCAGGTAATGTAGGAGCGAGGCGAGGCGAGTGAAAGTGCGGAGTGCGGGCGACCTCATGCCCCGGCGCTCCCGGGTCACGCGCCTGCGCGCTGCCGTTACCCTGCCATAGTATAGTAATGAGTACTGCGCACCGGTACGGACCACCGCAACCAATGGACCAGCAGTAAATAATATAAAAATAAATAATAAATTCACACCACATCTCATACATTGACCTGACTCCGTTCTAAATAGCTTACACTTGTGTTATAGATACATCAGATCACACAGGGAACACAATCACAAAACAGACACTGACTCAACACAAGTATTTATATCACACGAATGTTTGTCCCAATCGAATCCAACCTTTGGAGCATGAGGCAGGGTCACTATCAAATGCGTCATCCGGCCAGTCTTATAATATGGTAATCAATCAGTGCTTCGTGAAATCTGTACTTAATATGCCCACGTTTTTATACAATTAGTTGTCGAACATAACTATCTAGTTTTTAATTGATAAGATAGCCTGGAGCATTCACTATAGATATGTAGGTAGGTACCGAACAATACATGACAAATGTAAGTTCCCCTAAAAAGTTTATTTTTTTATTCAGTATTATTTTTTGTATAATCGAGTTAAGATAAAAATATTTACTCTCATTTTTATTTTCATAATTACCTGTCGCTTGCTTGCTTTGTTTAGGTACCGAATTTAAATTAAGCACCATAAATAAAATTCATGATGCAACTTAAATAAAACAATAAGTCAACTACTGCCGCCAACAATACTGTATGTAGGTTTATCTGCTGTGTCGTAATAGGATTGAGCCGTTTAAAACATCGCATTTGAGCCGAATCATTTCAAATCACATTACGTTTTTAACAAATTCAGGTGTCATTGTGAGTGTACAATGTGTAATCCTGAGTGGTCATCATGGTAATGACTTCCGATGACCTACGTTTTGCAATAGGTAGTAGGTCAGCAGTATGAAGTCAGCCACCAGATCGATCGGAATAAGTACCAGACAAAACGATCCAACAACATTATTTCTCATCTTAGCGTGTGTAATCCCGGGTTGCTTCTAAACTTACACTTAGACCGTGATTCAGGATTTGAGTACCTAGTTTGGTATAATTATCACAAATACAAACCCTATAAAGGTAAACCACCAACCTAACAATGTTTTATAAATATTTCTACCAGTAACAAGTTGTTAACTTTCAAAATTTTATTTAAAATTACGCGCTATTGCTCGCCAGATGACTTAGGTTGCCAACAAGAATTATTCATCGTCGATAGGATTATTTTATACTGAAATAAATCAAGATGAGTAATACCTCGATAATAAAATGATTGTAGTTAAAGAATAAACTGCATATTATGTAAACTAACAATATTTTTATACTTATCCAAGTTTATTGTAACAACGTAACTTTTTTTTGAAAAGTTCGTAAATACTTACTCTATAGCAACACTGCTATGTAGTTTTGAAGAACGAAGTGAAAGTTACTGTTCTGTGATTGGTTCGCTCACGGCATGACGTATGCTTAGCCAATCAGCAATGAGACCTTGAGTCAAGTTGCACAACGAAAGTGACATGCTGTCAAAAACCGGAAACTAAGTTAATGTCAGTGGCCAAAGCGAAAAGTTTGTTCTTGGTCTGTGGCGAAAAGCAGTGGACGTGCGAATTTTGATGAAATGTTGTGACCTTTTAATAAGTTAGAAAGTGAATAAAAATAGTTTTTAGGTTATAAAAGCGACATGAAAATGTTTATAAAATGGTTTGTGATAGTGGCAGTGATCGCACGAGGTAAAGAACCCCCTGCACGACTTGCTAATCGGTATAGTTTACGTGCAAACTTTCACCCAATTGTGTACTTACTTTACCAAACTTTACAGGACTGCTTGTCGCAGGACGAAGACGGGCCCTACAGAGGACAATACATCGGGAAACTTAACTCCTATCACCACCAGGCAAGTCCATGCAAATATAATTTCCGCCAGTACTTGGCTATTTTAATTAAAAGTTTTAAATTTTGGACAATACTATTCTCTGTGACTCAGTGTGGCCTTCCAATGTGGAAAACAAAAGATTTCACTTTGTTAACAGTTTTTGTTACAATAGCGACACCTATTCATCCTGATGTTTCAATTAGATATCATCAAATTCTTGTGTAATATTTTTTAAACAGTATGTAAGTAGTAATAATAAATATTACCTATTATACATAAGTGTTAATGAGTACATTACTTGTATATTACAGGTATCAGGAGAGGTATATGCAGTAGATGAATGGACAATAATTCTGGTGAACTTCAACTATGACGGCACTGGAGACGACACATTCTTCTGGGCTGGGGACTCGGGCCGGCCTGGCCCGCAAGGCTTCATTGTGCCGGACCAGCATGGCAAGTCAGTATACCTACGTCTTATGTTACAATACCAATGTTAATATATTTAGTTTACCTATAATTATGTCTTTTAAATATTATTGTTATTTCTAGAAGAAACTAAAATATTACAAAAGGCTTGTAGGAAGCAGCTACCTATAGGTACATAAAAATGTTCAATATAAGACAAAGTTATTCAACTTTCAATTACTAATGCTATAGAAAAATGATCTGTAGATGACTCATGATTCACTTGTTACCTGCATTGCTCGCTAATTGTTATTTATTTGTACCTGTGTGGAAGGTCAACAAAGATTATTGTAGAATGAAATGTGAAAATAAAATATTACTTAACCTATTATTAGAGATCATTAAAGTTGGCTAATGATGCCATTTAATTAAGTAATTTTGGTAACAGGATTGCCTATATTGTTCTTTCACCAAGTTTATAGTAAACCTAACACAAATCTTAAAAAAAAGGGGTGTTTATGTGTTTCTAAGTGTATCCTCATGAGGACCAAAGGGTCGAACCAATTTTCAAAAAAACAATTTAGTTTGTAGCGGAGATGACGTGCTGAGCAGTGTAAAGTGGACTTCATTTTCTGCACTTCGACTTTCTTTCTGTCGTTGTATGATACCATTGATCTCTCCTTTTCGCTCCTAATCTCATCTGTCCTGGTAATAGAAGGATGGAAGCCACTAGGTCTGATTGACTTAGTAAGATAAGATAAGATAATCATTTATTGCCAAAACTGTGTATGAAGTTGGTACATTCAGTGTTAGAATCAACAGTTTGTCCGTTACGGACGTACAATACATTTAACAAAGGTAGATATTACAATTCAATTACATACTTAATCAATGAGAATAAATTAATTAAAACAACATTAAAATAAACTTATTTTTTGTCTTGAGTCTTTACTTCTGAGATATTAAGCGTAGACGATCGTCATTTGTGGTCATCTTTCGTGAATCGACCTATACTGCGGGAACAAGCCAAGCGAAACAAGCTTGAATGATTAGATGAATAGACAGATGGTTGTATGTGGTATGTTTGTTGCCAGAACAAATATCCTGGAGCGCTACTACAACGAGGACGTGCGCCTCACGCTGCCGGAGGGCAAGCGCATCTCGCGCATCAAGTGGCTGGCCATCTACGACATCTCCAGCCAGGTGCGTCTTCAAATGTTAATACCTACAGTCTTAATATGCTCGGACAATAAGATTTTTATTTGTATGAGCTTGTATGCTTATCTGTGCCCATGACTGTGCATATGTGTTAGTTTGTATTAGGAAAGCAATAATAAACAGGCAGTCTCTGGACAAACCATATTACCATCCCAGACCTCACCACTAGATTGTGGTCAAGCGTTAGCCTATATGTATGTAATATACATATACCCGTGAGATTAAATAAATAAATAGGTAGTTAACAGAAACAAAACATTTTATCAGCGGACTTTTGACTCCACTGGTTGGTGATTCCAATCTAGTGTAGCAATACTAGATAAATCATCGATACCTATATTATGTCGAATTTGCAATGCTATTGTTACTTTTTTTGATGTGAGACGTGAAAATGTCACTAAAAACCAATGACGTTTAAGATATACCTCAGTTCTACAGTACGCCGCCATCTAGCGGTTTTTTTTACACACGATAGCATAGCCCCTACTGAGGCACAAGCACGGGTGGCTTATGGTTGCAGAACGCGTTCGGCGACGTGTACGTGCCGGACGAGTTCGAGGCGCCGGCGCCGCGCAGCATCGGGCCGCTGGTGGGCGAGCGCGCCGTCTCCAGCCAGTCCGTGCAGGTCCTCGACGCCAGCACCATCCTGTGAGTATACCTTGCTCTTATCTTATTTTAGCGCTGTAGCGGTCATGCATTGTAGCGAGTGGCGACTCAGTAAGACCTCGACGTTCGCTGCTCGAGGTTCTGAAAGCGCCAGTCGTCTACGGATCGTCCCCTCGCCAGGGTAGCTATTGTAATATTCAGAGGTTTTTTTAAGACAATTTAACTAAACATAAGTTCGTTCTAACTACGTTCTTGGATTGCGCAAAGCCGTCGAATTCGGAGTCGATGCGATATTCATAGTTATGGATAGTCTGTCGTTTAATGTTTGCAATCTTTTCAGGAACTAGAACAACATTGTTGATGTTTTTGTCACTTGGATCCGTCTGTTCGCCTGCCAGCCTTCAAATAACAAACATTTGATCATGCTTACATACCGATACTAAACATGTAACCATGATCAAATGTTTGTTGTAACATCGGTATCCACATTCAGAATCAGATATCATTTATATGTAGGAAAAGTGGTAAATGAGGTGTTCATAATTCACCAGAAACTGGCATGCAAATTACAACATGTAACAACAATTTTATTATAAAGGAGAAAAAAAATTCAATGGTAGCTTTTGGGAAAGTAAAGTGTATGTTTTCTTACGATATTTTCCTCGTTCGGGCTAGGGGTAACTACATACTAATAGTTTTAAAACCTAGAGGTGTTGTATATTCAGTATTCCAGAGTTCAAGTACGACGGCAGCGGCGAGGAGGTGTACTTCTGGACGGGCGTGGGCCCGCAGCCCTCCTCCCGGGGGATCAAGATTCCCGACGACTACGGATAGTAAGTTAACAATAGATTTCTTGCATTCTTTAGAGTAAATAAACGTTTATCTAGAATTAAAGTCGGTAGATACATGATTGATTCGTTCGCATAGCTACAATAGACGTGACGAGTCCTAAGTTTTCTGTTGTTTACCATTTGGTTTCGGAAGACCAAGACCAAGATTTTGGAGACCAAGAGGGAACCACGGGGTACCCTCTCATCTCCCTCAAAGATCTAAACAGTTAACAATAATTGCAAAAAACCTCAGCTCCAAATGACATGTGATCACTCAGAGCACTAGTGTTTATAGTTAGAGAGTTTTTCCCGACCACTATAATCTGGGCATCTTTAAGGCAAGAGTGAACAGGCATCTTCTAAGTCGGCCTATAGTTTAATAAAAAAAAATAGTAATCGTACTATGTGAAGCCACCTCATAGAAATAGACTTATAATACGTGATACTACGTCGCACAACAGCCTCGAGCCGCTCCGCGCGTACAAGGGCGAGGACGTGCGGCTGGAGCTGCCGGGCGGGCGCACGGTGTTCGACGTCAGGTGGCTCTCCGTGTACGACGCGCGCGCGCAGCGCTCGCTGGCCGCCGTGCTCGTGCCCGACGCGCTCAACGTGCCGCCCGCGCCCACCGCGCTGCACCCCTACAGGTAGCCCCCAGCGCGCCTACAGGTAGCCCCCAGCGCCCCTACAGGTAGCCCCTAGCGCCCCTACAGGTAGCCCCCAGCGCCCCTACAGGTAGCCCCCCAGCGCCCCTACAGGTAGCCCCCAGCGCCCCTACAGGTAGCCCCCAAGCGCCCCTACAGGTAGCCCCCAGCGCCCCTACAGGTAGCCCCCTAGCGCCCCTACAGGTAGCCCCCTAGCGCCCCTACAGGTAGCCCCTAGCGCCCCTACAGGTAGCCCCCTAGCGCCCCTACAGGTAGCCCCTAGCGCCCCTACAGGTAGCCCCCTAGCGCCCCTACAGGTAGCCCCTAGCGCCCCTACAGGTAGCCCCCTAGCGCCCCTACAGGTAGCCCCTAGCGCCCCTACAGGTAGCCCCTAGCGCCCCTACAGGTAGCCCCCTAGCGCCCGCGCCCACCGCGCTGCACCCCTACAGGTAGCCCCCTAGCGCCCCTACAGGTAGCCCCCAGCGCCCCTACAGGTAGCCCCCTAGCGCCCCTACAGGTAGCCCCCTAGCGCCCCTACAGGTAGCCCCCTAGCGCCGCTACAGGTAGCCCCCTAGCGCCCCTACAGGCAGCCCCTAGCGCCCCTACAGGCAGCCCCTAGCGCCCGCGCCCACCGCGCTGCACCCCTACAGGTAGCCCCTAGCGCCCCTACAGGTAGCCCCCTAGCGCCCCTACAGGTAGCCCCCTAGCGCCCGCGCCCACCGCGCTGCACCCCTACAGGTAGCATCGCCACCCACTCACACAAGTGGTTGCATATATCACGTAACATTTTGCAATCTTAACAATACGGTACGATAAGTAGTATTTAAATGTTCCAGGTCAAACCTGCCGCACTGCAAACAGCTGCACAGGGACTACCAGGTGTCGTGGGAGAAATTCGGCAACCAGATCACTATCGAACTAGCAGCTAAGGTTTGTTTTGCACTATTGAATACCGCGCGTGTGCTCTCCCACTGTAATGTGGCGTTGTGTACAAGGCTGTGACGTAATTAACCATTTTACATAGTAAGTTTAGCATGCGTGACAGCTTTCATTTACAAGTATGTGTCGTCACTTTTGCATCGATCAATGAATGTTATATGTGGCGAATCCTAGTTGCTGACCGTTGCCCTAGGCATAGTTTGGCACATTTATATTGTTATGACTTATGCGCCTCTGCATACGGAAATAGATCTTATCTAATCGGTAAGGTCTATTATTATTTTGTGTAGACCACGTACGTCGCATACGCACTAGTCTAGATCTAATGTATTGTAGCAAATCTGCAGATATTCTAGTCGTGATTTTCGCGGCAACATTCCAGAATATTCGCGAATCGAAATTTAAGAGACAATCGAAGTTTGACAACCAATGGAAACTGCGGTTAACTCGATGTGCGTGTTACTCCGCTGTAGGTTCGGACGCGACTGGTAGTTAGTTAAACCCTTAATAGGTTATGACATGAGTCAACAACAAATTTAATTGATTTCCGCTCTTATGTTATGGTCAATAAGGTTCAAGATCGCATGGGAACTTTTTCCCATCGCCTTATCAAAAAGCGAAGGTGATCGTTGTGTTTGGTATAGATCGGCAGCGACGAGTACATGGCGTTCGGCATCTCCGGGTCGTCGTCGGGCTCGCGCATGCTGGGCGCGGACGTGGCCGTGGCGCACTACGACGCGGCGCTGCAGCGCGGCTTCGCCACCGACTACAACATCACCGACGTCGCGCCGGTAACTACCGCTCACCTCCTACGATATACCTGTACCTATATATCGCCCTACCCATTATTTTCTTTTATTAAACGATAGGTAGTAGACGAGCCGGCGACGAGACGAGGTGGATTGTGTGAAGAATGACATGACAGAAAAGGGGTGGACGATACGATGACGAATGGAAGAAGAAAACATACTTTTTACATAGAGGAAATGCGTTACACATACATTATGTCGGACTCCCTCCGCTGAAGGCGCGGGTTTACCGACTAAAACCCCTGGGACCCTCCCTCATCTTCCATCTTGGAAGATGTCATGACACGGAGCCTAGCACCACGACATCTTCCGGACAGGGCCCGCCTGCACGGCGGATCTCGCCCCGGCATCGGGGGGAGAAGAAAACATACTGCGCCAACTCTAATCTGGGAACAGGGCAGGAAGATGATGATGGTGATGTGCCCAAAAGGGTACGGGTTGCCAAACGACTAAATAACCTAGAGAGTAAGCGATTGCCGCCGCCCATGGATACCCAACATAGCAAAACTAGTGGAGTCTTAAGTGATCTGCAAACCCTTGAACCCCCTTTCCTTCCGATTGGGCCTCCAGTATCTGCACTTACTACATAACATAATAAAAACATTAATAAGATAATTAACTTGTAAAATTAGATTAAACTCCATTAATTTATCATTTACCAAAGCTTATACAGGAGGAGAACTTTTATTTTGATCGAGCGGATATTTTTAGAACTTATTTAATTTAGACGGCCTATTACGGTAAAACATTAATGAAAGGGTGATTAGGGTGAATTTCTGTGCTCATTTATTGTGATCATCATTTATTGTTCATGCTTATGTAAGTTACGAATGAACTGTGTATCTTTTTACTGTTTTTTAACATGCAATTAAAAAATGCTACCCAAAGATACAATTCCACGCGGACGAAATCACGGGTAACAGCTAATCCATACTAATATTATAAATGCGAAAGTAACTCTGTCTGTCTGTCTGTTACTCTTTCACGCCAAAACTACCCAACGGATTTAAATGAAATTTGGTATACAGATAATCTAGACCCTGAGAAAGAACATAGGTTACTTTTTATTGCGAAAAGGGGGTTGTAAGGGGTTAAAAGGGGGGTAAAAAGTTACTTTTCCACGCGGACGAAGTCGCGGGCGGCCGCTAGTTGCCTATAAATAGTAAAGCAGGTCTATGCTCGGAGTATCTCTGAAGGACCGCATCAGAAATGATGTAATCCGACAGAGAACCAGAGTCACCAACATAACCCATCGAATTAGCAAACTGAAGTGGCAGTGGGCTGGTCACATTAGCCGCAGAACTGACAACCTTTGGAGCCGCAAAGTCCTCGAGTGGAGACCGCGACTCGGTAAGCGTAGTGTCGGACGCCCTGCGAAAAGAAGGGATGATGACATTCGAAGGCTGGCTGGTGTGGGCTGGATGAGAGTGGCCGAAAATCGGGAGCGGTGGCGTGCATTAGAGGAGACCTATGTGTGGTGCGAGTGTGGGTCGCTGATGATGAAATAGTAAAAAACTGCGCACCGAGTCTGACGTAACCCCGTATGTGGTGTGCAGTGCGTGCAGGTGCTGGGCCAGTGGCGCGGCGTGTGCCGGGACGACCGCCTCGGCGGCCTGGACTCCAACCAGGTGTTCACGGCGGACGCGGCGGACGGGCTGGCGCGCGTGGCCTACCGCCGCGAGCTCAAGCCCTTCGAGCCGCTGGACCGCGAGTGGCCGGTGGACACCCCCGCCTACGTGGTGTGGGCCGTGGGCGCGCTGGACCACGCCGGCGAGCCCGCCTTCCACCGCCTGCACCACACCACCGACCTGGCGCTCAACTTGGACCAGAACCCGCCCGTCAACGACTGCTTCAACTTCACTGTGTGAGTATGACATGACTATTGATTCCCTTACTTTCCGACTAGTTCTCGCTCACAGCATTACCCGTACATGATATACTTAGTTAACTTCTTTATTGCATCATGTGGATACGAGGAATCTTAAAATAAACAGGTTTACAATATGAACTAGATTATTGATATATTCTCGTACTAAAATTATTCTCTGCTAAGGTAATTCACCAATTTTGTAAAACCTAGTCGTCCTTTGAAATTCCACATTATACAGTCGCCCTACGGTTATTTGATTCCCGGTAAAAGTAGACTGTTTCCATTGAAAGTATCAGTGTTTTTTACATTTTAGCAGTAACATAAGAGCCGATTGAAGAATTTTGACAGTTTTGTGTACTTCGATGTGTATATAACTAAGTACACAATGCCACTTCTCCTTTCGTAATTGGGTATTTGACTAAATTTTTTTATGTGTTTAATCAAAAGACGCCTCAATTTAAGAAACATCGTTGAAAGAATCACTTGATTCTCATTTGAATTACCTGAGATATCACAACTTTAAGAGCACATATTTTGGGCAAGCCCAAAAACGCTCTATACAAATGGCTATTGTATTGTGACGTCACAATGCAAACTCTTGTATGCGCGTCTAGTAAATTTTGTATGGTAGCTATATCAAATGTTTCGTTGAAGTAAATGGTTTTATAATAAAAGTTGGTGGAAAATGAACGGGTAGTTCAATGATATAATTATTATTTTTTAATTTTATACTTAAAAAATGGACTTGCCTATGAAACTTTGAATGCTCACAAAACCAGCTAGACGATATATTTTTAACTGAAAATGTTGGCCATTGGTTGTTATTTACCAATATTTTAATAGAGTATCAATATTTTTTACTAAATCGAGATTAGTCAAATACCCAATTCGTCTGATCGTAGTCCTACCGTAAGACATACGTTCGCTTCATTAATTTTCAAGATTATTGACTAATCGTGCCTACAGATGAACAATTTGCGCACGAATTCAACTCGTGGCTCGTCAATTTTAATTGAGAGCATACTTTGCATGCCCCCAGCGGGTCCCGCACGGCGCCGACGCCGTGGGACGTGGCGCAGCTGTTCGACCCGGGGCTGCGCGTGTTCACGTTCCGCCTGGGCCCGGCGGGCGGCGCGCGGGGGGCGGCGGGGCGCGGGCGCGGGGCGGGCGCGGCGCTGGCCTGGTACGTCAACGGGCAGCTCGCGCCCGACCTGCAGCTGAGGAGGGGACTCAAGTACACCTTCAAGGTGAGGACGAAATATAGCTTCTTTATCTTTCATTCTTCTTTATTTTGCTGAACGTCTATCCTGGGGGAGAACGGTGTCGGAGGGCATAGAAAAGCATAATGAGACTTGGCTTAACACGTTGAATGCTGACCCTCATTTTGAAATTATCTCGCGGTGCTGACCGCCACACACCGTTGTCGTAGCCCCGCACAGCCGTATCGTCACGTTTTCGACGTTACGGGTGTGCGGCCGCCCGCGCCGAGCGTGGCCGAAAATTCCAAGACGCCAGTGCGGCCCTTCACGCAGCGCGTGCTTAGGAGAAATCGCGATAGCAGTGCGGCTGACCGCATCCTATGTGTCTTGTTATGATCTATGCATACATTAAAATATCGACTATAAAAATGAATTTAAGATAACAATTATTGAGAAAAATTCAAGAAGTAATCAAAATACAAAAAAAAGATCATGAAAAGGAAACCATCCACTACAATAATATGCCATAATCATCATGTAACTGTCACATAATGATTATGTAAACATACATTACTTAGGTACATATTTGCCGAAATCCTACAAAGGGCAAAAAACAATAGTAACCGCGACACATAACGACTTTTTTATCTTAACATAATCGATGAATACGTCTATTGTGTCGTAAAGGTAGCCTAATAAGTAAAAAATAAAAGTAGTTAGTCATTCGGTACTTTAAAGTATTAAGTAAAAAAAACCATTGTCCTATATCGTAAAAATCTTCTGCAGGTGACAGGTGTGCAATAATTATGATGGCAATTTTTTTATTACAAAGCTATTGTTTATCTTGTTTTTTTCATTTGTATTGCCTACCGGAATGCAACACAAATAAATTAACAATAGAAACAGAAAGCCGCGCGACGCCGACCTATCCGTCGCTATTGTTATCTTATCTTCACTGACCACAAAAATACCTTTTGTTTACGTAATAGGTCGGTACCAATAAAGAACTAAGGTTTTTTTAAAGTCTGTAGCAATTTAATTATTATTCAATGATGAAACAGGAGATAAGATTTCCGATTTAATAGTATTATTGGATTGTTATATAAATTATTCAAAATGTTACTAATTAATAACTCAATTTAATACGTAGTAACATTTCATAAACTGCGCTTTGCTAAAAAATTCGTTCGACCACAGGGTAAGTGTTAGTCCGCACTGTTGTATTGAAAATATCCCGATCGCGCTCGGCGCGGCAGCCCGCACTCGCGGAGCGGCCGCTCGACCGCAGGGTATGTGTTCGCCGCACCGCTGTCATAGAATTTTCGTAGGTCGCGCTCGGCGTGCTAGTCAGCACTCGCGTCGCAATGCCCAAATCACGCTGTGCGCGATGTCAGCAGTGAACGTGTTAACCGACTTGCGACCGAGCGTGCTGAACACCGTGCCTCCGACCCCGACCACGGCGGCGCTCGGTTCACCTCGGGACCTTCGGGACGATAAGATGACCTCACTCCGCCTGATGGTGAGCGGGCGTGATATCCAAATATGAGGTTGACAGGCACAGACGAACGGTGTTAGTACCGATGAGTCTTGTCATTCTCACCCTGGGGGCCTGCTGAGATGCCCCGTCTAAAATACCTAGGATTGTAAGAAGGGAACCCTGTCATGTATGAAGGTTTCCATTTCTTGATAGAATATGAAGTGCATTATTATTTGAGCAACGGAACGGTCCAACGGTTGTCAGTTCTGCGGCTAATGTGACCGGCCCACTGTCACTTCAGTTTGCTAATTCGGTAGTGTCCTCGAGTGGAGACCGCGACTCGGTAAGCGTAGTGTTGGACGCTCTGCGATAAGATGGGATGATGACATTCGAAAGCTGGCTGGTGAGGGTTGGATGAGAGTGGGTGAGGATCGGGAGCGGTGGCGTGCATTAGGGGAGACCTATGTCCAGCAGTGGACGAGTGTGGGTCGCTGATGATGATGAACGGAACGGTCCTCTCGCAGGTGTACGGCGGCAACAACCCGCACTCGGCGACGGAGTACCACCCGCTGATCGTGACGGCGTCGCGCGAGGGCGGGCTGGAGCGCCTGCCCGACGCGGAGCAGCGCGCGGCGCGCGTGCTGGCGGGCGTGCACTACCCGCGCCGGGGCCGCCTGGCGCCCACGGCCGGTGAGTCACAGTAACGGACTTTTGGGGAACGGAGTTCCCATGTTTTGGTAACCGATACGGCTATACCTTGTGACGTTCATACACAGCTATAGTCCATTTCAGCTAAGAAGAGCCCTGTGACACTTCATCGCGTTCTGAACTACGCATTTTATGATTGACAATGAAAAATATTTTTATTGTTTATCTTTTTCATTTAATTGCGGCATCATTCCAAAAAATATTCCAATAAAACATCTCAAAGTTATAAAACAAAAACAGTATCATTTACTTTAATTTAATGGAATAGAAAATAACAACATTTTTAAAACAATCCTATGCACATCGTATTACTTGTAACGGAACGTGAAAAAACATAGAGCTGCGACATGTCATAATCGGCGGCCATGTTGCGATTACTCGATAATCGGATTCGTACGAGTGCATCAGCCTTGTATGCGAGTTGTATTTTCGTTGTATTTGCGTGGTGTTCGGTTATTGTTACTTTTTGTTGTTGTGTTTGATATTGTTGACTTTTATTGCTGTTGTTTGTTGCTGTTTTTGTTATTTTTTGGCAAAATGTGTGTTGCTGTTAGTATAAAAAAATCGATTCCATTTCCTTAGGAAGTATTATCGATTACCAGAAACAATCGCAATCATTTCATTATAGACATCTCTAAAAGTGTCAAAAATCGAAGTGTCACAGGGCTCTTCTTAGCTGAAATGGACTATAGGAAGCTAATACAGTGGTACCATCGATTAATTTCACGACATTATTGAGACATTTATAGGTACATTAACTACATTTTCAATTCATTTGACGTCTGATACAGCCTTAGAAAAGCGGAACAGTTACCTTTAGCCCTTTTTATAGTATAACAGAACTGTACTTTTGACTTACTTCGCCGCTAGTCTAGGTTTAGTTAGTAAGGAACGCAGTTATAAAGCCTTAGTTTATTTGACGCGCCTCCAAAAGCTCATCATAGCATGGTGACCCTGCCAGAATGATACATAGCCACGCTCTCATATTCACAAAAACTGATTCTGTTGATGAAATATTCACTGAAGTTCTGCCTTTTAACTAATCATTCATAGGCCAATGTTCTTTAGGCGAAAAGTTTCGGTCGATCACGCAACTTTCTCTGCCACTAGACTTTGTCCCAAAAACAAGACGTAGAAATCAAAAATATTGACGTCGGAATATTCATTGACCTCTAATAAGCCTTTGATACAGTTAGCCTTTCTTTATACTGCAAAAATCTTGTGGACATTGGTATGTGTAGAACTGTATTAAAATTGTTTTAGTCAAACCTAGCACATAGGTATCAAATGGAAATGACCAATGATGCTCACAGAAGTTTTTTACCAGTAACATGAGGCGTCCCACAAGGGTCTATATTGGGTCCATTATTATTTTTATTATAAGTGAATACGATCAACATCATTGGATTGCATGGCCAACTAACTTTATATACAGAGGACACAATGTTTCTTTTATATAGGTTTAAACATTGTTAAAGTAATGACAACAGTACATTTTTTACTTCTTATCTAAGTAGTTAAATGTGCTTTAATGCATGTATTTCATGAAGCAAATTTTATTTTTTTAACACCCATGATACGAAAATGACGCGTGGTGTTATATGTTTGGAGTGAATTCTCTGTCTGTGTAAGTGTGACTGTGTGTGTGTAACTCAGTCTATTT
Source organism: Cnaphalocrocis medinalis (assembly GCA_014851415.1). Lineage (NCBI taxonomy): Eukaryota > Metazoa > Arthropoda > Insecta > Lepidoptera > Crambidae > Cnaphalocrocis > Cnaphalocrocis medinalis. Next base: position 6,292,234 of record CM026298.1, on the reverse strand, counting down.
GTGTGTGACTCTGCCTGTGTATGTGTGACTGTGTGTGTTTATATGGCATCGGTCTCTCGTCTGGATGGCGATTCTCGTGCACTCGACATTGATGTTTTTTTTTTATATATATATAAGATGGGTTTGCACTTGATCTCATCTCACCTGATGGAGAGTGACAATGAGGTCTAAAATGTAGCGTGCTTTCCCAGAAGAAGCCTATTCACTCTCGACTTAAAGACACCAAAATTGTAGCTCTCTGGAAACACAGAAGCCGGCAAGTTGTCGAATGAGAAGTTTGTACGGACGAATGTATTCAGTCTCTAAATTCGACATCAACGTCGAGTGCACGAGAATTGTCCCTTCTGGAACGGTTGAACGATCTCGAGTGTGTCTCCCAGCGGGCCCGCTGTGCCTGGGCTCGCACGCGGGCGGCGCGGACGGGCGGCGCGACGCGGACTTCGCCTCGTTCCGCGCGTTCAACCGCTCGCTGCAGTGGGCCTGCGCGCCCGGAGCGCCCGCCGAGCTGCATATAGCGCCCAACGCCTCCTGGCCCGACATCGTCTACTACAACTCGTTCACGCACGCAGGTACGTAGTTTTCTTATTCTATAGGGCATGGCACTTCGACTGGTGCCATCTATTTGACCTTATCATGTTAGTCGATATTGATGGTGAGGTCACCTATAGTTATTGCACTCGACGATGAAAACTATTTAGCACCTTTGTTGTTAGGTCAAGTTTTTATAAGACTAACAGTTTACAGTGTTATTTATGAAACGAATATAAATACTTATTCGAAATTGTAATATAGTCAGTGAACTATCTTACAATTTCGGATAAGTATTTATGTAGTATTTCAATACTTTCGGATGAGTCAAATCAAATTAAATCAAAATCTCTTTATTAAATTTAAATCCTTTACAGAACATTTGTGAATATCAAATTTTATAATCTACTGCTGATTCGGAAGGTCAGTTTCTACCGAGAAGAATCAGTAAGAAACTCAGTAGAACTTAATCTTTTCAAATTTGTTATCATACATTTTTTAAAGAATTTAATAAAATTTAAATTTCATAATACATGACACTGTAGGTGAACAGTTTATCATTTCCACAAATTCTTGTCATTTAGGTATTCTTCAATTGTATAATAGGCATTTGCCATCAAATAAGATTTAACTTGAGATTTAAATTTATGTATGGGTAAATCAACAAGGGTTTGTGGTAAGTTGTTAAAAATTTAATGCTCATTCCGACAAATGAATTACCAATTTTATTAAAGTCTGAGATTTGGAACAGCAAGTTTGTGTTTATTTCTGGTGTTTAGGCTATGCTTATCAGATTTTTTCGGTAATAAATTGAGATTTTTATAAACATACTTTATACAGTCAAAAATATACTGTGATGCTAATGTTAAGTTAAGATGTTGATTTCTTTGAACAAATTTCTAAGCGAGTCTCGTGGTCTAAGTCCGTATATGGCTCTGACGGCTCGCTTCTGTAGCACAAATATGGCTTGAATGTCAGCCGCAGTTCCCCACAAGAGTAGACCATAAGACATGACGCTATGGAAATAACTAAAATATACAAGTCTTGCTGCTTCAATATCGGTCAGTTGTGTTATTTTTCTGACTGCATATGCAGCTGAACTGAGTCTTCCAGCCAGAGCTGCAATATGAGGGCCCCATTGTAATTTTGAATCTAACCTAATGCGCAGAAATACGGTAGAATTAATAACTTCAACATCTTCATTGTTCATATTGATCCTAGTGCTGACCTGTCTTACGTTGGGCAATGTAAATTTAACACATTTAGTTTTTTTAGCGTTTAGAAGCAAATTGTTTACAGTGAACCAATTTAGCACTTGGGTGAGAGCATTATTTACATCGTCAAAGTTATCTTTCTGTCTATTTGTTTTAAAAATTAAAGAAGTATCATCTGCAAATAATACTATGTCACACAAGTCTTTAGTAAGGCAAGGAAGGTCATTTACATATATAATAAACAGTAAGGGCCCTAATATCGAGCCCTGGGGCACTCCCATGTGTAAGAGGGCACCGGAAGAGTCAATTCCATTAACATAGACTTTTTGAATTCTATCACTTAGGTATGACCGTATTAAGCTTAAAGAGCTATCTGTGAGACCGTAATGCTGTAGCTTCATTAATAATGTTTGGTGATTAACGCAGTCAAATGCTTTAGAATGGTCGCAAAATATCCCTACAGCATCTTGCTTATTTTGCCATGCATCAAAAATGTGCTTGCTTGATGAGTGCAACTCCTGCATCAGTAGTAGATCTGCCCTTAGTAAATCCAAATTGTTTATTATGTAATAATTTATTGAGATTAAAATTACCCAATAATTGATTGAATATAATTTTTTCAAATATTTTACTAAGGGCTGGTAGGATGGATATCGGTCTATAATTAGATGGGTCACTTCTATCACCTGATTTGAACAGTAGTAGAACTTTGATACCAGAGCCTTTTATACTAACTCGTTGAATCACTATTGCATCGAAAGGATTTTTAAAAAATATGTGTAGGTCTCGTAACAAATTCGTGGTGTTCCCCAGGCATGGGCGGGCGCATCTTCGTGGTGGACCGGCACCGCCGCAACATCGCCCGGCAGCAGGACTCGGCCGCCGCGCGCCCCGCGCTCGCCGCCGCGCTCGCCGTCGCCGTCGCCGCCGCGAGCCTCGTGTTGAGACGCCTTTAGTTACCTTTTACTACGGAAACCCGTTTTAACTGACTACTTTCAAAAGACACTTACTCTTACGCAGGGTGTATCTGTGAATATTTACATCCCTTTACTTACATTCCTTTTAACCACGTGTTCTACTGACTTTTGAATAACATATAGTCAACTTTTAGTCTTCGAAAAAATAATCGAGTTCCCATACGAAACTTCCAAGTCACGTGATCGACTTTGTATGAAAAGTTTCTTTTTTATGCGAATTTCTAAGTCACAAAACGAATGTTGTTCAGGATGGTTGATAGTACACGTGGTTAAAGGCAAAGATGATTTAAATCTTTGGTTAAAGGGATGTAAATGTCCACCGATACACCCTGCTATAAAGGGTTGATGATTTTGCGATAACCTCGAAACTACAGCTGATAGCCCCATCGAAACTATTATAACTGCACTACCAATACTACCGATAATATCGAACATGCGTAGCGATATTGCTGATAGTATTTCTTGCAGCAGAAGTATCGGTACTATAAAAGTTTTTCGAAGTCAACAACATCGCACCACCACCATTTTCTCTCTCATACTAATTTCACAAAAAGTATACTGATCTTCAATCTTAGGGTTTCTTGTGTTAGGTGCAATTTTATGACCATGGTTCTAATGTTCCGTCCATTGATAGTTTTAAGTTTAAAATGTAAGATATTTCGCAACGTTATACATCGAAATATTAAAAAAGTTTTTTCATTTACATTTGGTGACATCACCGTGGTAGTTATATGGTATTTATTTATATAACTAACACTGTTTCAAAAATATTACAAAATAACTTAGATTTATTTCAAGAAAGGACTGAAATCAGCATTTGAATTTCACTCATGTAGTTAATATATATTTAATTTAGTTGGTTTTAAAAATTTGGAAGCCTTTACACTCTTATATATAAAGTTTATATTCGTCACTGCCAAATTTCACAAACCACATCACAAAATACTCACAAAAGTGTAGTTTTATACGTAACATTGTAAATCGATCTCTTCAATACACTTATATTTTTATACCTTCTATTTAGAGTAATTTATTAAAATACCTATAAAATGTATATTTTGTGTGATAAATAAAAAAATATTTCAATATAACTTGTGTTTATTTTACATAACTATATATGAGATTAAAAGCTGAGCGTGCACATTTACAGTAATATATCATCGAATACAATTTATCTATACATTTATATCTAAGGAAGTACATCCCCAGTCGTAACACTAAACATAGCCTAATGACGCATAAACAAAATAGCTAATATCCTAAATAATACTAAAAATGTAAAGCATAAGTCGGACAGTCGTAGAAAGTGTAACTAAACATTTTTAGGTACTATAATTTGTTCGACATTTGACCGCAATAACTGACACTGTCCGGGCGAGCTTAGAGATGAGTATAACTAAATTTATTGCACATGTTTGCCTCATAGTGAAGGTAATATTTCACGCTCCTAATACTTTAGCGACTGTTGCGCGATATTACTAGAACTCTGTACAGCAGCGTCAATTTTTGGGGCCAAAACTTTGAAAAATAATTAAAAATATCACAATTTAGAACGAGCAGCAACTCGCGTAGGAACTAAATCTAATCTCTTTGAATAAATAACAATAAGCGTCTAACATTTTGTAAGGTTGTCGTTTATTCATAATTTTGATTATTTATTCTATACATTAAATATTTAGACCTGTAGATTAATATACATAGACCATTAATTTAATAGTCAGACAGTTTCCGTGTGCCTCATTTTCCAAATTAGTCTCTTTATCTTATTTTCCATCAGATAAATAAAATAGTAGTCGACTTACACTGCCTGCGTGCCGGCGGCCAGGTATATATGCCGATCTGTTTCTACTATAATTGCAATTTTTACAGCGACTTTTTTATTCGAAAGACTAAGCCTCGATGGATGATAATAAAAAAACTAACAATTTAATACGACGAGTATCATCGACGTCGGTTTTATCAAAATACAATAAAAATAATGTGAGTGATATAATCGGTGGACTTTAAGACTGAGGTACAGTCGTCAGTCGATCGAAATACAAACCCCTTATTACAAAACCCGGTATAAACTTTCGGTTAAAATCTGATGCTGTCACTCTTAATCGTTACTTTTACAAAAAAGACAGCATAACTCTTAAACCATGATAAGTTTTTTCCATGTTTTGTGATAAGCTGGCGTCAGAAGCGTCAACGCTCAATAAGACTCCTATACAGCGATTCTCCACCTGAGTCATGAACAGTAGACCGGCTACCGCGTAACGTGTCAGCATCGCCTCCCGGCACGAGCCTCGCGTGAGGTGGTGTAGCCTCGTGTGTGGTGTGTGTGGTGTGTGTGGAGCAGGCCTAGGGCCGGTGCAGGTCGAGGAAGGCGTGCAGCGTGCGCGGCAGCGCGGCGGGCTCGCGCGGGCCGCCCGCCGCCAGCAGCGCGCGCGCCGCCAGGCACTTCAGCGACACGTGCTGCAGCACCTGCACAGACACCGGGGGTTTATGACAGACAGGGAGAGCCAAGATCGACCTGTACACACTGTGAAACGCAAATAAAGCATTGAGTATTGACCGATACCCCGGCTTCACAGGAGACCGGCGTGAGGCAGGGCCTGCGCTGTGTGTGAGTGAGTCCACCACTTAGGATGCGTTTCCACAGAAGCGGAGCTGCATGGAATTGAGCGGAGACTTGTAAAAAGTAAATTTTTCCGCTCCGTTCAACATCACACAGCTCCGCTTTTGTGGAAACGCACCCTAACTCGACGAAACCGGAGCACATTCCGGAGGCTCATTTGGGGAAAAAAGAGGGGTAAAATGTTGCCAGCGCACTCGTAACTCCACTGGTGTTGCGGATGTTTATGGGCCGTGGCGATCGCTCACCATCACTCCGGGTGATACGTTTCACATAAAAAAATACCACCTATCACATAAAAAACGTGCTCATTAAGCACACTGATTTTTTGACAGTAACAAGAAACTATCGATGGCGTCGCCTAAGATTCGGTCCTTATGCTAAGATAACGGAAAGGACCATAGGATGGTGGACACATCACAAACATATTTCACACCCGCCGGCAGCTGAAAGCTAGTTACACGAGATGAAGCGAGTGGGTCGCGTACCTTGACCCGGGAGCCGCGGTTGAGCGCGACGAGCTTGGCGGGCAGGTCGCCGAACTTGTTGGGCTGGTCGAGGTGCGCGCCGCCCGCCAGCAGCGCGTCCACGAGCGCGCTGCTGAAGTTGTACGGGATGGCGGCCACGTGCAGCGCCGTCGAGCGCGCCTCGTTGCGCACCAGCGCGCCCGCGCCGCACTCCAGCAGCAGCGACACCACGCTCACCGACGGGAAGATCGCCTGCCCGCACACACGTGTATAAAGATTACGTTCTACTAAGTTTCTTGCTGATTCTTCTCGGTAGAACCTTCCGAATCAGCAGTAGATTACAAAATTTTATATTCATAAATGATCCGTAGAGGACTTAAACTGAATAAAGGATATTTTGATTTACACCCAACACCCGACCCACCCAACGGTAAGCGTAGTGTTGGGCGCCCTGCAACAAGATGGGATGATGACATTCGAAGTCATCATCCCATCTTGTGGGCTGGAGCCCACACCAGCCAACCTTCGAATGCCATCATAGTCTTTCATCCATGAAAGTGGCCGAAAATCGGGAGCGGTGGCGTGCATTAGGGGAGACCTATGTCCAGCAGTGGACGAGTGTGGGTTGCTGATGACCCAACACTACCCAGCTTTACAACCACCAGTCGCCTTTCTACCAATTATGTCCTGTTTACAAATTTAATTTAGGATGTACTCGTATAAAAGACGCATGGAAACAACAAGATTCAACATTAAAGTATTTTAATGATTCTAACTAGATTTTTTTATATACAGTAATACCCCGACTTACGCTATCCCGTTTTACGCGAATTCGGAGATACGAGGTTTTTCATCATTGAACAAAGAGATTAATTTTGCCAATTGGAATTGGAATTTCAGTCAGTATTAAAAATGGACGAGCTTAGGACCCTTAGTATGATTAAAATATTGATCAGGCTGATTTCAAACTTAACAGAAAGGTTTACTACAATTGGAAAGGCTTTACCTCTACCTACGCGAATTCGACTTACGCGACAGTGACTTGGACCCAGTCCCTATCGCGTAACTCGGGGTATTACTGTATTATAATATCTGTGATATGGGTAACGTCTCAAGCATAAAAACTTTATGTAACCCACCACCACCTGCCACGGTACTCACCGGCACGATGGGACCTTCCGTCCGGCCCGAAGGTAGGTGGAGCCGGAGGACGTTGAGGCACGACACGCTGAGGTGCAGCAGCGTGTCGCCCGTGTCGCGCTGCGCACGTCCGCCGCCACCAGCTTGCGCACCGCGCCACCACCTGCCACACGACTCTCGTGACACGGGCTGAGCAACTGCGGTATTGTACGAGTACAGCACGGACTCCCGGCGTTTCAGTGCACTACACGTTTTCAGTCATAAAACAAAACGACTTATGAAAAAAAAAAACAAACATAACTATCAACGTTGACAAGATTTTTAGTAGGTTCAAATTACTATAATAACAAAGTACTCTGTCTGTCTGTCCTGTCTTCTGGTCTGTGTCTGCCGTCTTCTGTTACTCTTTCACGCCAAAACTACTGAACGGATTCACAGAGGTATAAGATCTGACCCTGAGAAAACGGCTACTTTTTTTGCAAAGGTGTTGTCAAAGTTAAAACAGGGGGAACAAAAGTATTTTTTCACTTATTGACGAATTTTATGGTGGTTCAATTTTAAATAAATCTCTTAGGCAGTCGCGCGACCTAAGGCCATAAATGGCACGGATGGCTCTCTTCTGTAATACGAAAATAGTCTGAATGGTCCAGCATCTGAAAGGATCTCATCAAGGATCACAGAAGACTGGCATGAAGCACCGTGTGTCTTCAAGTAAAGTTAAGGGTACCGGAGCAGGCCCGATTGGGGAGAAAGTTTGGCAGTGCACTTGTAATGCAATTCTTCTTTGGTGATGTAGAAGTCTATGTTCGGCGGCAATGGCACACGTAGGGTTGCCAGGTCGCTAGGCCTTATAGCCGGACAGACCAGCCCGTTTAGCCGGACATTTGGCTAAAAAGGCCGGACACCCTACATTCTTAAAGATTTTGTATCTCAGTATTTATAGGTACGACAAGTTTTAATGTAAATCAAGCATTTTTGATTATGGTCATAAATCTTGTTGAATTCTTATGAAATAATTAATAAAAATCTAATGTCAAATCAGTCTTAAGATTCTTCTTAAGTTAAGAAGATACTTTATTAAAATCAAAAGGTGATACAATCAAAAACTTCTATTTTAAAAGTTAAACATAAAAAAAAACTTCTTCTCTATAAACTTGAACATAAAAACAAAAAATAAACTCATCATAAAACTGTTTCACTCGTTTGCGATTGTGAAAAGTTTAGGTAAAAAGCCTAACAAAAGCCGGACAGGCCGGACACCGTTTATTTTGGCCGGACTAGCAATCAAAAAGCCTACCTATGTCCGGCTTTATCCGGACGCCTGGCAACGCTAGGCACACGTGTGGTGGCACAATGGTGATCCGTCTGCCGTCTACTCGTCTGCCACCTATGACATACAAATATGAATAAGAAGTGTAGTGCTGACCTCGGCGCGCTCCTCGGGCGTGGAGGCTGTGTCGAGCAGCAGGTGGATGAGATGGGTGACCGCCCGCAGCGCGCGGTCGAACGTCTCCGCCTGCTTCTTGTACACCGGCCGCACGTCCAGCGCGCGCCGGCACTCTGCCGACACAACACACTCGGTCAGAGAGTTCAAGAACTACTCTTATTTTGTGCACAGTCATAAGAAGATTAGTGAAAATCCACACCCTGACATCATAAGTCATTATTGTCGTCACTGACCGTCGTGACGTCACAGCACTCACCGGGCAGGTTATCGGCCACGAGGCGGTAGACGGCCATCACCGGGCAGGTTGTCGGCCACGAGGCGGTAGACGGCCATGACGTCGGCGTGGCGGGGGGACTCACCGGGCAGGTTGTCGGCCACGAGGCGGTAGACGGCCATGACGTCGGCGTGGCGGGGGCACTCACCGGGCAGGTTGTCGGCCACGAGGCGGTAGACGGCCATGACGTCGGCGTGGCGGGGACACTCACCGGGCAGGTTGTCGGCCACGAGGCGGTAGACGGCCAGGACGTCGGCGTGGCGGGGGGCACTCACCGGGCAGGTTGTCGGCCACGAGGCGGTAGACGGCCATGACGTCGGCGTGGCGGGGACACTCACCGGGCAGGTTGTCGGCCACGAGGCGGTAGACGGCCATGACGTCGGCGTGGCGGGGGGACTCACCGGGCAGGTTGTCGGCCACGAGGCGGTAGACGGCCATGACGTCGGCGTGGCGCGGGAGGCCGTGGCCGCGCTCGAGGCGGCCGGCGCGCGCGTCCAGCATGAGCCGCGTGAGCGCGCAGGCGGTCTGGCAGGTGTCGGTGTACAGCAGCGAGTCCTTCTGGATGCGGATCTCCAGCGCCCACGTCCACAGGTCGATGCAGCGCTGGTAGCGGAACGCGTCGCCGTACGACGCGCCGCGGTACATCAGACGCAGCATGGTGTCCTTCGAACGACACGGAAGCAAAATTAATTTTAATTCATTTGTTGGAATTTTTAGTAACCATCTGACATTGTATAAGCATTCCAATAAAAGTGTACCAGTAGTTTAAGAAAGTTTCTTAAATTATTCAAATCCTACATAAAGTACTTTCTGTTTAACTTGCAGGTGCTTTTAACAATAAGTTTAAAGTATGATTCCAATTTTACGAACATGACTCAGGTTTGTGATAACAAACCTGAGTCATGTTAATGAATAATGTTATAATGTGGATTGGGGATACCCAATCCGCATTAGGCGAGCGTGGTGATCGAGCCTAATTCTATCAAAGTAGCGATGATTTGATATCCATGATGGAGGCCCTGCCTGGATGTCCCTGGTGGGTGCAGCGGCGCCTACCTTGTGGTCGGGCCCGAGCACGCGCGCGCACACGAGCAGCGCCTGCGTGCGCAGCGCGTCCATGTCGGTGGCGGCCAGCTCCAGCTCCGCGCTGGTGCGCCACTCCGCCGCGTCGCCCAGCGCCGGCGGCGTCGGCCGCACCGGCGTCTTCTCTGCACACACGAATAACACACCATGTATACGCTTGCAATAGATGCTCAAGAACGCCTGGAAAAAAATCTCCAGAAAATAGAGACTAAACAATGAACTTTCGAAAAAGATATGGCCTGAAAATACCGATAGACCTGAAAAAAAATAGATTTAGTATCTATAAGACTCGAAAATAACAGAGACTCGAGAATAATAAAGACTCGAAAATAATAAAGACTCGAATATAATGAAGACTCGAAAATAAGAAAGACTCAAAAAAAATAAAGACTCAAAAATAATAGACTCGAAAATAACAAAAGCTCGAAAATAATAAAGGCTCGAAATAACAAAGACTCGAAAGTAACAAAGACTCGAAAATAATAAAGACTCGAAATAAGAAAGACTCGAAAATAAGAAAAACTCGAAAATAACAAAGACTCGAAAATAACAGACTCGAAAAAAATAAAGACCCGAAAATAATTGACTCTAAAATAACAAAGACTCGAAAATAATAACGACACGAATATAATGAAGACTCGAAAATAATAAGACTCGAATATTATAGAGACTTGAAAATAATAAAGACTCGAATAAAATGAAGACTCGAAAATACTAAAGACTCAAAAATAATAGACTCGAAAATAACAAAAAAAAACCTTAAAATAATGACTCGAAAATAACAGAAAGTCGAAAATGATAAAGACTCGGAAATAATAGACTCGTAAATAACAAAGACTCGAAAATATTAAAAACTCTAAAACATAAGGACTCGAGAATAAAAACACTCGAAAATAATGAAGACTCGAAAATAACAAAGACCGGATAGTAACAAGGACTCAAAAATAACAGAGACTCGAAAATAATGACTCGTAAAAAATAAAGACTCGAAAATAACAAAGACCCGATAGTAACAAAGACTCAAAAATAACAGAGACTCGAAAATAATAATGACACGAATATAACGAAGACTCGAATATTATAGAGACTTGAAAATAAGTAAGACTCGAATAAAATGAAGACTCGAAAATAATAAAGACTCAAAAATAAAAGACTCGTAAATAACAAAGACTCGAAAATAATAATAACTCAAAAATATAAGGACTCGAAAATAACAAAGACCCGATAGTAACAAAGACTCGAAAATAACAGAGACTCGAAAATAATAAAAACGTATAACGAATATAATAAAGACTCTAAAGTAATAAAGACTCGAATATAATGAAGACTCGAAAATAATAGACTCGAAAGTATTAAAGACTCGAAAATAATAAGGACTCGAAAATAACAAAGACTCGAACAAATAAAGACTCGAAAAAATAAGGACTCGGAAAAAATAAAAACTCGAAAAATATAAAGGGTCGAAAAAATAAGGACACGAAAAACTAAAGCTAAAACTAAAACAAAGACTCGAACAAATAAAGACTCGAATATAATGAAGACTCAAATTAATAAAGGCTCAAAAATAAAAGACTCAAAAATAACAAAGGCTCGAAAATAATAAAGACTCGAAAATAATAAAGACCCGAAAATAATTGACTCTAAAATAACAAAGACTCGAAAATAATAACGACACGAATATAATGAAGACTCGAAAATAATAAGACTCGAATATTATAGAGACTTGAAAATAATAAAGACTCAAATAAAATGAAGACTCGAAAATACTAAAGACTCAAAAATAATAGACTCGAAAATAACAAAAAAAAACCTTAAAATAATGACTCGAAAATAACAAAAGGTCGAAAATGATAAAGACTCAAAAATAATAGACTCGTAAATAACAAAGACTCGAAAATAATAAAAACTCAAAAACATAAGGACTCGAGAATAAAAAAACTCGAAAATAATGAAGACTCGAAAATAACAAAGACCCGATAGTAACAAAGACTCAAAAATAACAAAGACTCAAAAATAACAGAAACTCAAAAATAATGACTCGTAAAAAATAAAGACTCGAAAATAACAAAGACCCGATAGTAACAAAGACTCAAAAATAACAGAGACTCGAAAATAATAACGACACGAATATAACAAAGACTCGAATATTATAGAGACTTGAAAATAAGTAAGACTCGAATAAAATGAAGACTCGAAAATAATAAAGACTCAAAAATAATAGACTCGTAATCGAAAATAAAAAAGACTCAAAGAAATAAGGACTCGAAAAAATAAAGACTCGAAAAACTAAAGACTCGAAAAAATAAAGACTCGAAAAAATAAAGACCATAAAAAATAAAGACTCGAAAAAATAAAGACTCGAAGCAATAAGGACTCGAAAAAATAAAGACCCGAAAAAATAGAGACTCGAAAAAATAAAGGACTCGAAGCAATAAGGACTCGAAAAAATAAAGTCTCGAAAAAAATAAAGACTCGAAAAAATAAAGACTCGAAAAAATAAAGACTCGAAGAAATAAGGACTCGAAAAAATAAAGACTCGAAAAAATAAAGACTCGAAAAAATAAAGACTCGAAAAAATAAAGACTCGAAAAAATAAAGACTCGAAAAAATAAGGACTCGAAAAAAATAAGGACTCGAAAAAAAAAAGACTCGAAAAAATATAAGGACTACTAAAAATATAAATAATGAAGACTCGACAAAATAAGGATTCGAATTAAATAAATAGGTACTCTAAAATAACAGAGACTGGAAAATAATAAAGACTCGAAAATAATAAAGACTCGAAAATAATAAAGTCTTGAAAAAAATAAAGACCCGAAAAAAATAAACTCGAAAAATATAAGACTCGAAAAAATAAAGACTCGAAAAAATAAGGACTCGAAAAAATAAAGACTCGAAAAATAAAGACTCGAAAAAATAAAGACTCGAAAAAATAAAGACTCGAAAAAATAAGGACTCGAAAAAAAAAAGACTCGAAAAAATATAAGGACTACTAAAAATATAAATAATGAAGACTCGACAAAATAAGGATTCGAATTAAATAAATAGGTACTCTAAAATAAGAATACTTCATTATAGGTATGTATTTTCTATGTAACTCGTTTAAATAATAAAAAAAAAGTCTCAAAAAATAAGAATTCAAAAAGATATGGACTCCACAAGATAAAGTCTTGAAAAATGAGGACTCGAAAAATAAAGACTCAATAATAATTAAGTTAGTACTCGAAGAAATAAGGACTCGAAAATAATAAACACCAGTAAATAACAAAAACTTGAAAAATAAGACCTCAAAAAAACTTAAACTCGAAAATAATAATAACCTGTGAAATCAAAAAAAAAACATGAAAAATATTTAAACAAAAAATAGACTCGAAAAAGGTAAAAATCTAAAAAAGATGTAAATTACCAATGTAGACAGGCGGGGCGTGGCGGATGGCGGTGGCGCGGCGCCAGGCGGCCAGCGCCGCGGACACGTCGTTGAACTCGTCCAGCTGCGTCGCGCCCAGCAGCTCGTACGCGTCCGCCATGCGGCACGCGTAGTAGCGCACGCGGCTGCCCAGCAGGCTCACGATCTGCGCCGCGCCCTGACACACAACGCGCACTGAATGATGCAGCCTCCAGCGACAGTTGCGTCCCCGACACGATCCGGACTAAGATGCGCGAGTGTCGGCGCAAGTTGCTTCTCGCTCACCTGACTGAGCGATGAGCGGGATATAAGGATGCGCTCTCGCGAACGAGAGTCGACAAAATTATCTCGTGGCGCGTATCTTAGCCCGGAATGAAGACAATTTGAGAGAGAAACTCTCACACGCGTGACGGGTGGATATACAGTCTGGTACCTACTCGTACGCTGGTTTTGGTACGGCTACCTGGTCTAAAAAAAGACTTGAAGTTGTATGGGATGACTTGCGAGCCAACAGCCTCATGATCTTGTAAACCAAAGACCGTGGATGCGGAACGGAGGAGACATATAGCAGGAGGAAAGCGAAGATGATGACGAAGAATAATGTGCTATGCATTAATAATATGAATAAGAATGCAGGAAACAGTAAGAAATGTAACAATCGTTGTGTCAGACAGCCACACATCAGGTTTCCACAAACTGTAAAATTTCTTCAATTGATATTCAACTTAACGTGTCTAGGAGTAAGATGACAGTCTAAGTGTTGTATAGGTCGACGTGTGTCTGAAGTACCTTGAGGCAGGCGGTGCGCAGCGCGTCGTCGCCGGCGCGCGAGGCGAGGTGCGGGTCGGCGCCGTGTTCCAGCAGCAGGCGCGCCGTCTCCACGCGGTGCTCCTGGATGGCGTAGTGCAGCGCCGTCTTGTGCTGCATGTCGAACGCGTCCACCTGCCCATCGAACGAGACAATGCATTTATATTGTTGTAAAAACTAGACAAATGCACTTAATGGGACAGATAAGCGAGGGCTTCCAACAAAACGGAATTCTCGATCGAATATTTTTCCCCTCTGCTTTCACAAACACTGCCCAGAGTGAAAACAGGTAATGAATTGTTTATACATAAAAATTCCAGCCAGTTAATCAATATAAGAAAACAACCAAACTTGTTTCCATGATTTGATTTAACCTGGCAATCGGGTGTGCAAGGCATTTGATGAGCAACAAGAAAAGAAATGGACAAGATTATTTAGGCGTACGTGTGGTCTGCGGATGTTACCTGCGCGCCGTGCTCGAGCAGGAAGGTGCAGAGGCGCACGGACTGCACGGAGTTGATGAGGCAGGTGCCGCCGTTTGTGGTTGGGGCGGTGGATGTCGGCGCCGCGCTGCACCAGGAAGCGCACCACGTCCAGGTGCGTCATGAAGCAGGCCGAGCGCACCGGCGTGGAGCCCGAGTCCGACGACGCGTTCACGTCCGCGCCCGCCTCCACCAGCACGCGCAGCGCCTCCAGCCGCCGCTCCACCGCCGCGCACCTGCCCAAACGCACAGATTGGTAAACGTCGGAAAGGAAATATAGAAAATAACACAACAGTTTAGGCAGTTGCCGTCTAGCAACTCAGTTTGACTGGATTGTGAGCTAGTAAGTAAACGTGGCACGTATATGCATAGTTACCAGAGCGGCGTGACGGTGTGCACGGAGCGGTCGTCGCGCACCTCGTAGACGCCGCGCTGCTCGATGTCGGCGTCGCACACGTGCACCAGGTACTCCACGATCTCCACGTTGCCGCGCTTGCACGCCACGAACAGCGGCGCGCAGCCCTCCTGCGTGCGGCACACCACGCTGCGCCGCTCCTCCGGACACATCCTGCTCACACAACTCTGAATGACGTATGGTGGACACACAGGTACAAACAACCACTGCATCGTATCAAATTAATTTGTTCATTATAGGTAGATAATACTTGAAAATGTAAGATGTAGCGCTGTCTTGGACCTAGCAAGGTCTTGCAATTTTTTTTGGATAACCTGCATGTTACAGATAGTGTCTCAAACTGCACTAACATCTGTGATCCAGTATTTAAAAGCTTAAGTAGAATTTAGAATTGATTAAGGATTGCTAATGCCACCTAGAAGTCTTCTCATAGTAATTACAGGCATTGGGCATGAATGGAGTGGCTTCACGGTTCATTCACGCTGATGGCACAGTGATAGTTCTGGACGCAACAACCAGGAGTGATTGCTTGATGATGATCCAACTCATTTCGACAGAGATATTTCTAATAATACATTGTTATACCTACTACTTTAGTTTTAATTGATTTAATTCCTTAATGTAATTTAGTAGATTTTTTAGTTATATCCTGTACATTATATGCAATTTTAGCTATTACTAAATGTCTCATATTCCCATACTCAAAGGTAGGCGTAAGTTTTGCAAAGAAAAATTTGTTTGAAATCTCATTCTGAATGAAAATGAAAATGAAAATGAATTTATTATATCTCAACTTAATACCTACTTAAACTAGGGTTTACAAAAATAAATGACATTTCCAAGACATTTAAATTTGCATTTACTATTTGCACACTAGTATATGAATGAAAATTTATTTAGAACCAATTTGTTATTTTGTTCTTAGGGGGTATGCAATAAAATAAACCTGAAAATGTTTGATGTGACAAACAATGAGACTATTATACAGCCAAGTGTGTGCTCCAACCTATGTAATAAGACCAATTGTTACCACACTTAATGCAAATAAAGAACTTTGATTTTGAAGAAATCAAAATTTTGCTGATGTGGCATAAATATCATAACAGCAAAAAAGGCATATCAATCCATAAACCCAGATTCTGTAGATTATCATTAACTAAATGAAAAAAGTCATTATGATTAAAGGATTATTACGTAGGTAGGTAGTAAAGTATGACTTTATTAAAGTTGTATAAAATTATGCATGTAATAAAGAGGTTTCTTTTAAATAAATAGTGATTAAGTATCGTAAATTATGAAAACTATTAACTGCCTGGTAAGCAATTGTTTTGTTCTGCAACTACCTACCTGATTTCTTTATTACCTACATACCCTAATATTCTGCACATATTTTGCCTTATAACTGTTTTTAACAAAAGTTATAGCTCAGTTCATAATTAATATATAGAATACAACAAACTTTAATCTGTTTTTCAACAAAATATTTTAAGTAGGTAGCAATCAACATTTGATTGGTTTCTTTTCCTTTATTCAATCAATCAAGTAGTAGCAAGTTATGAGGAAGTAGCATCACAGACATCTCTTTGTTTATGTCATCAAGGCCAGCCCTTTCACTTTTACTAATTGCTAGCAGTTATTAAAAATAACACGCGATAATACCACGACGCCAAGACTTGACTTTGATCTACCAGATGTCGATAATGATCGCGTCGCTAGTATGTAGGTATCCTTTGTTCAAATATAGAGATCGTAGGGCGTTTGCGCAAGTATTTATTAATACGCGGAGGCGGCACGTGTGATTAAATTACCGCTCGAGGGAGGTCCGCAGCCGCGCGGACAGGCGGGCGCCGGGCGCGCTGTGCTTGCACTCGCGCATCAGCTCGCCGAACACGGCGTCCTGGTGCTTGGACGCCTCCGAGCCCTTGTTGTTGCCGCTGCCGCTGCTGGCTCCGCCGCTGCTGCCGTCGTCCCACATCTCGTCGATGCCGAACGACACACTACACGTTCACCTCCACCCAAGCACTACACTGCACCGTTCCTACTGTTCACAACCACAACACAAGCGTCCGAAAATATTATAAATATTGACGAAAACACCACTTCGTGAGCGCTTGCGAAATCGCGAATTCCGTTCTTGACAGTGACAGTGACACTGACAGCTGACAGTGATGGCAGTGCCATCACTGAACCGATCTGTCGCGGAGGTGATATATCGTTCATTCATTTGAATGAAAAATTGACCAATCGGTAAAATAAATATTGTCTTCTGACAACCACTTGTACTGACAACTTTCTTTCTTTCGTTTTTTGTTTATAAACAATTTTTCTAATTTCTTTCTAAGCGTTAAATAAATCTCTTTTTGTACATACGATATATTTAAATTGTAGAAGGTGGTATATACATCAAACTCGAATTACATAAGTATGAGTGATGAAGAATATGATGATGAATTGCCGCCAATATCAGTTAACTCGTCTACTCGGGAATCGGTATGAATGAGAACACTTGTCGACATCAGTTTTCATATTTTAAATAAGTTGTATCATTTAAATAAATGTGTCGTAGGGTGGCATGGCGATGCCATCGGCGGAGGAGCTGGCGCGGGGCCGCGCACGCGAGGCGGAGTGCGAGCGCGAGCTGCAACAGCTTCGCGGCGGAAACCGACCCCGCGCTCGCCGCGCCTGATTCTAGCGGCTCCGAGGTGAGTCAAAAGAGCCAGTTCAAACAAAAAAGCGTTTCATTTTCGACAAATGATCATAGAAATAAAACTTACAGGGTGAAGCAGCGCTAGCCGCGGCTGTCACCAGGCTGCAGATGCGAGCCGCGTCCCGCGCGCGGCCCCCGGCGCTGGCGGACGTGCTGCAGCCGATGCTGGCGCGCCTGCCGCACACCGACGCGCTCAGTGACGCGCTGCGTCACGTCGCCGCGCCCCTGGCGCTTACTGATGCGGTGAGTTATAACCTAGTAAGCCAACCTAGATAAGTTAGGTACCCACTTGTGGCACCCTATCATAACTGTTGATTTTGTATCATGATCGACAACAGTCATTTTGTTTCACTTGTAAAATGCTTGTAATGTCTCCCTCGTATGATATAACACCTATACACATAAGTATGAATACAATGATGATAGTAACAAAAATTAAAAAAAAATGTTGGTAAGTATCTCCTCTTAATTACGAATCACAGGTAATTGAGGCAGTTCTGGAAGGGCAGGTAGCCAGCGAGGGTTCAGCGCTCAGCGCCGCGTGGCTGTGCGCGGGGTCGGTGGCGGCCCCCGGGCGCGCCGCGCGGCGCCGCTGCCGTCGCGCGCTGCATAAGATACTAAGCGAACCACCCTTCGATGATCCAGATAGCGTGAGCCATTACTGTTAGTTTTTTGATATTCTACTACAGATATACTATGGCAATGAATTTCAATAGAGGTATTTATTCGGTTTCCAGGAGGAGAGCTGCACGCTAAAGGCGGCAGTTCTGGACGGAGTGGGCGACGCGAGCACGCGGCTGGAGCTGGCGGACGCGCTGGCGCCGGCCGCGCGCGCGCCGCTGCCCGCGCTGCTGCAGCGCCGCCTGCTGGCCGCCGCGCTCGCCGACCTGCTGCACTGCGAGGTACACGTCATTCTAAAATCCCTCTGTAATAACCGTATATCCCACACAACCATGATCCTTCATCATCTATGAACCCAGATCTATGATATAATCATTTAAATAACAAAGAGTTTCTCAAGAAATCAACAGCTAGTGTCTCTCATTGAACGTAGGCTTCCTTCATCACTTATCCTAGGCTCTCCTCTATGAGTAACCGCTCGCATTAGTCCTCATAAGTGCATCAGTCTAAAAAGTTGCAGAAGGCACCCTATATTACTCTCGCCTAAACCTTCCATCAATGAAGTGGCAGCAGGAAGCGATGTTATTATAATCTGCATGTGTGTGGGGCAGCTGGACGTGTCGGAGGACGGCTGCCTGTGCGCGTGGGCGGCGGGCGCGGCGGGCGGGTCGCGCGCGCGGCTGGCGGGCGGCGGCGGCGCGGCGGTGCGCGCGGCGGGGCGCGTGGCGCGCGCGTGCACGCGGCCGGCGCCGCACTGCGCGCCCGAGCGCGCGCGCCTGCTGCACACGCTGCAAGGCGCCCGCCGCCGCCGGCACCAGGACGCAGCCCGACCGGCTCGAGGTGAGGCGGTTCTTAGATGTTTAGGTTGGAAACTCGAACCGACGCATCCCGTGTTGTCCGGGTGCGGTTTCACTACTTTTCCTGCGTGACTAGTTTCAGTGGAGATACCTATTGCGTTTTCTCGTTTTGATCCCCAGGTGCTGGTGGGTGCCTCGAAGCTGCAATTATTGTTCCGGGAGTGACCTAGCCTAGCTAGCTTAAATTGTGATATTAGCGGGTACTCGTAAGTTAAGAAATGTTTAAGTAAAACAAATGTTGTATTTAAGTTTCTTTTTTTAATAAAAATTATATGATAGTATCAAAACATTGTTTTATTATAATTCGTAATCATAATAATGTACACAACTTTATAATAGTGTTAAACATTGTGTGTACTTTCACAGTCTTAAAAATGATTTCATAAAAAGCCTTACAAATACATTCAAAGAAAATCAAATATCACTTATTTCCTATAGGCACATTGAGATTTATTCACATAGATTAAATACAAAAATGCTTGTTTCACTTCCAGTTACTTATGGACAAAAGCGAGGTGAATGGAGAAAACATTTTTCATAAGATACATTGAAGTTAGATAGGACTGTAGTGCAGAAAAATGTAAATTTCAAAAGTTAATAAATCTGAGATTGCCTCCTTCCTGGTACAAAAGGTGGTGCGCGTTCACGAATGGGGCAGGTCCAAGCCCAGGTGCGCCACCAGCAGCGTCAGCGCCGCGCCCACCAGCCGCCGGTGGTACCAGCCGCGCACCTCCCACCTGGTATACACAATATAATTAATCTACACACTGTACAACATGCTGTTCAACTACCAGATGGACTCGGGTTCCTCAATACACACAAGCTACCATTTAACTTGGGGAATTTCCAGATGAGCGATAGTGGTTTACGCAAAACGACCGTCGTCTGAAGTTGTCATGGTCGCAGGTGTAATATCGCTCTAAGGTTGCTGTTGACAGCGGTATGAATGGGCCGGCTGGATCGGAAAGGAGGTAAAGAGTCTTCTATAATGGTGATCTGTTCACTTGTCTGCCGCATATCTAAAGTATATTACCCGGCGGCGTGTGTGAGCGCCCGGGCGTGCGGCTGCAGCTCGCTGGCCACGCACTCCAGCGACTCCAGCCCGCCGCGCGCCGCCCACGCGCGCACCGCAGCCACCAGCGCCGCGCCCACGCCGCGCCGCCGCCAACTGACAATACAAATAATACATTTTTGGTTTGGCTAGTTTTATTATATCAAAAAAATAGTGAATAAATAATGAGTATACTGACTCTGGATGAACTGCGAGGCCATGCATCCAACCACTCTGTCGTGGACCCCAAAACTCTGACACACTCACTGTGCCCACCACCTGCAGGAACATGGGGAACGAGGTAAACACGAGGAAAATTCACTTTTCATTCTCGCCAGATTCAATGAGTTAAAAATATATATAAACCCGCGAAGAGTAGCTTGTTTGTGTGGCATCAGGTTTCTCAAGCTCGGTTTCCATGACGATGCGCGGCGTCACGGCGGCCGGGTTCAGCAGCAGCGGCCCGCGCAGCTCCGCCACGAAGCCCGCCAGCTCCTTGCGCATGTTCTGAAAAATAGTACAATTTTCTCAATAAAAAAAACATTTATTATCTTACTTGACATTCTGCCATCCTCACTTTAATTCTTGTATCATTATGGTCTTTGCTTTCACAAAGAAAGACCCTGCAACAATGTTTGCCATCAGCCTTTGAAACAATATCATACACCTCATCATCAAAGAAAACCTGCAATGATTTTGCAATAAGAACCCTGACAAGTGTAGGAATTTTGGTGAGTGAAACATAGCATAATGACAATCACAAAATAGATGAAACCTCTCGCAGTGTTAGTGGTCAGAGTCGGAATGGCAGAACCGGCCGCTAAGCTAAAACAAAAATAAAATACCTGTATATGTTTGTCAGCCAGCGTGAGGTGCGCGACGTAGACGGCGAGCGCGAGCGCGGCGGCGGCGGCCGGCAGCAGCGCCGCGCAGCCGCGCACCGACACGCCGCAGAAGATGAACAGCACCGCGCCGCCCAGCACGCACAGCTGCAGCGTCAACTGCACACCACAATGTTACACCACACCTCAACATTACATACAGGAAGGTAAACCAACTAATACTCGGTAATTATTCATTCATAATAATGTAAATACAGTAGAGCGTCGATTATCCAAACTAATTATGGGATGTGGGTGTTCGGAAAACCGGTATTTTCGGATAATCGGACTACCTATATGTATATCTATTGAATCAGACATACATATTTACCTACAGGTAAATGAGAACCATGTTTAATAAACAAAAAAAGTGCAGTTAAGTAATCTTATAGTAAACCATGTATGTACTAGGTACAATTAACGCTTAAAAAATCTTGAATTTTCGTTTGCCTATCCGCTTACGAGCGGCTAGATCACGTACTTTTTCAGAACAGATACTGTTCGGATAAGCGACGTTCGGATAATCGACGCTCCACTGTACTTATTATGATTATTTGCTTGCTGCTATGGGCTCAGTCAAAATTTCGATGGCAGCCTTCGACATGGATCACACTTCGAGGCCCTTGTATAACGGTTGTATGATATTATGTTCTTCTTCACAAGCAATTTAGGATAACAATGTAGGAAGGCAACTAACAAAAATTTCATCAGTGAAAAATGTGACATATAGCATACACAACACAATCATCGGCTATTCAGCTCACCTCTTGAAAGAAGAACAGTAGAAAAGCATCCTTAGTATGCGAGGCGAAGCCCCGGCGCACCAGCTCGTCCCGGGCAGCCGCGTCCTCGCGCCGCGCCGCCCGTATCACGATTTCGCATGACATGCCTTATATTTACCAGCACCTACATTAACTATACATAAAGACCAGAATAATAAGGAAAAACCAACAAATAAACTTTTATTTACACAGCAAAAAAGTTTCAGTTTCACGTAAACAAAAATCCACAATTTGACAGGTCAGTAAGTGACAATGACTTTATACTTTTTAAATTAATATATTTTTTGCTCACGACATGGACATTTTCAATCTTATATTTATAATGATTTTTAATATCAAATCACATAAACATTATTGTATAAAATTAGTATAAACAATAACTGTAATACGGGTATAACATGTAGGAATAATGTTTATTTTCTCATTAACTTGACGTGGCCGTAACATTTAATTTCCTTTGTCATAATAAGTCCTACCTACCTATCCCGTCTTGTATGAGCGCGAACCGCGAAATGCGAAATAGGCAGGTTTGGCGAACATGTTAAAACTTTATGTGCAAAAATGCAGAGTGAAAGAATAAAGCCTAATGGTATTTGGTTGAAAACTATCGTAAATCGTGATGCATGGTGTGTAGGTAGGTAAAATATTTCCTTCCTTAGACACCTACGCCATTAATTTTTTTTACTGAATGTGATAGTCACGTAGGTACTAATTGATTCATAATTGAGAAGAACCAGTGAAACTAGTTTTTTAGATTTTCGCGTTGCATTATAACTATAAATTAGTAAAACGGGAATTAACGCGACGTGGCAGCAGCCGTGGTCACAAGCGAACAACGAGTTCGCTTGTGACCACGGCTGCTGCAACGTAGCCGAAACGTCAAGCAGTAAGTACATACAATGTAGGTACCTACTTAAAAATAAACGTCGCGTTAATTCCCGTTTTAATAATTTATAACCAGTGAAACTACCTTGATTATTCGCTATACGGAATGAGCATACAACAAATAAATTAATGTAAGTAATTCTCATGTTGCAGAATCGGAGGATAATAGCATGACGCCCAACGGAGCGCGGTTTTTTTTTCTTAAGTAAGTAAGTAGGTACAGCAAAAATAAGAGTAGGTAAGAAAGTAACTTAATATAATAACACTATAAATAGAAATAGAAAAAATGTCCATACAGAACACTTATGAATGTCGAAACATAATAATATAATCTACCACTGGTTCGGAACGTCGATTTCTACTGAGAAGACACCAGCAAGAAACTCAGTAGTTACTCTACTACAATATAATTGGCCAATACAGTCAATAAATATGGGTGTGAGAAAACACGTATATTATGATCGAATAGTCTCTGCTTCGACGTCCCACCTGAGTTCCAAAGGTACCTATGTATGTACATAACTGATTGTTTCTTGAAAAATAAATATTTTATAGTTCAGTGTAATTATGTACAGGTGATGCAGTCAGCGACCGATACAAGTATCGGTAGTAACTCGAGTAGCTGTCGGATTGCACACGCGGCCTGTGTACGCAGCGTCGAGGGCGCGCCGCGCGGGCGTGGGCTGCGGCCTCCGCTTTTGCTGAATTTTGCTTTTGGTAGGTTTAGCGTTTAATGTTATTAGTTACACTGAAAATAGGTTGATACACCGTACTGCCTATTTAGATACTTACATAGATAATAATTACAAAGGTATGGTAAGTGTTTACCTAAATACATACACCAGGATGCTATATTACTGGAGCTGACCAAGAGGTCATTTGAGATCTACAAACTCTAACACTAAATGGTTTTGTGAAGGCAATTTCTGGACATAACGTACCCCACGAAGGAACATACTTATCTAAAGATATTATCGGCTCCTATCGCATTGTTCTTCGTTACCACCTGATCATCATTTTGTAACTAAAGTGAATTCAGAGAGGCCTGGCCCTGCAAGGACACCTGACAGGCCTGATAGTTTCACTGCCTCTATATCTGTTGCCTGCTAATGTTTCTCGCGTGCCGCAGGGCCTCGCGCGCGGCCGGCGGGCGACGGGACCACGCGCCGGGCAGACGGAGCAGGTCAGTTTACAACTTTAATTGTTAAAACCCGTAAACATTTTTATATGTAGGTAATAGGTAGCACACGAGCAGACGGATCACCTGATTAGAACTTAATGTATGAGATTTCCGCCGCCCATAGCTAGCCTGCACCTGTAAAATTAGTAAGAGTCACGAGTGCTTTGCAAACCTTTAAGCTCCTTTCCCCCCCGATTGGGCTTCCGGTACCCTCACTACAGAAAAGCCTGATATTATTTTATCTAGACATTGGATAGCATGCCTGGAACAGCGCTGTTTTATAAAAATATATTCATGTGGCCGAAAGTTGGCGGAGTTGCAAATGTGTGACAAAATACTCACTGGGAGAGGGAGGATCTGAGACCTACACCCCGGGTACACCTACGAATCCAATCATAATTGATGTCTGTTTTTTTTATTTTAGGGTCTCCAGCTGAGCAGACAGCGGCGCCGAACTCGTGACGGTGGGCTGGCTTACGCTGCTCCACTGCGACACTGCGGCTAACCGAGGAAAATCCTACAGGTAACTATTTTATGTATAGATAGATATCTATTGGTATACCTTCGCGAATTATAAAAGGAATACTTATAAAATCTACCCTTAGGTACACTTGTGGAAGTAACATCGGGTCGTACTAACCGTTTCGCTTCTACTTTCTTAATACGAACTGCTAAGAAATGAAACAACTTGCCGGCTTCTGTATTCCGAGAGAGCTACAATTTGGGTGTCTTTAAGTCGAGAGGCTTCTTGGCTTCTTCTGGGAAAGCACGCTACATCTTAGACCTCATTGTCACTCTCCATCAGGTGAGATGAGGTCAAGTGCGAACTCATTTAATATATAAATAATCACATACGAGTTTACACTAAACGCTCTTCCCAGTTTTTAGTCATATTATGTTCTGTTGATTCTGTGATGAGTCGGGACACCTACTGAAACTACTGCACCAAGCAAGGGTTTCAACTGCTTTCATGCCACTATGGTGTAGATCAACGTGCTGATTAATTTTAAAGTTAAAAAATTAAAAGTAGTTAAGAGAGACTTATTAACTTTATACTTAATTTAAGTAGTTATAGTTTAAATGGCACTGATGGATAAGCTTTATATTCTCAATATTTATTGTTTTTTAAGGTGCAGAGTGCTTGCGTCCGCGTGCGAATACTCCGGCCGCAGCTCCGCAGTAGCGAAGGCAGTCTCGGCAATCGTTCACAGGTCGGTACTGATGTCATAAATGTACCTATTAATATATCTATAGTAAGAAGTCTGGTGAATAAATGAGACGTGTGACTTCTGGCATTAGGATGGTTCCCGGTTGCATTATTATACTCGTACTTAGTTTGTACTCGTATTCTAAGACCGTATCTAAGTATCTCTAAAAAAAAATGAAATGAAATCGTTTAATCCTTTAAACCTTGGTCTCCATTTAGTATTTGTTTTAATGTAAAACGATAAACTGTTATCTTGGAGCATTCTCACTTTAACTTTAATGAATTAATTGAGATCAAAATAAAGCGCTCTCGTTAAATATTTTTAGTTTCTATTTAAATCAAAAAATCACATAATAATTCTATATAATAGTACAATTATCCGTTGCGCCTACAATATAGCGCTAAATTCGATGACAAAATACGACTAATAACAATACAATCATGATCGTTATCGAGAGGCAGAAAGGCAGAAGCATATGTGGCAATAAAACCAATTAAGGATAAAATTGTATAGCTACAATTTCATATACCCTATTGAATAAGAACGAATAACAAATATCACATTATTTGTTTACAGATAAAAACCTGAGCACTGCGCTTGCGCGAGGCTGAGGGGCAGCCCCCCCCCCCCGCCGCGCGCGCCCCCGCCGGCCCGACATCGCCGCGCAACACACTAAAATCGCCGGCAGGTGGCCCTATCGGGCCACCCGCCGGCGATTGACTAAACCTAACCTTTTCAGGTTAGGTTTAGTCAAACCTAACCCAATCCAACCTAACCCATCGGGTTAGGTTAGGTTTGGTTTTTCTGGATGAATTCCCGGAATTCCCGAATATTCCCGAAAGAGTTAGGTTTTTTTGAACAAACCTAACCTTTTCAGGTTAGGTTTAGTCAAACCTAACCCAATCCAACCTAACCCATCGGGTTAGGTTAGGTTTGGTTTTTCTGGATGAATTCCCGGAATTCCCGAATATTCCCGAAAGAGTTAGGTTTTTTTGAACAAACCTAACCTTTTCAGGTTAGGTTTAGTCAAACCTAACCCAATCCAACCTAACCCATCGGGTTAGGTTAGGTTTGGTTTTTCTGGATGAATTCCCGGAATTCCCGAATAATTCCCGAAAGAGTTAGGTTTTTTTGAACAAACCTAACCTTTTCAGGTTAGGTTTAGTCAAACCTAACCCAATCCAACCTAACCCATCGGGTTAGGTTAGGTTTGGTTTTTCTGGATGAATTCCCGGAATTCCCGAATTATTCCCGAAAGAGTTAGGTTTTTTTGAACAAACCTAACCTTTTCAGGTTAGGTTTAGTCAAACCTAACCCAATCCAACCTAACCCATCGGGTTAGGTTAGGTTTGGTTTTTCTGGATGAATTCCCGGAATTCCCGAATTATTCCCGAAAGAGTTAGGTTTTTTTGAACAAACCTAACCTTTTCAGGTTAGGTTTAGTCAAACCTAACCCAATCCAACCTAACCCATCGGGTTAGGTTAGGTTTGGTTTTTCTGGATGAATTCCCGGAATTCCCGAATATTCCCGAAAGAGTTAGGTTTTTTTGAACAAACCTAACCTTTTCAGGTTAGGTTTAGTCAAACCTAACCCAATCCAACCTAACCCATCGGGTTAGGTTAGGTTTGGTTTTTCTGGATGAATTCCCGGAATTCCCGAATAATTCCCGAAAGAGTTAGGTTTTTTTGAACAAACCTAACCTTTTCAGGTTAGGTTTAGTCAAACCTAACCCAATCCAACCTAACCCATCGGGTTAGGTTAGGTTTGGTTTTTCTGGATGAATTCCCGGAATTCCCGAATAATTCCCGAAAGAGTTAGGTTTTTTTGAACAAACCTAACCTTTTCAGGTTAGGTTTAGTCAAACCTAACCCAATCCAACCTAACCCATCGGGTTAGGTTAGGTTTGGTTTTTCTGGATGAATTCCCGGAATTCCCGAATAATTCCCGAAAGAGTTAGGTTTTTTTCAACAAACCTAACCTTTTCAGGTTAGGTTTAGTCAAACCTAACCCAATCCAACCTAACCCATCGGGTTAGGTTAGGTTTGGTTTTTCTGGATGAATTCCCGGAATTCCCGAATATTCCCGAAAGAGTTAGGTTTTTTTGAACAAACCTAACCTTTTCAGGTTAGGTTTAGTCAAACCTAACCCAATCCAACCTAACCCATCGGGTTAGGTTAGGTTTGGTTTTTCTGGATGAATTCCCGGAATTCCCGAATAATTCCCGAAAGAGTTAGGTTTTTTTCAACAAACCTAACCTTTTCAGGTTAGGTTTAGTCAAACCTAACCCAATCCAACTAACCCATCGGGTTAGGTTAGGTTGGTTTTTCTGGATGAATTCCCGGAATTCCCGAATAATTCCCGAAAGAGTTAGGTTTTTTTGAACAAACCTAACCTTTTCAGGTTAGGTTTAGTCAAACCTAACCCAATCCAACCTAACCCATCGGGTTAGGTTAGGTTTGGTTTTTCTGGATGAATTCCCGGAATTCCCGAATAATTCCCGAAAGAGTTAGGTTTTTTTCAACAAACCTAACCTTTTCAGGTTAGGTTTAGTCAAACCTAACCCAAATCAACCTAACCCAACGGGTTAGGTTAGGTTGGTTTTTCTGGATGAATTCCCGGAATTCCCGAATATTCCCGAAAGAGTTAGGTTTTTTTGAACAAACCTAACCTTTTCAGGTTAGGTTTAGTCAAACCTAACCCAATCCAACCTAACCCATCGGGTTAGGTTAGGTTTGGTTTTCTGGATGAATTCCCGGAATTCCCGAATTAATTCCCGAAAGAGTTAGGTTTTTTTG